>JAXDDX010000021.1:590000-727500 GCA_034670405.1 Hoplostethus atlanticus
CACGCCCCAATTCTAAGTATGTACGTATTAAATTGAGCTCATGGCCACGTTATGCAGTGTTGGAAGGGTTACGTACTTGTGAAATGTAATCCGTTACACATTGCTTATAACGTCCTTAAAGTGTGTGTGTAAATCCACTCTGCATTTACACACACACTTTATTCCAGTTCTTACACTGTTTGAATTGTGTCAATCATCATCTACAAACATTATCACCATTACTTCTCGGGGTCTAAATGTCTTTTCTCCTCATACTACATTGTTGTGAGGAATACAACGTGCATTCTCCCAAGCATCTGTAATCTGATTACTGTGTTCTTACAAGTTACCATGTTTTTCTAATCCCGTAACACAATAATACCGCGCTTGCTAACCCCCGTGAACAAAAACGAGAACCAGAAATTTCATTCCAATGTGAAATTCCAAGAAATGCCACTAAAACTGTTTGGGTAGCGCCGCTGCAAATATCGCAACCGGTAACTTACATACAGGACATGCTTTACTAAAAGGTGGAGAGACTAGAGAAGCGATGCCGCCGTGCACAGGTACACAGAGAGATAAAAAGGAGTGTGTGTGTGTGTGTATGTGTGTGTGTGTGTGTGTGTGACTGGGGTGTGCGTGACTGGGGGGGTGAGAGAGGAAGATGGAGTGTGTGTGTATGCATTAAAATAGGGGATTTTCTTGTCAGAGTAGCAGGGTTGGGGATTAGTTTAGGATCTGACTGAGACAGAGAAGAGGGGGGCTTGATGACTTTAGCTACATAAAGAGATGACTGGGCAAATATAGGGACATACATCAATATCAGCGCATAGCAGAAGTATAGCAACTGGGCGAAACACATACAGTCGACAGCCGCGGAGACTTCCTTTGTTGATGCATGACTGGAGAGAAGGAAATTAATATCAGCGAATTGAATCCGCTTCCTATGGACAAATCTTTATGCTTCCCCAAACCTCTGACTCACACCGAAATAGATGCAAGTGACACACACATAAACCCCCCCGCCCACCGCCCACCATCAAAACACACACATACACACACACACACACACACACACACACACACACATCGAACATGTATGCACACACACACACACACACATTCACGCACGGCTCTAAAATAACCTCTGTTCCAGCTGGTGGACTGCTGAGGCTCCTGCTGGGCTGTTTTAATGGGGAAAATTAGCCAACCAGAAAGGTGGATCCTGTTTGTTATGCTCCACTGTTCCCCTTCCACACAACCGGCCAAGGAGGCATCCTCTGAGGTCCCGCACACTCCCTCCCTCTCTCCCTCTCCCTCTCTCTTTCTCTCTGAACTCACTCTACACTGTGTACCTCCACCAGCTGCTGCTGCCTCCGTACAATCCTCTCCTCCTGCATCCCCACTCTGGCCAGGCACAGATATATACATCCAAGCATGCACACACACACACACACACACACGCTACACACACCAGAAACAGGGTACCCTCAAGTATGGTGAAGGGCCAGCAGGAAGACTTTGGTGTATCACAGTGTTGGTATTTGAAGTTCAAATCTAGGAACGTACTGAGGGATTAATTTTTTCTAACATCTGCAATTGCAGTCCACGATTTAGCGTTCCTTCTTTCGTTTCGTTTATTTCCACCCGCTCCGGCAAAACATGAAAACACTTCACCCACAAACCAGGGGGCCAAAGAGAGACCGGGATGAAGAAAAAGGCACAGATAGGAGGTCGGCGTGATATAGGAGGCAGAATGAACAGGCAGAGAGAGAGAGAGGGAGAGAGAGAGAGAGAGAGAGAGAGAGAGAGAGAGAGCAAAGGATGAGAGAGGATATGCAGAGGGGTGAAAAGCTTCTTTGTTCTGGATGCCCTTGAGACAGCTGACATTGCCACAATAAGACCTTCTTTCAGAGAGAGAGAGAAAGAAAGAGAGGCAGAAAGAGAGATTGAGTTTACTACTTAGAGTACTATTGGCATACTAAAGTAGTAGTAGTAATACTTTTGTGTGTGTGTGTGTGTGTGTGTGTGATCTCACAGAGGGAAATATTTTGATCACTGCCCCTATAGAGTGGTGCAGGAATGAGTCCTAAACCCCAGAAGGGAGTTAGCATTTTTGCACTTCCGGTTCCCTTGTCTCGAAGTCTATGGGTTTTGGTTAGATGCCTGAAATAAGGTCTGTGGTTAACACAAGCTTAAGAGGTTTTCACGTTTTGTTCTACGACATAAAATACATCAGTAAATACCCCACTTGTGAATTTTGAAGCTTTTACGTGTCTTAAAAAAGGCGGTTGCTAACAAGTGGCTAAATGAGACTACAGAGGTTGTCAGGGGACATTAAACGCATCACGCCGAACACGGTAACTCATCTACTCACTAGTCCGCCTTTACAGCCTCTAGTTGTGTTTATACTCGCGCTCTTCCAAACTATTCTAACTCAAACTTTCCAGCTTGTAGATTTATCAATTTATAGTATTTTTAGTAGTGGTGACGTTGAAGTCACGTGACCGTGGTGTAGTTCGTTTATAGCCTAGCGTTAGCTTTTTACTTCTGGAGATTGCATTTACGCATCAAAAATCATAAAAGTGGTGTTCGCTTGTGAAGATTATCTTGCTGAACAAAACGTGTAAGTATCATAAACTTTTGTTTGTCACAGAGCTTATTTTCTGCAATAATCCAAAATCCAATGGAAAAATCCCATTGGCTTTTTGTCGAGGGAACCAGGGCGGTGCTAACTTCCGGGTTGGCCTACAAAAATACGTCATCCCTGCACCGGTCTATTGACACATCAGAGTACATCACACACACCTCAAGTACAGAGACATGTAACAAAGATCAATTCCCAGTTTGTTTCATGTGAAAAAGACCAAACAACAACAACAAAAGGGACACCATAAGTGAGATGGTAAGTTTTAAGTCTGTGTGACCGCTAAAGAATTTTGCTGCCTAGCTCTTGTCACATCCTTTCTCTCTCTCACACACACACACACACACACACTTGAGAAACCTGAGAGTGTGTTAGACCTCTCTTCCTCTTCACCCAGAGTTCCTGGCCCCAGGGGGTGGAGGGTCTCTCACCCCTCTCACACATCCAACCCAAACACACACCAACCCACACACAGATACGCAAACACACACACATACACTCGCACTCACACACACACTGGCAGCAGACCACATCAGAGGGGGTCCATTCCTCCCAAGTCCACAGGTCTCTGGATAAACATATTATTCTGTATTAAATGTTTCCCATATTTGTTATTCTTCCCTTTGAGACTCCAGGTGGAATTGGTATGGAACCAAAAATCATATGTACATTCCTTTGAATGAAAGAGTGGGCCGAGGGAATGCTCTGGAAGGGGAACGAGAATTCCCTTTCGAGCAGAAAACTTGTAACAACATTTGTGCAGATCCTTCGATTGCCCCAGATTCTTCATTACACATTTAACAAAGGCAGAGCTGTGTTTTGGAGAAATGTTTTTTTTTTTCCTCCCTGCAAATCGCACCACAACAGTACTCAGCATTCTCTACAAAATCAGGAAGTGTGTGTGCGCTCTGTGGAGGTCCGTCGAGCTATACCCACCGGCTCTGAATCAGATCCAATTGGTTCAAGAGGCACAGATAGATCTTTACAGGGATCATGGAGCCTGTGTGTGTGTGTGTGTGTGTGTGTGCGTTATTTTGCTCTAATGCAGCCGGGCTCAGAATTTCCACCTGTACATCTGTTTGAATAGAGATATAAGATGACAGTTGAGCAGCAGCTACAGCCACTGCGAGGCTTTAAATAGAAGACGTCAGAGGCTTGAAGGTGATGATGGTCTTTCATGTGCTGCTCAATTACGCAATTATGTCCAGATTACTGCCAGAGCCCCGTGCCCTATCGGAGCCCAGGACGTTGCCTTAAGCTAGCCAATTGGGGCTGGTTTGAGTGTGAAGTGTTGATGTGTGGTGACAGATCACACAGAGTGCCCACCTATAGCCCCGGTGGCCATGGTAATATAATCTGAGTCCATTACGGGATGGTCAGAGCCACATGTTGCTGGCCTGGGAACAGATTATCATCCCTGCCTATTCTACTATGAACCTTCATTTAAAGGAGGTATACACTGTCCTCTAAACAGTGAGCAACTTCCTCCTTTTCCAGGCACACAGGAAGGAGTTCAGGGCTCTGAATGGTTCACAAGTTGCCTGTGAAAACATTACATTAGAAATTCAGATGGAGGAAAGACAGATCCGCCTTCAACTATGACAGAAAATCATGTACGATTTGACGCTTCTGAATGATCTCTGCTTATATCATAGCATACCGATGCAACCGCGAGCATTATAGGCCGATATTGTACAAGTGCATCCTATCGTGTTTATTTTTGTAAACCGCGCAGCCCTAACTTTGCGTAGCGGTGGGAAGCGCGTTGTGGACAGAGTGTTCTAGCTGCAGTGTGTTTGATGTCTCTCTCTCTCTCTCTCTCTCTCTCTCTTCTCTGGACCCTAGAGACTTTCCACATGCATAATCGCTGTGTGTCTTTCTGATCTGCCTCTACTGCTGGTGGAGGTTAATGCACAGAGGGGGGAGTCGTCGTCTGGGCATGCACACACACACAGAAACAGGCGGGAACACACACACACACAAATTAGGGGCAATTCTTAAGCAAAACACAATAATCTAATTTCACATAAATAACTCATGCAAAGAAAACAAACAAACAAACGCACAAATGGGTTTTGTAATATTTATTGGGGCGATGGTGAGCAGTAATACAGAGTCAGTACAGATCAGATTTCTCTCATGTTCTCACATAAAGTTGCTTTTTATCATTTAGTAACGCGACGTGTGCACCCACATAAGTCAATGGAATATGGTATTCCAAATGGAGTTGCAGTAGGCTCAGCCTCATAAAACCATCAACTCTGGTAATTCATCATACTTTACCATACATTAGGCTGGAAATCAAGCGACGCGATTGGAGGGGAGAAAGTGGTGCTCCTGCACAGCTCAGTATTCTGGTGAGGACTCTCCAACTGTAGAGCAGAAGGGGGCAAAGGGGTCACGAGGTTTGCGTGCATGTGTGTGTGTGCGTGTGTGTGTGGATGTGTGTGTGGATGTGTGGATGTGTGTCACGGCAGCATCACCAGTTCTCCAGGGCTCAGCAGGCTAATTAATAATGAATCCCAGAGAGTCTGTGTTTGAAATGCAGATGTGCAACTGCCGGCTCCGCCTGCTCCTTCAGAGGGACCTGTGTGTGTGTGTGTGTGTGTGTGTGTGTGGGGGGGGGGGTTGTGGGCCACAGGGGAAAGTATGTTGGTTGATTATTTAGCTGTGGCAGAGAACTTGCTGATATTCTACATGAAATTCACCCGGGCCATTCATTACATGGACCACATTTGATTTTGAGAGAGGGAGAGACAGAGAGAGAGAGAGAGAGAGAGAGAGAGAGGGGGGGGAGAGAGAGAGAGAGAGAGAGATACACATTTAACACAATAGAGAGGAGAGAGCTGGAAGAGGTTTTTTTTGTTGTTTAGTTAAACTTCTCATAACAAGTTTCTACTCTTTTTGCTTCTCTCTTCCATTACTGGAGCCAACAGAGGCCTCAACCCTGAGCTCTCAGTGGAGGATGGAGGCTCTTCTCTTCTCTCAGTGGTGAGGACTGGAAGGATGCGGATGAGGAGCTGGAGAGGGGCTGAAGAGCAGGATACATTACATTTCTATAGACTCTCTACTCCTCCTCACTGCTCTTTGCTATGGATACTCTCTCTCTCTCCCTCTCTCTACATGTGTGTGTGTGTGTGTGTGTTGTGTTTGAAGAGCGAGTGTGAAGTTTAACAGATGGTAATGTTATGTAGATTTTACCAACTGTGGCTCCTTCACTGACCCAGAGAGACAATATACTAGCCTCTCCATAAACAGCACCTGTAACACACACACACATTCGCTTTGTTTGAGAGAAGGCAAGAGGGACAAATAGTTTCAGTTTTACTCAAGTATTTCAAATTCATGCAGATAATAATTATATAAATTTTATATATTCGACAATCATTTTTTTTGCAAAGGGTGTAACCTCCGAGCGCAACGGGTGAAGGAATATCTGACCTCGGGCCAGTGTGTTGTTTTGATCGATTTCATTTTCAAGTTCGCCAGAAACACAAATTATTTCACAGTGAAATTAAACTTAGTTGGGATAATCAGCCGCAGTGAATGTTGAGACATTTTATTGAAGCATCGCACTTGGTGTCTCGGTCCTTACAGAACGTGAACGTATATATCCTCACCATGCAATCCACGTGTGAAGGCAAAATGTTATAACCGATCAAAACTGCAGGGTATTTAAAGATCATCTTCTCTGTTCAACAGTAATACGCTACACCCTGTTAGAAAATTGGCATAATGGTCAATAAAATAGCAACAGAATTAATTAGTTACATTTCATTTCATATCACCATTATTTTCACTATATCTGGGCCGATGTGATATTTGGCTATCCTTGGTATATGTGGCTATTCTTGGTCTGTTGTTAATATGAGTTTAATTAAAGTGCGCTGGGGTCACCATTGTATATATTTTTAAATATTAATATTATTCTTAAACAAAGAAAACATCATTGTATTATCATATTTAAAACGCCATGTTGATGATATTTCAAGAACACTGAAGCTAAATATCTAACATAAATTCATATTATAGCATATATTCCAGATGATCTGAGCTAAAACCATGCTTTCAAACTTCAATGGTAAATCATAGAGACTAGAATAAGCCTTGGTCATCTTGGTCTATCATTTATTTAACAGTTTTCCTTCTTATTATGTGATCCTCGTGAGCAAGAAACTGCCTGTCAAAATTAATAGTTTATCGACCCTTATGAAACTTATGTCTGGGGCGCCCTCAGACAAATAAAGTGGAAAAAAAAATTTGGACGCCGTCTGAAAAGTAGAATTTTATCATAGCAAATGAAATTGTCCTAAAGTCATCCCGCATTCTGTCTGCTGTGATGATTGGTTTATTACATGTAAACTGGACTGAATGTACATGTCATAAAATATCATTAATACAGTCAAAAAAGACTATTAATGATATTACATACTATAAAACACTGACTTTCATGTAAGGAATAACTACACTGTGAAAGAAGAATACTCAACAGAATTGAACAGAATAATCCAAATTGTGACAACACAACATTTAGATAATATAATTGTATTTTCTCCATGTAGCTTATAAGGATTTAAAAACAAATCTCCAGTGGCCAGGAGAGGTGACTGTAAACTTGTTGGAAGGCCAAAAACCTAACGACTTATGTGAGCCCAGGTATGGTGTGTGAAATCACTTCTACACACTGGATCACACACACAAACACACACACGTAACCCGTCCAACCACGGCCTCGCACTGCCTGACCAAACAAACGCACCTCGGCTTATGCATTATGAATGTACATTTACACTTGTGTGCTCTCATGGGATGAGCCCTGCTCCATATACATTCACATATTGGTGTGTCCAATGCATTTCTTCCATCGACACTTGCTGGACATCTAGAGATAGGCCACACAGACACACACGCGCACGCACGCGCACGCACGCACACACACGCACACGGTGGGCTGGGGGGTGGTGGTGGGGATTACTTGACTGACAGTAGTACTTGAAGAAACAAATACAACACAAATGTAGGCTACTCTCTATAGCTCAAACAGGATAGGCTATCCACTTTTTCATCTGACGAGCAAAACCCCAAATGTTTTGGTTTTCATTGCCAGTTTATCATGAAAACAAACTGCCTGTCACCAAAACGATGTTAGATTATTTTGGTTTATTTTCCAGGGCTTGTCTTGTTTAAACACCCGTGTCACTGTCCTTTATTAGCGACGTCACGGACAAATGGGAAATATCGATTTTACTGTCTGGGAGCCTATGAAGTGTGTGTCGCGTATGTCAAGGATGAGAGAACAGCTAAGTTGAAACCAAAAGGTGACATGAAAGCTTCGGATGCTTTTTTCCCCTACAAACAAATATTGTCATGCTTTATTGAGACTAAACCAAAGTATTAAGGGCTACAAATGAAGAAAAAAAAAAGGTTAGCTCAACCATGAATTTAAACAACTACATGGACTTTAGGAAATTAGGTTCAAAATAGGTTACATGCAGTGTTTAAAAAAAACAACAACAACAACAACAACCTATGATTAGGTTAGGAGTCACAATTAGTAAGTGCTTCAATTTAAAAAAGAAATCTTCAACTTGAGGCCAAATCTGGCGTATATAGGAACAGAGGTTTGGACTGTGAGAAGTCTGGAGAGGTCATGACACCAAGTGACATGTCCCGCCCTGGGCCCCAAGGCTGTCTCAATAGTAGACTAACCCGTTGATTTGTCTTGGGCTACAGCCTTCATATCCCACTGCACTAAGCTGGAGAGGAGGGCATTTAGACACCTAGGACCGAAGTCTAACTAAACTATAAAACATCGCAATCACACAGACTCATAATCCCAGTTTAGATTTCCCTAACGAAAAAAGTACTGTAGTAACCCTTTAATAAATGTTAGATGGATACAGATATCCCAGCAAAACTAATTCCCTATAGAAAACTATTATAGAGGTACCATAGGATATTAAAAAAATACCATAAAAAACTAAAAGGTCACTATAAACTCACTTTCCAGTACCATCGACACACTATAAATCCATATGAATATTGTGGTGATTTTTCATTAGCGTTTTTATTCCATTGAGTAGTAGCCCGAGTTGGTCCCATCTAAATTCAATATTTTCCAACCTGATCAAATATCAAGTATTTCTGATGTTGCAAATGCCCATGCCAGGAGTGTTATGGACTTACAGACAAAGATGAGGGGGAGGGAGGGGGGGGAAACTGAGATAAACTTTCAATTAACCCACCTTTTTATTTGCCAAATAGTTTCTCCACCGTTTTAGGCATAAACTTTTACGATGGAAATTCCTTGTATACAACATTGTGAGTAGCCTAATTATACGAGGATAGTTGTCTTTCAAGGGGAAAAAATGCTTTTCTGAAATATGAAAATTAAATTGATTTTTTTATCTATGTGGATGTTTGCCTTTGATGATCACCGGCTGGAGGTTATTGTTTACCCGTCGTTTTATTTATTTACAACATTCGCAAATATCCCGAGTCAGAGTTGCACTCGTCAAAAAAAAGGCTAAAGAAAAATGTTATAAGAAAAAATATAGGCTTTGTTTTTGTTCTTTTGCACTAGTTTGTGTCCACCTTGGTAGAACAGAGCCAGTGCTGCATGGTGCAAGTGTAGCATGGCTGGCTCGGGTTATCTGTGAATGGGCTCTTTATTGGAGGCGCAGAGCGGGGATTTGCCTTTTATTCGCCTCGCTATGGAAACGCGCTCGACGGCAGAAAAATGTTGATGTGAATAAAAGGAATCAGCACAAGGAGCGTTTCTAGAGAAGCATCTGTTACACTTAGAAAGTTAGACTATCGACAGCAATACACAGACCCTTCTCCCGTCCCTCTCCGGACTGCTTTATATGCTCCCAAAAAGTGGAGTTTATTTTTTTCACGAGACACAAAATTAATAGAATTTTTTCCCCGAGCGATTTAAAAATCCATTTCATTAAAACCATAGGCCTTGGCTAAATTTTAAAACCTAGGCTTTTGTGAATATCAGCTTTATAGGCCCAGGCCTATAATCAATTTAGTTTGTAGGCTACATTTTTAAAATGGAAAATTAATTCCCCCAAATCAATTTGCTTTGGCGTGTCATTCAATGTGACATGTATGGAAATACAGAGACATTAAAGGACTTGCACTCAAATACCATTTTCATTACGTTACAAATATCCTACATTTCTATGAGCTATGGGACTTGTACATATATCCACTCCAAAACGAAACAACTTCTCAACTATAAGCGATACCTCAGTTCTGCAAGTTAGGCCACTATACTGCCATAGTAATTACATCAAATATAGTGAAGACTGTCAATGCCTTTTTAAAGAAGAGCACGCGACGAATTTAGACACTAAAGCGTCACTATAATTACAATAACAACAGATCAAATTCGGAGTTATTTCCCATCAAGCTACAGGCCTACAAAGCACAACATGAGAATTGAGAGGAGTGACTGTCGAGTCAGTCCTATCAACACCCTTCCCTTCTCTGTCTGTCATTCCTCCGGTTATACCGGGACCGGTCCAACCCCACCGGCCCGCGGTCTACCCATCCAGCCCGCACGGTCAGCTCGCTCACCTGCTCCGGCCTCCTCAGTCTTCTCCACATACCAGCTCCCCCAGCTCAGTGCACTTTAATGACTTTCTGGTGGCTGCAGCCTTCTTTTATTTCTGCTAAATGTATGAAAATGTATGCAAATTTAAATCAAGCTTAACCTGGGAGCTCGAGCAATACGTTTAATGGAATTTCAAACCAATAAGGAGACCGGGACGCGGTCTTCTAATGGCAAATATAATTACGCAGCTAAGTTACCTCTCAAATATGCAGATAGATCTTTTTCAACTCCTGTGAGGAGCTGTCGGGATTCTTAAAGACCAGCGCTTCGGTTTGCGTAGCGCCAGAGGACACGTTGACTTCTGTGTCAGAAAATGTGCACATAGAAATGTTTAATAAATACATGTTTTTTCCCTCTGTAACTGTGATAGTTATATCTGAGGAATAGCCATGTGTTAAATTTGAAATAACTTGCGGAAAGTTTATTTTGAATGAGTAACAATTTAGAAATAGGCCTATAGGGCATAAATTATTTTTTTTACCAGTCTATCTGCTTGGCTATTAGAAAAAAACTGTGGATATTGAATGGCATGTGCGTAAAACACTCCTGGTCTCTATCTTGAGAAGTTTCATCCTTCTGATCCTATAAACACCTGAGGAAATAAGCCCTAAAAGTTAATAATTAGCAGTGAGAATTGGTCTTGGTTTGATTGTATCCTTTTAAATTAAGTGCTGGCACGTCTGAGAAATGCCATTGCGCTTTAATATCCTCCTGTGCGCGCGCTCAAGGGTGACAGGAGCAGTAATAAGCTCGCGCGTAAATAAGTTGGAAACTTTAATTAATAAACAGGAACTGCGCTCCACGCGCCCGTCGCTCCACAGTCAAACCCACTGGACCAGCACTCCGACTCACTTCCGGTTCGACTGACTGTAACCCTTTCCTATCGTGCAGCTCTGCTTCCAGAGGCGGAGGTTCAGACACCTGCGCCGTCATTGGTTGAGGCGCACAGCTATTGCGTTACAGTCTGTCTGTGAGTGGACGTGGAGTCTGTCAGTCACTGACTGGCTGCTGCCGAGGCTCCAGAGAGAGGGAGATGTCAGAGGCTGAGCTGCTCCCTCCCTTCAGTAGCACTAGTGGGGTTCAGCAGCCAGCATGGCCACAGCTGCCTCCAGCCCCTACACCCTGCTCAGCTCCAGCCCCATGATCCACCCGGACAGCCAGGCCATGCAGCCTGCTAGCCCCTTCAGAGGCCACCAGAAACTCCTCCAGAGTGACTACCTGCAGAGCGTCCAGAGCAACGGCCACCCCCTCGGGCACCAGTGGGCGAGCAGCCTGTCGGAGGGCAGCCCCTGGTCGGCCTCCATGGAGCAGCAGGACGTCAAACCAGGCCGAGAGGACCTCCAGCTCGGTATCATCCATCACCGTTCCCCGCACGTAGCGCATCATTCGCCTCATCACAACAACCATGCCAACCATCCTGGCGCCTGGGGAACTCCAGTGTCCCATAACTCCTCCATCACCAGCGGGCAGCAGATCAACATATACTCCCAGACGGGATTCACTGTCAACGGCATGCTGGACCACGGTGGGCTCACACCACCACCCAACCCCCAGGGCCAAGGCATGCACCCCGGCCTCAGGGACACACTCAGCCCCGAGCACAGCGACTTAGGTGGTCACCACTGCCACGACCACTCCGACGAGGAGACGCCGACTTCGGACGAGCTGGAGCACTTTGCCAAGCAGTTCAAACAGCGGAGAATCAAGCTGGGCTTTACGCAGGCGGACGTGGGTTTGGCGCTGGGCACGTTGTACGGTAATGTGTTTTCCCAAACCACCATCTGCAGGTTCGAAGCGCTGCAGCTCAGCTTTAAAAACATGTGCAAACTAAAGCCGCTGCTGAACAAGTGGCTGGAGGAGGCAGACTCGTTAACAGGCAGCCCTAGCAGTATAGACAAGATAGCAGCTCAGGGGAGGAAGAGAAAGAAGAGGACATCCATCGAGGTCAGTGTGAAGGGGGTGCTGGAAACGCACTTTCTCAAGTGTCCCAAACCCGCCGCGCAGGAGATCACCTCGCTGGCGGACTCGCTCCAGCTGGAGAAGGAGGTAGTGCGCGTCTGGTTCTGTAACCGGAGGCAGAAGGAGAAGCGTATGACACCGCCGGGAGAGCCGCCGCCACACGAGGGACCGTATTCTCACAGCGGGAGCGCAGGAGACGCCTCCTCCTGCCATGATCTCTGACCGAGGCACCGGGAGGAATCCCCGGCGAGACTCTAGAGAGCAGGGGCGCATCGGTGGCAACTTCCACCCGTGCCTGTCCCGTACAGACTCCTGATGACTCCAGCACTGAAACACGACAACAACAATAATAGAGATACCTGTTCAGCCTTCGTCATTTGATATTTGTCATGAGGGCATTATTCTAGCGGCATATTTCAAATCACTTTTGGAGCCCATCAATTGCCAAATTATTTTCTACATCAAGGATATAAATACAAAATGTGCCTAATAACCTGCCAGCGCCTTTGGTTTATGTCTCCATGTTGCATCGGCTCAATAATAATGATGATATGAATACAGTTGGGACTGATGATGTTTTGTTTTGTTTTGTTTTGCCAGTGTTTTTGGCTTTTCACAGTCAAGTTACTTGTCAATATAGCTTTCACAGAATTCTCTTATGCTTCCGTTGTATGATCAGTGGGGTGAGAGACAAATAATAATAGAGGCTCTATCACTTTTGTTGAACTGATTTGATGTGCCAGTGTTTGGACAACACAGAGGCCATTTTACAGTCCACCTCGTGCATCCCCTCGGGCTCTCAATGCTTTCGTTTTCAAACATATTTACATCCATTATTTTGTAGCATATATCTGTAGCAAATCTGTAATTATTTTTTTCATATAAATAGGCCCTCATTTCAGTTGTAGAGGTACTGCTATCCAACAACATCGCACTTGGAGGATTTTTTTTTATCAATTTCCTCCCCCATATGGCCTGCAGCTTTCGAAGCATCACACAGTTACAGTTTCGCGTATTTATAAATTCATTTTGTATTTGATTTCAGTCATCTTCGACCATATAAACTGTGTGGACTCTGAAACAGAGCCGTGACTATAAAGAGGGGACGACGACGCTATACACCTGCCTATAATTTTATTGTACGTTCAGTATCAAAAATTTTATAATCTTAAATACTCCTGTTATTGGTTTATTTCTTAAGTATTTTTTCGAATATTGTACAGTTTTGTATATTACCCTTTTGAAGTCATTAATTTAAACAAATGCTCTTAGTTATTCATGCACTTAATTAGCAATGTAAAATCAATATTTTCAGTAAGATTTGACTGTTTCGGCGCTTTTATTCCAAATTTCGATGACAGCTCAAGCAATTATTTATTTTCAGTATAAAGCTTGTATTATGTTTTGAAATAAACTATGTATGTTGTAATAAACAACTTCTTGCTACAACTGTCCACTGTCCAAATTCGGCTTTTGGCATTAATTTGTTAGTGGCATGCCTAAATATTTTATATTTTATTTTCTAAGCATTATAAAACATTATTATTATTATAATAATAATAAAAAGGTAATAGCAGTAATAATACGTTTAAAAAAAAATAAGTTCAAGTTTCTTTCATTTTCATTGTGCCATGGTCAAGCCTACTTCTTAAACTTTTACTAAATAATTATGACTCATAATGATGAATGTTTATCAACATCACGGTGCCTATAATTATTAAGAGAATATTATCTTCCATGTATGATATTTTCAGACTACTAATTCACACAACTTCAATGTCATGTCAAAAGGCCACTTTAACAAGTTTCATAGTTTATTGTCAACTAACAGCTGTAAAATATCCACTGCTTCAACAGGACCTTGGATGCGGGTCTGCAGGGTCTATACGGATCATAGAAAACTGAGAGGCTTTCTCCAGCAGTTCCACTGAAATGTTATTGTCCGGGCCCTCTGCCCTCCTCAATCAGACATGCGTGATTTATCGCCTGGGCTGCTGGGCCTGACAGCAAAACACAATGACACACACACACACACGCGCGCGCGCGCGCACACACACGCACACACACACACACACAATCAGACGCAGATGAATCTCATTTCAAAGACTACAGCTGCATATAATTGGGCAAGGGCAAACTAAAGCTACATTCCTAAAAAAAAATCATAACGTGCTAAAAAAAATAATAATTTGGAATGGTTTTGAAATAAGTAGGCCTATAGATGCAGTACTACTTAAATGATTCAAAAATAGAGCTGGAGAGGGAGAGTGAAGGAGGGGAGAGGAGAGGAGAGGCGGAAGGGTGCTAGGCCTTGCCTTGAAATGGAGAGCCTGACTGGAATACTAATGCGTCTGAATTTATGCATCTCCTCAGTCTGCAGCCCTGAGAGGGGGGTGGGGGAGACAGAGAGAGAGAGAGAGAGAGAGAGAGAGAGAGAGAGAGAGAAACAGAGAGAAAAGGGTGTGAGGGTGGAGGTGAAGGGGGCGGTTATGTAGAAGAAGAGAAAAATAAAACCATGGCTGATTGATTCCATCCATCTATTTTAGTTCAGAATAATGCCTGATGTCTGAATACATCACCCTGCGAGAGGAGCAGCAGCCAAGCCAAGGTCCAGAGCAGCGTTGCAGTATCCTTGTGCCTCCTGTCTGGAGCCCTGTTAGACAGGGGTAGTCTACCTGGATAAATCCCTGCTGGTATACCATCACCATATGTATTTGAAGAGGGTCATTCCAACATGAACAATCTACTTTTTGAAATAACTGACTAGCGATACAATTATTTCTAGCACAAAATTGTTTTTGAATTGTAGTAGGTAAGTCCAGAATGAATGCCTTGGTAATGGCAGGTAATGACTTTTAATCCCCAGAATTTTGGAAACAAACTCTCCATGTAGTTTTCTTTACTGTGAGCTATTTTGGATGAAGGCTGGGTTGGCACCAGGGTTCTTCAAGGATGCTTGGGGTTGGATGGCTTGGCCTTGGACGATACCGCACACTTACAGTAGGCAGTTGAGCCTGTCAGGCGTCAGACACGGGACAGGAAGGGTGGAGGATTGTTATTAACTAGTTTGGAGCTTAAACATGAATGAATGAATGAAATGAAAAAGTTGAAAAGAAAAAAAAGTTGCTGAAACAAGAGTTGTTTACTGGTGGGGGATAACAGGACTGGTCAGCCATCAAGTTGATATGCTGAAAGATTAAAATCGACGCCAATTTTCTGACGCTAATATCAAATGTATTTTGTGATATCTAATGTGATTATTAACTTTGTTATATTGCCAAGATTAAGATTAAATATTAGCAGCTGAAAAACAGGACAGATTTGTTTGGTTTACACAATAGCCAGTACAATCAGTTGTGTCAGAAAAACAAAAACGTTGGCAAGCCATCGACATGCAATACTAGTATGGTATGAGGTCAGAGAGGGGGCAGTCTGCCTTGCTTTTCCCCTTAATTAGACAGTGAGAAAACAGAGGGCCACAGTCCACTCACAGTGGGAATGCTGTACAGGGAGGACGCAGAATGAAATGAAACACCGGCCCACATGAGAGGATTCATGCATGGGAATAATGAAAATCAGCTGCCATGAGGCCAACGTGGTCTCAAGCCGTTTTAACTGAATGTCAATGTACGATTTCACAGACTTTTGTTCCAACTTCCATCCTCCTCCTCCCCCTATTCTCCCTTACAGTATGTGATCATGGTCACATGAGTATTTTGATACATTTATGTCTCAGGGCATTATGGCTCTGATCCTTGTGCTCCTATTGGTTGCTTGTTGTATTGGTGACTTGAAGCCAATTCTATGGTTGCACTCTATACCTATATGGCCAAAAGTCAGTGGACCCCCCTACTAGTTATTGAGTTCAGGTGTTCTTCAGGGTTTGGGCTTGGCCCCTTAGTTCCAGTGAAGGGTAATCTTAATGCTACAGGATACCAAGACATTTTAGCCAATTGGGCGCTTCCAACGTTGTGGCAACAGTTTGGGGAAGGCCCTTTGCTGCTCCAGCATGACTGAGCCCCTGTGCACAAAGCCAGGTCCATAAAGACATGGTTAGACCAGTTTGGTGTGGAGGAACTCGGACTGGCCTGCACAGAGCCCTGACCTCAACCCCACTGAACACCTTTGGGAGGAAGTAGAACGCCGATTGCGAGCCAGGCCTTCTCGTCCAACATCACTGCCTGACCTCACCAATGCTCTTTTGGCTGAATGGGCACAGATTCCCACAGACACTCCAAAAGCTTGTGGAAAGCCTTCCCAGAAGAGTGGCGGCTGTGTTAGCCGCAAAGGGGGGTCCAACAATGGGATGTCCAGTAAGCTCATATAGGTGTGATGGTCAGGTGTCCACTGACTTCTGGCCATATAGTGTAAGTTGCTCTGGAGAAGAGTGTAAATGCAAATGGGATATTCACCATTTGAAAAAAGCAACAAACACCTTAAAACCAATGACAGCACAAGCAAAACAGCTGAAGGTAAGGATATTGAAGGATACTGACTAATGAAACTAAATGGATGTATCGTGTTTTGGAACAGAACTCGTGATATTCATCTGAAGTCATGTTACCTGTGACCAGAGATGGACAGCATCTCTAACACATGCACAAATGCATGTAGCAGATCTGAATTTGTAACAGGGTACGTGAGGAAGGATTGTAAAAACAATCTAGTAGCAATCAGGACCATTCCTTCCCCATAGTGATTTACTTGAGTGTTACGGTTAGCCTCGAAGGCCTCCTCTGCAGCCGCGACATGAGGGCAGATGGCATACGATGTGCTGTGTAAGGGATACTCGAAGTCTTGGGCAGTGTAAAACCTTGAAAATAAAGTTTTTGAATGACGAAACAAAATTTCCCTATACAAGTTGTATTTTCAGTATTTTGAAAACATGTATTAAAGTCTGTAATTGCAGTTTTTGTCAATGTACAGTATGTATTCACTACAAACAGCCAGACCAGAGGACCACTGTTGCTAATGGTACTGTATCAGAGGACAGTCGCATCAGAATCAATTCTAACTGTAGTAGGAGCAGAAGAGAGGAAGAGAGCGGGGGGGGGGGGGGGGGGGGGGGGGGGGGGGGTAGACGAAACTGCAATAAGATTAATCGCGTAACCTGAAATCAATTTCACATCCTCAATTCTCTCATCCCTAGAGCCGGGCGTCCAGGCAGCTTCAGTAACTGGCAGGGAAGCGGGGGGAACACACATCTAGGCATATAGGCTCCCAACGTGATAGTCAATCTGCCTGCTCCTCTAGAGGACTCAACGTGAATAGGAAAATTGAGCATTTCTTTGCTGCCATTGTTAGAATGGAAAGGTTGGTTAGTTTAGAACCAACCTAATATAAGATTTGATCATACGTAGGCGTACAGTTACACGCACATGCTTAGATTAGTGCCTCTAGTAGATCCTATCGTAGACGCCCTGCACGAACCTGGTACCTCTTGCAAAACCATTGCTGCAAAAGCTGGTGTCTATAGGTTGTTTTCTTTTTGTTCCTGTGATATTGTGATCCTGCAGGATAATTCTATCTTTTTAGGCCAGTGGCATGTCATTACAATTACTGTGACAATACAATTAGTGCCAATATAATGAAAATATATCAGGGCGGAGCAGTGTGATAACGCTACACCCGTGACATACAGATAGTGCAGGCCAGTGCTCTACTTCCTGGAAACTTTGATATGTGAGGTTAAAAGCTGTGCACGTGTAATTGAGGAGGTCTTAAGAGCGGTTTAAAAAAAAGAAAAGGCTCAAGAGAAGATACAACTATCTTTCAGACAGGCACTCGGTGTACGCGAGAGGAGAAAGACCTCTTTATAGCAAGAGTGAGAGTAAATCACGGCGCGTCTGATATCTTCATCACCTCTCGTCCTGCTTGTTCCACATTAACTCATTATCACACACGCTCACTCCATTAATTCTCCTGCTTTTATTAGCAGTGAGGAAACAGATATACTCACACACACACACACACATACACAGGAACGATGACAGGCACTGCCTCTGCCTCATCTGACAGCTAATGGCTTCATTAGGAGCGGCGTGTTAATTGACTGACTTTGGGGAGACGCTCGTTAATGAGGATAAATAGATTCACACCTGAGCGAGGCGCTACCCAGCCGGAGGAGGAGTACTGTGGGAACTCTGGATGACGAGCAAATGTGGACTGTAACACTTTAATACGGAATATGAGTCGACATGACAGAGCCGTGTCCCTTCCATTTCCTTCCAGCCTACGAACACATAACAGTTGCGGGTTCCTTGCCAAGCGGAGACTTATTGGCCGAGTGGTTGATTAGCACCAGGAGGCCAAAACAAAGAGCAGTATGTCAAAGCAATTAGCCCCACTGTTTACCTCTCAGCTCCCAGGCTGTCTCCAGCAAGCATCTAATCCAGCAGAGAGAGAGAGGGGCGAGAGAAATCAGATGAGGACACAGGAGTTATCCCAGACAGTTGCAATGACGGCAAGAGGACAACAGCTGGTCCACGGGCCAGAGTGTGTATCTGTGTGTGTGTGTGTATGTGCATTCATGGGAGAAGTGCTGGTGCCTCAATCCATCTGCTTCACTGCCTAGATCTCCATCCACTGCCGCTCTGGCCATGACAGCTCTGACACACACACACACACACACACACACACAATTCTCTTTTACACACCACTGGTTAGAAGATCACATATTCTCAGGGGAGTGTATGTGTGCGTGTGTGTGTGTGTGTGGGGGGGGGGGGGGGGGCAGACAGAAAGGAAGCAGGCTAGACTGATCATTTACATATGGCCAGGACAGACACTGTGTTCTTAATATAGCCATACAGCAGATCATGTACTAGGCAGCATTACCACCTAGTGGTGACTATTAATCCTTGCTTCTCATTTCTGTTGGTAGGAGGAGACAAAGGCAAATTAAACTTCAACTACTTGGGATGCTGCAGTTATTGTAAGAAGTGTCTGTAAGAGTCCATGAACGGCTGCTACCGTGAAGGTAGATCTGGATTATTCAGCCCAAGTGACAATTCTACCAATTCTCTCTTAGCGCTAGATCTTCTTGGGAGTAAAAGCCAAATGTTTGAGGCTTTTATTTTGGTTTTGCGACAACTCCGTTGATTCCCAAAAGGGAAATGAATCGTTTCACTTGGCCCCTCCACAGGGAGGTCAGAGTGCAGGTCAGCTGCAGATCAATGACACCACAGCGGGGTGGACGCTCACCTAAAAAGTGGGTTGAACCTACTTCACCAAAAAACTATAACTCAGAATAACAGCCATCTTTCCTTCAGCTCACCAGTCTCATCTACTGAAGTCATTTCCTCACCCTAAACCACAAGAAACCACCTCAGGCCACAGTGGATGCATGTCAATAATGATCTTTAATGTCAATATATACAGAACTTGAAAGAAAAATATAATCTTAAAAATTAAATGAAATAAATACAATATGGTACAATTTCCACAATGTCTTTTTGAAGAGATATCCATGGAAATGATCAGTTTTTTTTTTTTTTTTTTAATGTAATTCAGCTTCTCTGGTTTGACGGGGTTGTGTCCCGCCCCCCCCCCCAGGGAAATCCCTACAGCTCCCCCACATGCTCTTCATCTTCATCATATTACTAGCAAACTATTAGTTTTGTTGTCTGTTGTTACCACATTCTTTCAACTGAGTAGTTTTCTCCACCTGCAGCATGTGTTACCTCTTTTGATACATTGTTAGCATCAGTATGTAAAGGGAGTCAGGCTGCCAATATTAAGGGAAGAGAAATACAGGTCAGTGCACACATGCATTTATGTGAGCGAAAAGTGTTGGTGGATGATTTTGATGCTAGAGGGTCTGCTCACAGTCAAAGGAAACAGCTTGACAGTCTCCTCCCCAATCAATATCATCTCACCAACACTCACACCAAAACTGTTATTTCAATTTAAGGAAAATAAGTTAAGAGAGGAAAAGCAAAGAGGGCAGGAAACTGAGAAGGAGAGGATGGCAAAGCGGAGATGAAGAGCAATGGGGGGGGGGGCGGGGGGGGGGAGTGGGAGGGGGGCACAGTTTATTGAAGCAGCTTTGAATCAGCCAATCACAGTGAAGGAGAACATCAGCTGGTGCGTTTCTTCCCCAGATAAAAAGAGAGGAAGAAAGAACGAAAGGCGAGGAGAGCGAGTGCATATGAAAGCAGTGGAAATAAATACGTCTTTCTCCCCAGAAGTAACAGATATGGTGAGCTTCCCGCTTCCTCTTTCAGCTGACGTCCACACCATGCAACCTTGTCCAGTGCATGTATGTGTGGATGTATGTGTGTGTGTGTGTGTATGCTGGGTGTGTCAAATAAATAGATTAAAAAGGGAGACCGTAGGGTCGACTGGCCAGGGGTTTGGGGGCTGTGTCTGTGTACATCTCCGTATGTGTATGAGAGTGAAAGTGTCAGAGGTCAGAGTTAGGGGAAGAGCTGTGTGTATGTGTGTGTGTCTACATGTCTGTTGAGGTGAGTTTCTTCATGCTGCGTCGCTGGGCTAGACTGGATGCTGCCACAGGCTCCAACACCGGCTGACTTGTCTTCTGGCTCAGTGCTGAATAGGTGGCAGCCATAGCTCCCTGTAAAAACAACAAGCACACTTAGCTGCCCTTCAAGAAAACCCAACAGGATCAGAAAGACACCTTGCATTTACAATTGCATTTAACCAACACTCCTAAACAGACCAGGCTACAATAAGTGCAACAGTAGAAAAATCTTAAATTCCTCCAGAATTACAAGCAACCAATAGCAAGGAGTGAGTCTCAGGGCCATCGTGACGATACTCCTGTAATCAGGGAATGATCATCTAAGACTGAAGTGAAATAAGAGTGACATTTTTTGCCGTGAGGAAAGGAGAGAAGTATCAGGCAGAACGTAACATGAGGTACTTCTTGAAAAGATGAGTTTTCAGCCTGCAATGGAAGATGGGGTGTGTCTCTGCAGATCTGACTGGAATGGAAAGGCAATTCCACCATTGGGGAGTCAGGCTCCCCTAACATTATTTCTATTACCCCTACACTCAGTGTGCTCTTTATTAGGTACTATGATTAGGTATTAGGTTTATTAGTCAGTCACGTATAAATAAGGCATGAGTATAAAGCATGCAGACAGGATCAAGAGGTTCAGTTTGACTAAACCACCAGATGAATGGACAAGACGTGTGACTTCAGAGTCTCTGAATGTGGTATGATCATTGGTGCCAGACGCGTTGGTTCCAGCATTTCTGAAACAGCCACCCTCAAGGGATTTGGATGCACTATAGTGGTGCGCGATGTATAGAATATATCCGATATATTCGAATATCATTTTATGTGCGATATGGCAGATGACCATATCGTTATATCGAGATATTCGTTGCGCATTTTAGTAATTTATTTATGTATTAAAAGCAGGCCGCGTTTACATGCAGGAGATTCGCTCACACACACACACACACAGTCACAGACACCCCAAACTAACTAACCACGCCCATGTCGCTTTTTTCACATCAATTTGGGTGACTTGTGTGACGGACGAATCTCCTTAACGATTCCTACAGTGTATTTCTGTCAGCTCATATGAGTGAACTGCATTGAGCAAAAAATTCTACTCAACTGTCAGGAACCTGCTCTTAAGCAACAGCAGAGCGGACAAAAAATATATAAAGATATAAAAATATCGAGATATTATTTATAAGCCATATCGCCCAGCCCTAATGCACTATCTAGTATCTAGTAGTATAGTATAAGTATCTAGAATTGATCAAGAATGGCATGAACAAAGAGCATTCAGTCAGCAGCAGTCCTGAGGACAAAGACAGATGCCTTGTTGACGAGAGAGGTCAGAGGACTAAGCAACAGCTCAGTACAACAGTGATGTGCAGAAGGGCTTCTCAGAACACACAACCTGTCAAACCCTGAAATGGATGGGCTACAGCAGCAGAAGACAATACAGGGTTCCACTCCTGTCAGCTAAGAAGATGATGATGGACAATTGAAGAGTCCCGAGAATTCAACCCAATAGAGCACTTTTGGGACGAGGTGGCCCGGGATGCCATTGAGTCAGTATGGACATTTCGAACACAGTGTTGAATCCATGCCTCAAATAATTCAGGCTGTTCTGGCCCTCTGTCCCTCCCTACCCAGTACTGGTTGGGTGTACCTGCTGAAGTGGATACTGAGTGTATGCCTTAGGACAATGTCAGAGATGAGAAAGGCTTCTGTCCTGCCTGCTAATCTGTCATTTCACCGATGTACAGCTACACAGAACATGCACCGAGAAAGATGGATGAGGTGTAATAGCACCCAGGAAGACTTTCTGAGGGTACAAATTCTATGTCGGAACTGGTAATACTAACATATGGCTCACTGGGATGTAGAAGATGAGATTACAAGTGTATGAATCCCCAACTTCAACCTCACATTAAATGTTAAGCAGCTGCAGACATTGCAATGGTATGACATCATGTATAAGGGACTTGTTTTCTGGCAGAGAAATACTGTAGAAATACTGTAGCTCTTCATGCTTGTCCATAAGATCAACACGCATGACATCATGTTCCAGCATTCCTGTACTACTAGCAATCCTTCATTCATTCATCCTCAGGTGGGGGCTCAGTGTCTCTCAAGGACACGCCAGATGGCAATGGACACATTGGCTGATGTGGGGATCAAACCTATGACCTTTCAGCAATGACGTGTCTCTATGCACTGGGCCACCCTCCTCAGCCAGCTCAGCCGCAGAGTTACAGAGTCTATTTGTCTTCCTCACCTTGACTAGGTGAGGTGCATCATGGCGTGTGAGCTGGAAGTGCGGTAGTGTGTCTCTGCACGTGATCCAGGCATGCTTCAGAACCTGCTCTGCTGTGTATCGCTGGTGAGGGTCCACATGGAGCATATGGGACAGCAGGTCCTGTAACAGACGCACACACAGTCACTAAAGCATATGAACAGGCAGCCCAACGTCGAGCGCTTTTTCCAGTGGTATTCAGAGTGATAGCCTGTGCGGTTGTTGTTTTTTGTGATTTTGGTGACATGTTTGGTGATAAGCAGTCATAGCTTTTGGTGTTTTGCACTGCATTTCCCAGCGATCACTTTGCAACAGTGCCACCAGTACTTTGACATCACTGGACAGCAGCTCCCACTCCCCCAAACAAACAAGTATGGGCTATTCTACTGAGAACAGTGAAGGGACTACAAATGACAGAACAACAGAATGTAAGTCGGTGCTTAAAAGCGACCATATCTACAGAGACGGTGATGTATACACTATATACAGATATCAAACATGTTTTTCAAATGATCTGCTAACGGCTTAGTTACATATATACAGTATATTACAATTGATTGCCGCAAGCAAATACTCAACCAATAACGTTATATCGACAGTTACCACTTACAGTAACGCTAGCAAAATACCTGCGTTAGTATTTTAACCTGCTATCTGATCTATCACTGAACTTACAAAACCAAGCTACACAGACAAAGTTTTCTGTTATGTCTATGGAATGTTTGACTACCAAAAAATTGCCAGTAGTCCTTCAAAAGTGGCAACTCAATCTAGACATTGACAATAATAACGCTCAACGTACACTTTAGCTAATAAACAATAGTGAAATCCTACCAGTCAAACCGAAAAAAGAGCCACATCTGCATCGCTCCTCATCGTCCTCTCTTAATTTAGCTTTTCACCTTGGAAAGACAATGCTGATGTCTCTCTAGTTTGGGCTCGTGGACGGCCGCTTTGCTTTGTAATCACGCTCTCCTTCCTTGAGCGATTAATCGGTTTCTTTTTCTGTTGATTAAGTTTGAACTTCTGTCGTTACTGGTCTTATCTTTGTCTGTTCAGCCATGGAGGCTATCGCTGCTCATGTATAAGTTGAATCACTATTGTATGTATCAGTTGCAGATAGAGTAGAAAAATGGACATTTATTTATATGAAAAAGTTGTACATTAATACTTTAATGCAAGGCTACAAAGGGGAGTGGCTGATTTCTTTGATGGTTAAGCTTAATGATTTATATCAAATATTTATATACATAAGAAACAGATGCCACCTCTGGTCTTTCCCACAGTGCAGCCTGAAGTCAATTTTCATCACTACCATCACATTTTTGCAGACTCTATTGGGGCGCCTGTTGCTGCCACATCTGTGGCATTTGGGTATGCAAGTCTAGAGCCTGTGGTCAGCTTTTCCTGTCAGAAGTAATGCAATACTAGTAACAAGCCTGTAGTCAGCGCCGCCTAACACAAGTAAAGTATTAACGTGACAGTCAATCTCAGCACAATGTGCAGAGTCCAAGATGGCAGCATGCCCAATATTTGAACCATTAGATGATTTATTTGAGAGAATGAAACATACACATCCAAATAGCATCAAAAATATATAAACTCCGAAAAAAAAGTTTGGAAATTTGTGTTTGGTCACGTCTAATGCTGGTAAAAGTCCAAATTAGTGAATTAATTGTCTTGTTTGGGATTTTTAAAATTCAGCTATACTAAACTCGGAAAAAAAAGTTTGGAAATTTGTGTTTGGTTGATTATTTCTCTGTTGTTACAATGCTAATTGGCATTGTATTTTATGTTTATTTACCTGTTTATTTACCTTTACAATGATGTCCAACTTGTAAGGATCATGCATTTGTGGGATGAGCAGCACAGCTGATTATGTGGGTAGTGCCCAAGTAAAATTTGCCAAAATTCTCTGCCAATGCTAAACAGTGTATTCTCCTGTTGGTATTCACTCTTGTTTTGAGTTGTTTGGTGGATTGGATGATTGAACTCTCTATCAGTAACAAGGAACAAACAAGACATACACACTTTATTCATTTAATACACCGTCAGGAGCCTCAGTAGCGGGTGGAAGATCCATACGCAGCCACAACAGCCTGGCACCTCCTCCTCATGCTGGTCACCAACCTGGTCACACGTTGCTGTGCATTCCATTCCTCAACCAGGAGTCGTTGCAGGTCAGCCAGCGTGGTTGTGTTGGTCACTAACACGTACAGCATGGCCAAGCTGATCCCACAAGTGTTCAATTGGGTTGAGGTCTGGACTCTTGGCAGGCCATTCCTCTCTACTCCCACATTCTGGAGGTAGTCTGTGATAACCCTGGCTCTGTGGGGGCGAGCGTTGTCATCTTGGAGGATGGAGTTAGGTCCCAGATTGTGGAGATATGGGATCGCCACTGGCTGCAGAATCTCATCCCGATATCTCACTACATTGAGATGGCCTTCAATGATGACAAGCCTTGTTTTGCCAGTGATGGAGATACCGCCCCACACCATGACACTGCCCCCACCAAAAGCTATTACTCGATCGGTGCAACAATCAGCATAGCGTTCTCCATGTCGTCTCCATACTTTGACCCTGCCATCCAACTTCCGCAGACAGAACCTGGACTCATCACTGAACATGATATTCCCCCACATGTTCAGGTTCCATTGTCGGTGTTGCCGACACCAGCGCAAACGGGCCTGACGGTGAAGGGCAGTCATTGCAGGCTTCCTGGTAGCCTTATGAGCTCGGAGATTGGCTGTGTGCAGTCTGTTCCTGACCGTCTGATCAGAGATCTGTATGCCATAACGTCCTGCAAACCTTGCCTGCAAATCTCTAGAAGACAGCCTACGGTTCCTCAGTGCTGTAAGGGTGATGAACCGGTCTTCTTGGGGTGTTGTCTTCCTGGGACGCCCACTTCGCGGTCTGTCTTTGACATCACCGGTTTCACGGAACTTGGCCTTCAGTTTGGAGATGGTACCAGGGCTGACTCCAAATAATGCTGCAACTTGGCTTTGCAGAACACCAGCTTCAACTTGCCCTATCGCACGGGCCTTATCCAGATTAGACAAACGTGGCATGCCGATGCTTGGAGCAGACACCAAATGATCACTTTAGTAGGGCGCAGCACCCAGCAGGCCCCATGCACACAGGTGCTCAGAACAAGAGTGAATACCAACAGGAGAATACACTGTTTAGCATTGGCAGAGAATTTTGGCAAATTTTACTTGGCCGCTAACCACATAATCAGCTGTGCTGCTCATCCCACAAATGCATGATCCTTACAAGTTGAACATCATTGTAAAGGTAAATGAACAGGCTTTCCAACGATATAAAATACAATGCCAATTAGCATTGTAACAACAGAGAAATAATCAACCAAACACAAATTTCCAAACTTTTTTTTCTGAGTTTAGTATAGCTGAATTTTAAAAATCCCAAACAAGACAATTAATTCACTAATTTGGACTTTTACCAGCATTAGACTTCCATTGGCGTGTGTTGTGTGTGTTCCTCTGTTCCTTCAAAATATTTCTTCAAAGACAAACCCCTTCCTGGCTCATCAGTGTGAAGTGACAGTGGTGTGAGACAGTTTGTACCTTTGAGGTGTCTGATACAGTGTCCCAGTTGCCACCGGTTAGAGAGAACTTTCCAGAGCCTATCCGGAGCAGAATCTCCTCTGGTGTGTCGTTGGGCCCGTTAGCAAATGGAGTGTACCTGCCAGGGAGGTATAAAAGGAGAGGTTAGTGAGAAACATGTAATCATATTACACATAATATTTCAGATATTCTATTGTATACAGAACATAGTCTTACCCTGCCAGCATAGTATACAGTAAAACTCCAAGACTCCATATATCACAGGCTGCATCGTAACCTTGTCGCATTAGTACCTAGGCACACACACACACACGACTCATTTTAATGAATTGTGCAAATGTTCTTATGCTACTCTTCATACTCCGTCCATTTTATTTCCTTTCTCCAATCACATCTCTTTCTCCAGCTCCCTTTATTGTATTCTTCCATGTCTCACCCTTATATCTCCTCCACATTTTTGCCTGCCTTCCATCATATCTCCTCTTTCTCACCTCTGGTGCCACAAAGTTGGCTGTGTAGCAGGGGGTGAGGAGCAGGCCGTTGCCCCCCCGGAGCTGCTTGGCAAAGCCAAAGTCACAGATCCTGATAGAGTCCGGATTCCCCGAGTCATCCATGTACAAGATATTACTGGGCTTTAGGTCTCGGTGAACCACCTGGGGGAGGAGGGAGAGAGAGGGCACAGAGGTATGGGAGGTTATGGTTTTACAGAAGGTCCCCCTCATTGAAAGGTCGTCACCCACCACTGGTTTTGTTTATATAGTAATTTTTTCATTTTAAAGTTAGGATGAGTAATCAATCAACAGCCTTCAAAAACATTCCCAAAATTTACACTGTCAAATAACTAGCAAAAATGTGTCATTACCCCTTGGCAGTGGAGGTAGTCAACAGTCTTGGTGATGGTGTAGAGCACAGCGCTGGCCTCTCTCTCAGAGAAGAACTTCTGCCTGAGGATCTTATCTAGCAGCTCCCCTCCCTTCATCAGTTCTGTCACAACGTACACATACCTGCCCTCATCATACACCTACCAAACACACACAGACACACACACACACACAGTCAGTATAACGATGAACAACCTTTCAAAACGTCACTGTCTTGAAATGCTCACACACAAATGCTACCAACGTCTTTGAGTGTGATGATGTTGGGATGCTGTCCGTATCGCATCAGGATTTCAATTTCCTCAGAGGGGTCCCTCTTACTTTTGTCTATAATCTAGGAGACAGAAAAACACAGAAAACAGTAGTTAAGAGTCAAAACAAAGCCAGAGTTTGCAAATGAAAACATCAACCTTGTGTCCAATTTATTGCATCAAAGCAATCTAAAATAGTGGAGATGTTTGAAAAGGGGTTAGTGAAGGGGGTTAGTGTTGCCCAACAGAAAGTTTTAAGCCGTCACTGCAATATGGCTTCAGCTGGTAGAGCTGTGCTGCCCTCTGTTGGCCTGTTGTCGTCACCAACCACGTTCAACATGATTACATCTTTTTTGACAGTTCAACACATACAGAGGTTGGAAAACTCCCTTGACCCATCATTTATGTCACACAAACAAATTCAATTTCAATGTTCGCACTGGATATTTATTATATGGGCCACCAACATAGCATTTCATTCCACAGGGGATACAAAAAAAATAAATCAAGCTGTTCTTCCAAGCTGATCAATGACATTACTGCATTCTTCATAGACTTCATGATCATTGATCATTTTGCACTGATGAAGTTATTATATATCAAAATGTTGGCTGATGCATCAAGACTGAGTGCACCCATTCTAAGATATATTTTTAATTTCAAAATAACAAATGTTATGACAATCATTTTAGCTTAAGCAATCCTTTGTGGCCTGCCTTGTAGTGTGCGGTTACCTTCACAGCATAGTCCATGGCAGAGACTCGGTGTACACAGCGTTTACAGATGGAGTAGGAGCCAACCCCTATGTCCTCCTGCAGGTCGTATAGGTCTGAGAACTGGGCCGAGCCCCCATGCAGCTGGAAAGGACAGGAAACAGTCGCTGTTACTGATAGGAACCTTGGAGTGTGTGTGCGTTGTGGATCTGTGGACTACAACAACTTGGGTGTAAGTTGAGCAAGACTGAGTATGGGGAGTAGAAAATGTGTGTGTGTGTGTAACGTAGATTTGTAGTCCATTACAGCCAAGGTTAACCTCTGTGTGCGAGTCGAGCTAGAGGGAATATGCAGACTAGAACGTGTCTGTGTGTGTTGTAGGCTTGTAGGTTACTACAGCTATAGTGAACCTGTGTAACTTTTTGGTAGAGGGAGCATGCAGAGTAGACATTATTTGTTTATACCTGAACTATAGGCAGAATGCTGAGCAGCGGGGAGCTCTTATTCTCATCCAGAGGAGTTGGAGCAACAAAGCTGAAGCCTTTGAAGAGCTGGTGAGCGTTAGCACTGGGAGGGATACCTGGGGAGTCTAGATACATGCACAATGTATAATATAGACACATGCACACACCAACAGACAACATTTTGTTTGAGTTAGTTGTTCAGCGCTGTAATTGTAGTTGCCATGGTTGCTGGAGTGTTTTCGAGCTCAAAAGTGTGCGTGTGTGTAGGTGTTCATTTACCTTTAGGTGTTTTAGCTGTGAACTCGGGGTCGAAGCAGAACGTATCATCTGGTTTACCTGCTGCAGGCTTGAACGGGGGCTGGAGCTCCCTTCTGAACAGTTTCTATTGGGGATACAGGCACACATGCACACACACACACGCAAAATAAAACCCTACTGCAGGCTTGTTTTTGTTGAGTGTGTATGTGTGTGTGTGTGCGTGTATGTGTGTGAAAGAGAAGCCAAGACCCCTCCCAGATTAGCCCCCTCCCACCCCTTTACAGCTCAGTCCAGCCAATAGCATCCTGCTGTCTCTTAAACACTCATGCAGGGCTATTAGTGCACACACAGCAAGAGCTGGCCCTCTGCCCAGACACACACAAACATACTTGGTTTGGCCAAGACCGATGGCCAGTAGTCACTAAGCCAACCGCTTGTTTGGTGTGAATCCTCAACAGAAGCTGTAGGGTTTCATTTCATTTGTGTGTATGTGTATCTGTGAGAGCGTGCAAGCGAGAGCGAAATGTGTGTGTATACTCACATTCCAGTCGATTGTGGAAAAAAAAGCATGCCGTTTGATCTCCTCCACTCCATCAGCTCCTGCCCCTGAAGAGACAGAGCAATTAGGGTAGGTTCACAATGAGCATTTCTGGCACATTCCTTTTAATTGTTTTCAAAGAAATACCTCGTTCATGCACTTTTCCCTTAGCGGTCTGTTTTTAGTGAATGCCAAAGTGCTAACAAGCTCAGCCTTAGTAAGTGGTGCAATATGAGGATCAACACACCTTGTGTGTGTGCACGTAAACACACACTGAAGGTATCGGTCTTATGTGTCTTACCTAGTCTGTTAGAAGGGTTCCGTTTGAACAACATTCTCAGCAAACTCTGGGCTTCAAAACTTAAGAACTGTGGCATTCCCAGTTTAGCTCTGGAGAAAGAGCAACAGAATCAGGATGGGCAACAAGGGAGGGAAGTGAGAGACAGCATGTCACAGGGCTAGCCTGTGACAGATTCCATCATCATTCATTTTCATTTGTAATATAAATATTGTTTCACTGATATTTGTTTGTCTTATAGGAGGAGCTACAACTATATCTATGAGCTTCTCTTGGCCATGTCAGTCTCTTTTGGTGCTTTGTACCTATGACTACTGCTGCCTGAAGGGTCTTGTCTTCCAGGGTTTAGCCTAATGGCCTGCGTCCGACAGTTGCCTAGTTATTCAGTTTTTATTTAGTCCTACTTTTTCGGTAATAACCGTGTTGTAAATAGCTTTTTTTCCCCCATTGTAAATAAAAGCACTGGTATTTTTGGCTGAAGCTGCTCCAAGGTCTGTTTTGGCTCATCCTAACAAGTGGTGTCAGAAGAAAACAACAAATAGCAAAAGTTCCAAGGATGGCTGCAAAGAAAAACCAACAGCAGTCACAGCAGCAGGAACTACTCACAGAGACACATCATGAGGTTGTCACCAGGGTTGCCACAGCATATTCATCCTAAGAGGTGAGCTACCTGACCATCAATCCAAGTGCAACTGCTGAATCCAGCATAGTCACGTTGGCTCAGATGTTCGAGAGCTTCCAGAGCTCTCATGAGGTTCCAGACCGAGAGGGACCGGAGGTAAGAGAAAGAGGCAGCAAGGCAGGAGCAGAGGTATACCGTCCTCAACCACCAGGTTACCCAGTTACAGATGGACCTAGAGGCAGCCAGGGCAGGCCTGCCAGCTTCACGAGGCAGAGGGGGGCCAGGTGGAGAACCTAAGATGGTGAGATTAGAGGACTTTGAGATTGATAGACCACTTTTGCGAGGCTGGCAAGAGTCTATAACTGGCCACGGCAGGAATGGGCTGTCTGTCTCATTACTTTGTTGACTGGTAAAACCAGGAGTGCCTTTGTGGCCATGGACCCGGCGCGGTCCATTTGCTTAAAGTTGGTGTAGTCCCAGTGTGACCCTACATTCTGCTAGGAACAGACGTGCCAATTTTGCTTGACTTGATCCAGGGGACTAAAGGAGGGCTGTGTGGTATGGTTACAAGTTCCAAGGAAGCACATTGATATGCCACTTCCTGAGGAGCCAGTCCCAGTTACACCTCTCCCTATGAAATATTCACCTGTTGAGACAGTTTTAAAGAATGTCAGTTATCACATCAGAGACAGCTGCACCAGCCATAGATTGGCGAGCACCTGTTACACTCATCCCTGCCAGGCAAGTTATAGAAGCTTCAACTGATACCACAGACACGCTGCAGTCCATGCCATGTAATGAGGAAGAAGTAGATGGGGAGCCCATAGTCACCCAAGAAGAGAGATGTGAAAGGTGTAGAGAGCAAGTGGGGGCAATGATATTGCAGTCCACTGTTCAGCCAGACCAGGATGTTGGGGCCCCTGAGCTGTTTTAGGAAGGCAGAAGAGGATGCTACTCCACGTCCCCTCAGGGAGCATTTTATGGTGGAAACGGCCTCCTCTATAGGCAGTGTGATTACAGTTTGTCCTCCCAGAGTCGTGCAGGGAAGAAGTGCTGAGAGTAGGGCACACAGTTCCTTGGGCAGGTCATCTAGCCTTCATGAAAACATTCATGCATATCTCCAAGAGGTTTTACTGATGTACAGCCAGGTCAAGCAGTACTGTAAAACATGTCCAGAGTGCCAGCTTACTGCAGGAAAAGCTCCAGCTCCTCTCATGCCACTTACTCTCATCAGCACCCCATTTGAGTGGATAGGAGTAGACATTCTTGAGCCAGTGGAGAGGAGCCAGGCAGGCAACACGTTCATCTTGGTGATATGTGACTATGCCAACAGATATCCTGAAGCCCTACCCTTGAGAGAAGTGACAGCTAAGCAGGTATCCACAGCTATGCACTGTTTCTTCTCTCAGGTGGGCATTCCCTAAGAGGTGCTCACTGACCAAGGTCTGAACTTTATGAGCCGCACTCCTTGTCTATCAGCTGTTAGGAATCAAGAATCACCGCTTACCAACTTCAGACTGACGGCTTAGTTGAGTGGATAAACCAAACTCTGAAAACCATGCTAATGAAGTTTGTCTCAGAGACTGGAAAGGATTGGGATAAATGGTTACCTTGCTTGCTGTTTGCCTACTGTGAGCTGTGAGGTCCCCAGGCCTCAACTGGCTTTTCACCTTTTGAGCTGCTTCATGTCCACCAGGTCAGAGGTCCCCTGGACGTGCTGCATGAAACTTGGGAGTAATCGGACCAGCCACAAAGGATGAACATCCTGTCCTATGTCCTGGGAGCAGCTCATGAGGACTACTGCATTGGCATGGGAGAACCGCTTGGTGAAACAGAAGGAATGGTACGATCAGACAGCCAGAAATCAGAGCTTTGAGCCTAGTGAGGACGCCCTGTTGGAAACGTCAGAGCATAAATTGTTTGCAAAGTGGCAGGGCCCTTACCAGGTCAATCGGAAGATGGGTGATGTGATCTACCAGATCTGCATGCCTGAGCGGAGACAGTCTCTTCAGACCTTCCATGTAAACATGCTGGAGAAATGGCATCCCTGCACTGCCCCACCAGTTCCTGCAGGTCTTTCTCTCCTCATACATGCTTTAGAGGAGGATCATCCAGTTGAGCAGTACCTACCTGCTTTTGAGATGGGAAAGGAGCTTGATCTGGATCACCTGTCAGATGAGACATGGAGACTCCAGCGAGGACAGAGGTAGTGAACTGCCACATTACATTGAAGAGTCCTACTTCCCTTCAACAGCCAGTCTACAGGGTGCCAGAGTGACTGTTGTCTGTGTTAAAGAGCTGGACATGATGATGGAACTAGGAGTGATTCCATCTTTCGGGAAGGAAGTTCAGGTTGGAAACTGACCATCGGACACTTTCATGGCTGAAGAGCGAGACACCAACAAGACACCAACTCCAGGATCACATGGTTTGCAACTTTGATGTCCTGTACAGGAAGGGGAAAGAGAACTGCACAGCTGACTACCTCACATTTATATATTTATATCTGCCGGCACATAGTGTTTGTCTATTGTTTTCTGTATGCTACACAAATAAAATACGCAAACATTTATGGATACTTATTAAGAAAATGGATATTTAAGAAATCTTAAACGTATTGTTTGTCATCTTGTTTCTCCTGCACTGATCATTCCTCTTTCATAGACCGAACTGGGAGATTCCATAATCATTCATCATTAATTTTATTGTGACTATAAATATTGATAAGCATGTTTGATGACTATTTGTTAACTGATTTGCTGATATTTGTTTGTTTTATAGGAGGAGCTACAACTATGTCTAGGAGCTTCTCTTGGCAATGTCAGTCTCTCTTTTGGTTCCTTGTACCTATGACTACTGCTGCCTGAAGGGTTCGGCCTTCTAGGGTTTAGCCTAATTGCCTGTGGCCGACAGTTGCATAGTTCTTAAACTTTTGTTTAGTCCTACTTTTTGGGTAATAACTGCTGTAAATACCTTTTTCCACTGTAAATAAAAGCACTGGTATTATTGGCTGAAGCTGCTCCAAGGTCTGTTTTACTTTTTCTCCAACACTTGGCTCATCTTAACACAGCATCATTGGTCAAATTGCACCTTAACATTAGCAAGGCCTCTGTCACGCTTTGAATGTCTAAATGCTACCGTGTGGAGTGACTCACTTGAGAATCATGTTCATGGTCTCATTCCGGTCTTTCCCTTGGAATGGTAATGTCCCCGTCAGCATCTCAAACTAAAAACCCACAGTAAGAAGAAAAGAAATATACTGAGCACCAAATGTCTCCCAACCAGTTGACATGATTGTGTTTCAAAGCAAAAAGATCAGTAAAGTTGATGTCTTGCGGATGAGTGTGTATGTGGGTTTGTGTACCATAAGTACTCCCAGGGACCACCAGTCCGCACTCTGTGTGTGTCCTCTCCTATTGACCACCTCAGGGGCCATATACTCCACTGTACCACAGAAGGAATAAGCCTTCTTATCAGCATCCACTGACTCTTTACTCAAACCAAAGTCTGCAAGGCAGTAATGCAAAGTGGTCAGGAGAATAAAATCACATTTAGACACACAGTCATTTTAACAGTCACAGTTCAAATGAAGAAATCCAATAACCATATGCCGCCCTATGCAGAGCTCTAATTCCTTTAGGTACTGGCAAAATGAAGCATAAAAAAGATCAGTAATTGAAGAAAGTCTGTGGATGAGAAAGTATGTGGCAAAGTATGAGGCAGCCCATGAAGCAAAATCCAATTTGTACTGGGGGTCCAAAAGTCAAATATTAACTTAACACCTGTTATATTTTCATCACTGACAATGTTTTGTTCTAGAAAGCGACAAAGTCACGCGTGACCATCAGTAGCAAGCAGAGTCTGCTGCCAGAGCATTGTCAGTAAGGCAATTATAGGAGATGAGGAAAATATTGGATTTCTGGACCCACAGTGCCATTGTTTGGCTGTAAACTTGGATTATGTTACACAAAACTGTTTGGAAATTTGATGGATATTTGATGCTTTTTTGGAACTGTATAAAGATGACCCCTGTTAACTTCAATGGTTTGGGAGAAGGCTGAAATGTGGGCTAACTGGTGCATTTGGTATTCTATAAATTTCAATGGAGTTTCAACTGACAGGTGGGTGAGTAGACAATGACTGAATTTTCATTTTGGGGTGAACTATTCCTTTAAGCTAATAACAAACCTAGAACAGTACATACCTGTTAACTTGATATGTCCAGCTTCATCAAGTAAGATGCTGCAAAATAAGAACAATTTTCCCCAGAGTTGAGCAGATAATGTCAATATTGTTTGCACCAAGTAAACAACAACACAACAATGAACAGTATTTTCAACCCTCTAAGACTACGGATATCAGCTTGTATCAAATTTGAGCACACTTTAAAGTGCTGAGGTCTTATGAATTTTGTGCAAGATCTAGTTCTGGAGTTGTTTTCAAAGGACTGGTAATTATGAGAATTAGTAGACAGACGTAGTAGATGTTTTCGTAAAGACACATTATAAAAATTACTCTTAACATTAAATCAAGGTCTGGAAAAGATTGGCAGCAATTGGTTAGGGTCTGTGTGAGGATATAAGCTTGGTGTCATTCCCTTCCAAGCCTAAACTCTTGGTGGAATTAAGAGCTAAAATGGGAAAAATGGCCTCAGGGGTCAGGAGTGAAGGTTGATCCCTCGCAATATAAAAAGGTTGAAACTAGAATCTACCCTAAAACAGAATAAGCTGATGTTACACATTAGAGCTAGACACGAGAGCAGAGTCTGCAATGCCCCCAAGCGACACTTAATAAAGCTAATAAATGAAAGCCCAACTTGGACATTGTGGAAATACCCAGGGTGATTTATGGATACGAGCACGCTTTCAGGTTGAGAAATGAACACTATAAAATAAAGTTTATTTGCTTGTAGAGGACGAAAGAAATGTTCTCCCATTTACTATCAAAGGAAAAGACATGTTGATTGATGCCATCACATATAAAAGTCTTGGCTTTATAAATACATGAATAATATCCAAATTCTCTTTTAGCACATTTTTCTTTTTAAGGGGTACCACCAGCATAGTTTTGCTTTTAGCTCTTTGAGGCTTGCACATATACGGTCTACATCTGTGTCATCTAGCCATATCGTCCACATTGCCATTGCCTCTCATTCTATTCAAAGTGCTTGGTTCAGAGAGATAATCGGTCACTGAGGAAAAGGAAGAAGTAAAAAAGGAGGAAGAGATTGAATATACCAAACATTAAGTTATAGACTTACACACAATGTATGAATTTAGACCAATTTTAATCAAATGAAAAGTTGTTTCGTTCCATCCCAGTTGAATCACAGTGTATATTTCAGGGATGGGTTCATAATACTGATGCTTGGCAGTGGATTGGATCAACAGCACATTTGCTTTGCCGTTTTATCTGCCATACTCTCAACGACAAGAAATAAATAAGAGTGCATCGCTTAAAATATTTTCCATTATACATGCTAATATTAGATTATAAGTCATGTTTGATACATTCATCTTCTTTTTTTGCCACTAGTTCTGCCTCTCAAGCAAGCAGTGTGACTCCACATGTTATTATGACATTAGGAATGGAGGGCTATGGCATCTCAAAGATGTGGCGTGTGACGGTTTACACTGCATATGTCCATGTGAAAGTCACCAGTGCTTTTCTGCTTTTGAGAACAGATAGTGTTGAAATAAATGAAATAAAAGCAACATTACACCAGTGCAGGTCCATTAAGAGTTGGGGGATGACTAGGGTATGAGGTGAGGTCAGAGGTGAAAGGTAAGTGGTAATGGGGGTCATACTTCTCTGGCTTGAGATCTCTGTAAACTATGCCGAGGTTGTGCAGATGGTCGAGGGCCAGGGCCAGCTCTGCAAGGTAGAATTTCACATCCGCCTCTGTAAACATAACCTGATAAGAACTGGACAAATTTACTCTCTGGACTCGGAAGAAGAAAGAAATGCAGCAGCAAACAGCTCTTCAATATTAAGCTTCAATAACCACAAACAGAGAAAACAGAATATTATTATCATTGCAACATCAATACATCAGATAGGCTACAAGATTTGGCAAGCTGTTGATCTGACATTGCCAGCAGCTATCTCCTTGGTTCTTTGACATGCCTTCAGTAGAAGACCTATCTAAAGAACCATTAGATCTTGCACAAGTTTCCTGAAAGCATATGAAGAGATGTGATCTGGGCCTCTTAATGACAGGCAATTGATGAACTGAAAACATTCCAAGAAAAGCACTCTTGCTACCAGGCATAATTCAAGTCAGAATTTGAGTAAAAAGCAAAACATAAAAGATGGGAGAAAAATGACTTGACAGTATTTCTGCTAGATAAAAAAACAAACAAAAAAACAACAACTATTGTTGCATGTTAAATGTGCGCCTGTTCCATTTGAAAGTTGTCATCTCAACAATGCCTTGAAAGCATGAAAGCATGATGTGGAACACGCAATTATGATTTAAAAAATACATGTTTTAAAAATCTCTCTATGGGTTCAAAGGCCATTAAACTCTTAGTACATATGCTGTTGTGCATTTCTAAACAGATACAAAAATAATTGTGCAACTGGGCTTTCAAGTAAAGCATGATGAGATGCAAGGCAACAGGAAGTCAGCTTACCTCTTTGGATAAGCGAGTGAATACATCTCCTCCCCTGAGAAAGTCCAGTATTAAATAGAGTTTCCCTTCTGTCTGAAAGGCTGGAGAGGCAAGGAAAGAGTCATCAGCATATACACGCAGAATAAAAGTATGATATTATTTGGGACACAAATATAAAATCCTGACTATATTAGGTAAAGTAAACACCTTATCCCATTTCCTGTTAGCTCCATTTCTTGTGAGGTACAGGTTATATCTCTTCTTTTTTTAAATCATTCTTTAAATCATACTTGCGTATTGTGTCCTCTGTTTCCTGTGAATCCAATCCCAAAAGCCAATGACAAGCCTCTCTGCTAAGAGTGCTCTATAAATAAACTTGACTTATTGTGGTTTGTGTAGATTCTGTTTCCATGATAACATTCAACGTATTCTGTTAATTTATGTACACTGGGATGTTTCTGATTGGTCTATGAAGCTTATCCTGAATACAACCTTAATCAGAACATGTGAACTGTTAGCCTAAATATACAGAGATCCAAATAGTGTGTTCTTTCATTCTCTTACCGTAGTGCAATTTCACTATGAAGGGATGATTTACTTCCACTAAAATGTCTCTCTCCATTTTAGTGCGAAGTCTGTCCCTGACTGGGAGACAAGACAGGAATGGACAGCATGAGAGAGAGAGAGTCAACACAGACAACATACTGGACACTTTGCACTGTGGTGTTTTGTGTGGCGGTAGAATAAAAACAAATCACGTGTTACCTTTCAAAGATGCCTTTTTCAGAACTTTCATTGCATATAACTGACCAGCATCTGGACCCATGAGCTTCCTGACAAGAAACACCTAAGAGGACAAGAGAGAAACACGAGGATATGTGGGCTTATGAACACACGGACGAAGCCATTTGAATTGCCGGCTGCATTTCCTCACCTTGCCAAAAGAGCCCTGGCCCAGGACTTTGAGCAGTTCAAACTGTGACGGGTCAGCTTTCTCACAGCCTTCTTTCACATGGTGGGTGATAGGAATCTCCTCATATGCCCCCTCATCCTACACACACACACGCACATCACACATCAGTATGTGGCAGCCACACACTGTTGCATGCACGTCATCGTGTACACACACACAGAGACACACTACTTACACAGTGTGTGAAAGACTCGTCTTCCTCCATGGGCTCATCCATGATCTGATGTCCATTGACCTGGAAGCAAAGCAACATTAAGTCATCAGAGAAGTCAGTAACAGTAAACATTCTGACAAAGCCTGTGCATCCTAGATTTCAGCTGAGCGGGAATATGACTTGTAAAAAAGAACCTGTGCACCTGCTGTACACCCACATGTATACGATACAAACAGCAACACAGATGAAATCAGTGAGTCACATACAATAACAGTGTGCGTTTGTTTCTCGGACTGAAGTGCTGTTTGTTTTAAAACAATATGCCCATACTCTAATCCTGTCCAGCTGTCCAGCTCTCATCCTGTCTCTATAAAGCCCGTCATTATTAGCATTCTAGCCTAATCCTCAACCAGAGCAAAAACAACATGTTTGACTCACTCTGAGAGTCTAATGTTTGCTAGGGCTGCAGGCAGCATTCAGCCTCTTGAGGACAACTAGACCTTATGTCTTTCCGGGTTTCGGACTGGCATGATGCCTTATTTGACATGACCAGAGAAACAAGCTTTGTTCTACTCAGAACAGCATTCAGCAGGCTGCTTTTGAGTCTCTTTTGTTCATTTATGAAGGCATACACTGTGATGATAATTATGGGTAGGTGAATGTCAGGGTACAATACCTGTCAGGGAAGCAGATGATGAACAGAATGCTATAACATGATCCACTTCTATATATTTCAATACTGTACAAAGGCTCAGCCTGCATTATGTATTCAGTCCAGTATGTGCGTTTGTGTGTGTTGAATTCATCTGAAGAGGGGGGATGACTCATAGCACTACGCAAGCCCACTGAGGGGGTGGAGCCACCTAAAGACAATCAGATACATCCTCAAAACATAGACCTCCAAACCACTTTCCATTATCTTAGCATTGTAAAAGCATGTTAACAACCTTAGGTTATCATTTTGACTTCACAGCAAGATATAACCAAAAACAATGTAAAATGGATGCTTCAGTGTATTTGTAAAGTATAACATCTAGGCTAGTCAATGCTTGGGCTGTACATGTGTCATAATTCACACAGATTGTTACTCCCACATTTACTGTGGCTCATCACAGCATGTAAGAGAGGACTACAGCCTACACTTGGAGGACAGAAACAGGCTAGCCTTTTTCATCCATGAAAAAAATATTAAACAGCCACAACAATAAACTATCTGATAGTCCCATACATTAGCTGACATTGCCATGCAAGACTTCCATTAAATATCATTTTCAAAGTCATCGACTGAAAGAATGTGGGATAAATAGCCAGGATCACCACAACCCCAGTTAAAATTGGCTTTAACTGATGATGACTTCTCCTCCATCATGGCAGCTTTCAAAAGGTACAGCCTTCTGCATCTAGTCACTGAATAGCAGATTAAAATATATTTTTGTAACCAGAGATGAAGAACCTTTTGAGTGTTTCAGCAGTATTTTAGGCCTAATACTCTAATAAACTATTCAATATTATATACCCTCCACATAAACTAAAGTCTTTCAACAGATTGGCAGAAGGATTCAGAACCCTATGACAAAATCCTCCAGAACCACCACTAGACCAGAATTTAGTTTGATAAAGAATGGAGTATTGGCGTGCCTGTTTCAGAAGCCCTCCTGCTAGGTTTAAACAGTGACGCCAGTCAGACAGCCAGTCTGGAGGCTAGGTGTGAAAAATGTAAGAACTTGAAAAGTGTCACTTACTTCATCGAACATAAATGATGTGAAATAAGTACAGAACATACTTTCCTTCAAGATTTCCATGTTGCCATATTTTAACACGGTCGATCGATTATTACCTATTATTTGTGTGCAACAAGTTCACTTTGCTAATCTTTCACTTTGTACTGGATATACTAACAGGTATATTGTTTATCCTCTTCAATAAAATATGTGTCACTGTTAAGCCTATAGGCTATAATAACGGCACCACCGATTTCACTTGTGCTTGACAAGTCAGAGATTCGGCTGTGTTGACGTGTGACCAAATATAACCTGGCTAACCGTTAACTTTGAGCTAACCCAATATTATTTAAATATACTTTTGACTTAGTGCAAATGTCTAAAGAGAGAATATTCCCAACTTTCCATTAACTAGACAGTGGAGATTCAACAAAAACTTGTCTCCCAACTTTCCAGCAAGCAAGCTGTCAGCTAGCAAGCTAACTACTTGCTAATGCTATAGCTATATCCGCTGGTTGATGTGCTAAGCATCTTGGCTAGCGTTAAGCTAGCCATGAAGCAAACTCCTCTTAACTAATGTAATAAACACATTAAGAGAAAATGACGAACATCATTGTGCAGCCCACTTTCTCTCTGAAGAAACTGTACCTCGGGCAGAACCCTGGACGTGTAGTTATCCAACTAACAATCCAGGCAGCGCAACAAAAATAAACATCTAACCAGCTGTTAGCATTAGCTAGCACGTTAGCATGCATCATGGTGCGCTGCAGGTCGTGACGCGAATTTCAGCCCAACCTCGCAGGGCAAGCGAACTCAACGGGACAATTTAACCGAAATAATCCAATGCAAAATAACATGCAAATCATACGATTATCAACTCACCTCACTACTAACGCTATTTACCTCCATCTTGTGCCAGGATTCCTCTGGCTGGGAGAAAGGCATCGTAGTCCACCTAGACCCCCGCTCCACGTTGCATGTCTCCCCTATGTGGAAGTCTGGATATTCCGCTTTGATGATCAGACACAATCTGCACAACCGGGGACCACTATTAGGGGAGGATTGGGGGTTGGTGTGGGAACAGTTGATGTTGTTGACGGGACCATACGCTCACCGAACACCGTTACCCTGCCATAGATGCAAATATGGCGGCTACTGTAGCACCTGAACGTATGACCGTTTATTGACGTAGCTCTGACGCAATTCAGTTAAGGATTTCCCCCATCCAAACCAAAGCAACAAATCTAAAGGCGGAGGGGAGGGGAGGGGAGAGGGGCGGTAGCGCGGGGGGGCTTGATACTGTTTAACATGCTAGCATCCCGATTATAGACATTTGCCTCTGACTGAAATGTATACTGCTCTTGTAATGAGCAAGCGTAGTTTCATCCATCAACACAACAGCGCATGGTAATGTCTTGTGTGATAATGAAAACTGAGTCATCTTGTGGTGAGCCATGGCCCTCCATTAATCTAAGCCTCTGATCTTAAAGGTTGTAAATTGAATGTTTTAAAGCCAACTGTTTCATAAGCCTGTTCATCCCTTCATCCAAGTGGAAGTAAGAGGCTTACAGCTCAATCACTTTCTCTCTAGCTCTCACACTCTGTCCCACCCACTCACATACATAACAGCACAAAGTCTGTGTGGTAAGGTACATTACAGCAATAGATAGGTCTATATTTCTCTACATGTTTATGCATAGAAACTACTTGGTCACACTTTGATGCATTGTGGGTTTCAACTGTAAATGAGAAGGAACACAAGCTCTGACAGCCACCACCCCCCCCTCCAACCAAACCTGCTCACGCTCAGTCAGCGATGCATGAAAAGGACAGTGTCATCCACACCTTCCTCACTGAAACACACAGCCATCTGGATAAGTTAGATAGAGGTCGTTTATTGTTCTTTTTCTCTGGGACTGGACCAGAGCAAGGCGAATGATATGCAGTTAAAAAGGCATTGTCAGCCCAACAGTCATAGTGAAGCATCATTCCACAGGCACTGGGCATGGAGCATGTGTTTATCTGAGTGTATGTAAGACACAAAGAGTCCCTCTCGTCTGATACCTGCTTACAGTGTGGGCACATCTGTATGAGTGCATGTGTGTGTGTTGTGTATGTGAGACGGTCTCTATTGTTCTGTAACTGCTTCCTCCAGTTGCTCCTCTGATGCAGAGGGCTCAGCGACTTCACTTGTTGAACCGTCTTCATTTATGGTAACCAGTGGGAAATCTTCATTTGCTGGGACTAGCGATGGCTCTTCGTTGCTCTCGGCGATCGTTAAGGATTCTTCGTGTTCGGAGGATGTTTCTGTTGACATGGCTGCAGGCTGGCTTCCTCTCTCCGGAGTCATGTTCCAGTCCTGGTCTGCAGGCTGAGGTAGACTGGCCATGAGTTCCTACACACACACGCATGCAACAGTGGGACATTGTAGTGAGACCAAAACACTGTTGTATTTCACTTCAAGATAAAGTTCAAACAGTTCTTGTTGGCAAGCATACGCGATCGTGAATGTACCTGCTGTTTCTCCAGGTCATTGTTCCTCATAGCACTGAGCAGGCTCTTAGTGAAGCTCTCAAGCTCGTGGTATTTCTGTTTTTGGTTCTCTAGCTCATTCTCTAGGAACTGAACTTCCTCATGCTGAAAAAGAAAGATTCAAAGACACAAAACTTAATTTAGAGCTTGAGGTCTTTGTTAGTTTACAATGCTTTTTATTTAGTGTTACACTGACTCTAGTCTAGGCCCCTACATGCATGCACATACACACATGCAGAGTAGTGAAGCATGAACAGTTCAATTAGAGGAGAGAATTGTAACTGCAGCAACCAGTCTCAGCATGGTCAACAAAGCATTTGTGCCATAATTTGTGTGTGCGTGTCTTCACCTTGAATTCCAGCAGGCTCTGCATTTGCTCCATGTCTGAAGCCATTATTATACCGTCGTCATCATCATCATCCTCATCGGTTATCTCGATCTTCTGTTTAGAAAACACAGACCACATGAGATCGAATCATTATCACTATGACTATGATTATGAAAAATCTTTGTCAGCCAGCAGAAGCTGCACTAATGAAATGGACCTTTCAATTGCAGGAACCAGCAGCCATGGCCTGTTTACTAGTCCCAGCATTTCATTTGGCCAACATATGATGAAACAAGTTGCCCATGAAAACTACAATGAAACTATGTCGACTTTAAAAACCTGTTAACACCAAAGTGCTGTGGTAGCCTTGTTTTAAGTAAGAGAATCGCTGAACAAAACATTTAACTCAGGTGTTTACTGAGCCACTAAAATTGCTAGTTAGAAAAGTTACTTCCTGGTATGTGGATGTGGATTCAATCAGGTTGTACTGTAATAATAATTATTGAAATAATAGTACCACATTGTTGGCCAATGGAGCAGCATTGGGCACATCTGTTCCATCTTCTTCTCTCTGGTACGAGTCATTGGTGCCATCTAGGAGAGAGAACACCAGGTGAATGCTATGATGCATAGTATATACAGCGGTTTGTGGGTGCGTGTGTACGCATCTGCGCACTCACCTTCAGACAAGCAGAGAGATCCACCGTCATTCAAATCATCTCCAAGTTCGGGCGTTCTAAGCCCCTCCTCATCAGGGCTAAGGGCCAATGGAGATTCGTTTCCTGGGGATGAGGTCGTGAATACAGCAGGCCCACCTTTAGGTGGAGGGATTTCAATGCCCATCAGGCGGTACTTCCTCCTTCGGTTACTGATCCATGTCTGCCAGTCAGAAAGGGCAACAGATACTGTGGTAAGTGACAAAGGAGTGACTTGAGTTGCTGGCTTTTAGGATGACTGCAGGGGGAAAAGGGAAATCAAAGGATTATCAGCTCGTTTCCAGACTATTACAGCCAATGTGATGAATGTGTGAAAGCTGAGTCAGCAACATTTGAGAAAAATCAAGAAAAATCAAACCGCAGTGGCGTTTTATTTTGAAACGGTTTATGTCACCTCTTCTTTTCTTGCTCCCCCTTTTGTGAAATTAATCTATTAAAATCTGTAACCTTGTTTTGAATACCAAATGTCTTACTTTATTAATAAATAATACTAATGTGATCCCTGCAGGGAAATTACCCCCCTCCAGGGCAGTTAGAGTGCACCACCACCTAACAGCTGAAAAGCACAATCTAATTCAATAAATGTGCGAAACAAGTTGGAAAATATACTCTGGTATATTCCTCTAAAGTGACCCATTTGTAAAATTCCCTGACTTTCCCAGTGAATACGCCACTTAATATTCCATGATTTTCCAGAAATTCCCACACTTTTTCAGTGAAATTCCCAAACTTTTCAATACCTAAAAATGATGAAACTCACTTGCCATAATTTCAGACTTTTTTTTAGAAATCCTGGAGAGTCGGTTACCTTGACTATCTCAGTGTCTACGTTGAGCTGGTTGGCTGCGGCTGTGATCTTCTCCCTGCAGACAGAACCCAGGCTGGTCATGCCTCGGTCCCAATAGCGCTTCAGCTGGATGAGATCCCCGTCGCTGAACTGGGTCCGATCCTGCAGCTGAACACACAAACCTCTGCTCTACTACACCACATATACCCTGGTCCCAAGCGGACTCTCTTCAAGGTCTGTGTATGGCAGGTCTAGCTTGCTAACTGTGTAACAGTAGAGTAAATGTGTTATAACCATGCAGAAATTGGTATTTTTAGTTCAGATCTTTGAAACCTTGTTCTAGGGTGGATTAATCAGTACTTACTGTTCTCTTCCTGGAGTTGCTGAGGAGCCAGGGGGCAGCAGACACGCTGACTGAAGTCTGCACAAAAAGACAGATACGGCCAGGTAAGTCTCCCAATTCACTTCAAGGACGATGGCAACAACAACAGGACCTAACCTACCTGTGAGCTGGATTCCCCTGTGTATGAGGTCTGTGATGTGAGGGAGTAGCTGCCCTGGAGAGCTGTGTTGCTGTGAAGTGGTGCAGGTCTGCAGCTAGTTATAGGGGGTGTGTGGCCCCCTCTACCCACAGACAGTTCAGCCCTGGGCGGGCTGGCTGATGTCTGCTCCCTATGGATGTGGGTCTGAGCGGCCATATTTGCCAATTCTTCTTCCCTTTGCCACTCATCCTCTTCATCTCCAGTTTCCATGGCAATGGAGAAGTAGTTACTGGTGTCCACAGGGTTGGACACTGGCCTGTGACTTTCCTGGCCTTTCTGACAGGAAATAAACCCCGGCTTTAGTCCATGCCCCTCAGCTCCTTCTGACAAGGTGAAGACTTGCTGGATGCGGGGTGTTTGGTCAGAGGAAGGACCAGGGTTTTGGATTTGTAGGGACACCCGAGCCCTCGGTGGGGCAGGTGGTTGAGGTTGAGGGTTGGAGTGAGGTCGGGACTGAGTCTGGGAAGAGGACCAAGGGTGGGCTTGCACTGCACCATACTGCCTAGCCCAGCTGTGAGGTACCACACCAGCCCTAGCGCCTCCCCCTGCCTCCCCAAGGGAGAAACCTCCCTTCCTGGCTGCAGTGTAGACTAAGGGCCCTGAGGGAGAGGTGAGGGATGGGGGCTTGCGAGGGAGTGAGGCCAGCTTGGCGTGGAGGGGGGAAGAGCTGGAGCTGTTCCTGCTGTGTAGTGGCTGGTTGAGAAGAGATGAGTGGGTGTGTGCGGACAGCTCGGGGTCTGAGTGAGATGGAAGGGCTGTGGGTCTGGGCCGGGAACGAGAGGCAGAGTTGAGAGAGTAGATCCCTGTCAGTATGACATCATTATTGTTGTTCCCACTGCTGAGGGGAGAGGAAGAGGAGGGAGAGGAAGAAGATGACGAGGAAGACGGGAAGGAAGAGGATGGAAGGAGGAGGTGCGCGCGATTCTGGATGTTCCGAGCTGCAGCCATTTCAGCAGTCAGCATGGCTCCCGCTACCAGAGCCCCTCCTGCTAGGCTATGATTGGACAGAGCCCCTCCTGCCAGTGTGTGATTGGACAGAAGTCCTCCAGGTAGTCCATGACTGGATAAGGAATGAGACATGCCTCCATTCTGGTCTGCCTTGGAGGCTATCTTACGTCTTTTGTTGCCAACCCATGTCTGTTGGGAGAGGAGCAATCAGCTGGGTAATATCACTAAAAAACAATCAACAAACTACTTGAGGGACTAATTCAGGAAAATGGGGATAATAACTCATGACATAGCACTAGCTGAAGAACCTCCTAAGGAAGAAAGCACAGCAGACTCACTGTCTCAGTTTCTTTTCCCATTCACTGCAGCATCACAAGGGCACCCCTCGTAAAAAACAGAATGGTGCAAGACAAATCACAGGGAAGATTGCGCTCGCTCGCTCTCTCTCTCTCTCTCTCTCACTCACACACACTTTATAGCCATACCCGGACCACACTGAAGTCCAGTTTGGTCTCCTGAGCACATTGCAGTATTAGCTGGAAGCAGGCCTTGCTCTGGTTGGTCATCCCGTTCTCATAGTAACGCTCCAGGATCCTCTGCTGTTCAGCCGTGAACACTGACCGCAGGTTCATCTGAGGGGCAACCACACGGATAAAGACCCCCAGAAACCAACCATCATATAGGAAACCACTACCAATCAGCCCCCACTGACAGAAGGATATCATATGTTGAGGGTTGTAGGAAGGATTTAACGAGGCAAGCATGCACTGTAACCTGATAACTAAATGACTCTTGTGCAATTTCTTTCTGTAGGCTCACAAACTGATGTTTTTGTAGACGGTTCTAGACTGTGTAGGGTCCATATAAAGGGACTAATTCAAGAAAGCTATATATATTTAAAGGAAAGATTTTGCCACTTGAAATTACTTTTTTAATAATTTAATTAATTTGTAAGAAAAGGTTAGCGTGACGCGTAACTACAAAAGCAACCCATTATATGCTTTGCTTCTATGCCAGCAATCATTTTGTCATAGTAGGTGTCATTTCTGTCCCCAAATGGAGGCTATGTCATTTTTGGAATGCAACTCTATATACTCACAGTTTGCAGGCCACGTCTCTCCGACCACGCATCCATTGTGCTGCTGGAGGGGAAGGGGGCAGCCATGCAGGCCAGAGCAAAACCTCTGTCTGTCTAGGTTAGCACAATCTTAATGGTACTCATCCTGGCTCGGTGCACATGGCACTCTGGAGGGTAATGTGGCTGAGGAGAAACCAACAAGAGAAAAAAACTCATTAATCCAACTGGGTGTAAGCACTTTCCTGTCTTCAAAACCACAGAAGATTAATGCTCTTTTCCCAAATCAGGACTGAGAAATTCAGTAACCAATCACAGTTTTGTCACAATGTAGACAACCCGCCACATAACAATACACTATGCTGTCATGCAATATACTGCGAGACAAAAAAATCATCATCAAAGGATCAAATATGAAGAACCAACTGGGTAATATTAATATCACAATCAATCAAGGTAATATTTCATGCTCAGGTAACAAAGCATTGTTCTCCTTATCAATTCAAATTATTATAATAGGAAGAAAAACGTATTATGTCATATGGAAAGTTATTTTAATTTCAGCTTTATTTCAGATGTTGTGACAAAAATCATATCATACCAGTTTTACATAGCAAATCATAAAATCTCAAAGAAAAAAAAGCCTCTCTTGACAACCAATGTGCTGGGGGGGGGGGGGGGGGGGGGGGGGGTACCATGATACCAACCAATCCAATAAGGACATAGTGAATGGCAGATTTGAAGTTGTACTTTGCATTTTCCAAATATATAAAGCTAATCCAAGGAAAATATTACAAGATTCCACAGAGAAATGAGGACTTCTCATGAGAACAATGAGCTGCAATAATTCAATATTACGTTACTACACGTTACACGTTAGTAAGGAACACATCGTAAAATAAAAATCCTACTTTTTGATTTTCATGGTTCATTGGTTTATGCACATGGCAATATTGATATTAATATGTAGCCTAACCTGCATCACGTCATGAAAAAGAGTATGAATCAATGAGAGCGAGAGAGTGAAAGAAGAGCTAGAACTATCCCACAAATGAACAGCTATTATAGAAGTGCTTCTTCAAAACTGTGCTGAGTAAGTTCGTGGATGAAAATATAGTTCGGAGAGGTTTTTGATAACACAACAAATGTCACAAAGGACGGGAATGTTGTGCGACCAATAAGCATCAAGCAGGTTTATAAATTTGGCAGACTGACTGCGCATGGCCACAGTCGATATGGAAACATTACGAGGCGAATTGGTGAACAAAATGTGGCTACGTCAGTTCAGTACGCCACCAGAGTAACAGCCTGGAGGTTCAGAAATAGAAATACCACACAGGCATCGCGTGCCATAACTTTACGACTGAGACCCAGACAGTAAACAAACCGGGTAAGCGCTGCATCACAACAATGGCCACACAGACAGGCAACATTAGCTCGCAGGGCCGGGCGGCCATATCTGAGCTAGCTAGCATTAGCATAGCCTTCCCAGTGGATAGCTGCAGCTAAACTTTTCCTTCAAATCTCTGATTTCCCGACCCTGGCATGGTCACTCTCTCTGACCCCGGCCTCTGACGGATACGAACAAAACCAGGTCGAAATATCTTGATGCGAAAAGTAAAATCACTTTCGTACGTACCCCTTTGATGTCAAAATCAGACGAACGTTCGAATTCAGCAGATTTCTTCACCAGTCCCCTTTGCTAGACAATGAAATCAGAACGTCCGATCATCAATTCTAATCATGATTGTGACGTATTTGCAGACAGGAGCCAATGGGAGCTAAAGATCATAACTGTGACATTCGTATACAGCTGAAAACTGAGCACCGTGGTCCCGCCCATCATTGACTTTGTTCAGGAGATGGCTGGGAGGAAGAGGAGGAGGGAGGTCACAGCTATGGAAGCTTTCTCAACTTTGGATGTGAAAAATGGTTTCCTGATCACCTGAAGAGGTCAAACTAGTCTCCTTTGAGGTTTTTTAGTTTGGTCTGTTATTGAAACTGTATTTGTCTGCATGCAAACAGGAACTGTTCAAACACTTTATAGTTTCACAGGAACTGTTCAAACACTTAGTTTCACCATAGATTGGGTTTCAGCAAAGGCTTGATAACATGTAATAGAGTCAGGGCACAGATTGTATGTTTATATTTCCATCTTTAACTTTTGATTAGGCTACTTATTAGACTTTGTCACATTGACTGGTAATGTTTGGCTATGATTTTGAGGCTTTGTTCTTGTTATTTTAAACCATGTGGAATAAAGTATCACAATACCATTATTACATAACTGGTTGATTGCTTTTCTGTGTTGTTCTAATTGAAACATGTAGTATTGCTTGCAAAAACATAATTCTATTGTATTCTACTTTTTAACCATATGTCTTCTAAATTAGGCTGCACCAAATCTACAGAACTTGTTAGCAAATGCTTACTTCAGCATTTTTGACGCAGCATGTATGTGTATATATATGTGTGTGTGTGTGTGTCTGTGTGTGAGAGAGAAGTAAGACGAGTAAGACTTGCTTATGGAGCTCATGTATAAAAATGACATCAGCAATCCAAACCAGGCAAATGGGGCAATATGCGTTCTCACCCCTAAACCCGGGGCAAAAAACGAAGACTGACTCTTTAAATGTACCTTGCCAATTAAATCATAAACACAACTAATGTGTGCAATATGTTTTCATTTGTAAGACTTCTCAACTCTATTTATTTTGCAGAGCAACCATATCTGTTTGAGAGTCAAAAGTTCACATTAGAGCTACATGTCTTAAAGAAATTTCTGTAAATTTTCTGTAAATTCAATAATAACAATAAAGAGTTCATCCATAATCTCTATGTTATGCTAAACATGAATCCATGATGTCCTGTTTTTAATTGTGGTTTCTCAAACTCTGAGTAAAGATACAAAATATGTCATAGACTCGTGTGTGTGTGTTTAAAGGGGTCATAGTGCCAGTGGACCAGCCATTGTAAAATGTCCTTAAATTTGTGTCGAGAATGGCTGTTGCATATGTGCTATATGGTACTCATTGTATATAAATGACAATAGCTCTTCAATGATGGAAAGTCTCATTTCAGTCCATTCCACCCAGAATGACCATTTATTATTAAATCACTGTAGATCCTTCTAAAACCAACCCACCAACTTGTGAACCGACCATTTAACCATTATTTAGACCAATATATGACATGATTAAATTAAGTTACTCTTCCAAAATATTTCTAATGGGTAGTACTCTAGTACTACTAACACTTTACAGCTATCTACATATTAGGCATCTAAAGGTTGTGGTTGGTTTCTTGCTCAAGTACACACATTGTCAGTTCTATTTTTTTTGTGGGAAGGCGAGGTATCGTCTATAATCCATGACGTCACCTGTGTCACAGGTGCGCAGCAGGGGGCGCTGTTCCTCGGAGCTGAGCCCACAAAGCAGCAGCACTTGACAGCTGATGCTGATTTCCCTTCACAAAGGTGGTGAACTTATAAAATCTACTAACGCATAAGCCTACCTCGTCTGGTAATATAGCCCGTGTGGCGCAACCACACTGCCGCAAATACCATTAAGACCCTACTCTATAGGAGAAGACGTGCCTAATGACACCAGTTCTTTGTTTCACCGGGGAAGAAAATCACTACAAAATTGCTATAGTATTATCAAAGTGTCTGTGGTACTCAATAGTGAGTTTATAGTAACCTTATTGCACTTTATGGTATGTTTTATATCCTATGGATAATATTACCATGATTGTGTACGTTTTTTGTTGTGATATTTGTCCTTCTAAAATTCATTATAGGATTACTAAAGTTTCTTTTCGTAAGGCTCCCTCTTTTGTATGAGTGCCTGTGTGTGTGAGAGAGAGAGAGAGGGAGGGAGAGAGAGATCCTCCCTATATGCTGTGCGTTGCACCATTCCCTGGGTCTGTATTATGAGTGGTGGCCCTTGTGATGCTGCAGCGAGGCGGGCGGGAGGAGAGAGGAGAGACGAGGGGAGGGGTCGCTCCGTCCCCTCGCGCCCACCGAATCCACTTCTCACAGCGCGCGGCTGCTGGCGGGAAGGCACGAGAGAGAGAGAGAGAGCGAGCGAGAGAGAAAGAAGGGAGGGAGGAAGGAAGGGAGCGTGTGTGTGTGTGTGTGTGTGTGCGCGTGGATTGCACCACCGCATCCCGTTCACCGTTTCTGCAGGCGGCCATGCTCTGATGGAGAGAATAAAACTGACTACCCTTTCTTTTTTCTCAGATTTAATCATCACCTTGTCATTCCAGATGTGACTGACAAGTCGTTTTATGTCGCCTGCATTGAGTCCTGTGCTATTAATCTCGGAGAGACTGTGACACCATGGCTTTGGTTATGGAACCTATAAGTAAATGGACACCAAAGCAAGTGCTGGACTGGATGAAAGGTAATTTGAATGGCATTCCCTTCATTGCATCAGGCTAATGATAATGACGATGGTTATGGTTATGATGAGGATAATGATGATGGTGGTGGTGAGTAGCGGAGGGCCACACTGTCTGTATGTGTCTTCAGAATAGCATAATGTTAGTCCGAACCTGCATGTGGATTAGTGATTTTATTCCCCGTGACTGGCTACTGTGGGAAGGGTTAAAGTAAAAGTGAAGTAAATGCGTTCAAACCAGTGCAGTAAAATAGATGTCCCCAAGAAGCAGGGAGTGGAGGCTCAGCATTCTGTCATCTCGCTTGCTTCAGAGCGCACCCCTCGCCAAGCCAAGCCTATAGGCTGCTGCTGCTGCTGCTGCTGCTGCTGCTGCTGCTGCTGACTCCATCATCAACAGCAGTAGCCTACAGAATAGCTCTCATCAATGAATCTGGAAAATTTCACCAGCTCTCCCAATCAATGGCATGCTGTAATCCTAGCCTATGCAACAATCACCAGTTAATTGGTGTGTGTGTGTGTGTGTGCATGTGTGTCTGTCTGTGTGTGTGCGCGCGCGTGTGTGTGTGCGCGCTCGCACGGGCGTGTGTGTGTGTGTGATTAATGTAGTTAGCTGCATGCACCCCCGCCCCCACCGCCAGCCTTACAGTTAGATCCAGCACCATGGACAGCGCACGGCTGCCTGCCATATAAGGCAAACGCGCCGATCACTCGCTTTAACGTTGCTCTCTTTGCTGGCGCGGGAAGCTTCCCTTCAAATAAACAGTATGAATGAGTAATCACTAATCATGCGTGGGTGTGTGTGTGTGTGTGTGTGTGTGTGTGTGTGTGTGTGGAGGCGGGGGAGGGTTGGGGGGTAGGAGCTGTTCACACACACTCTGGTCGGCTAGGGAGCTGTGAGACAAACTGTGTGGTAAGCCTACTGGCAGGGAAGAGAGAGAGAGAGAGAGGGGGGGCGGGGTGCATCCTGCAAACCCCAGCTTCTGAGAATGACTGAATTCCTGCATGTGTACCCAAACGAAAAATCACGAATACTATTCCTATAGAGACGTATAGTTTGTCTGCGGCACTCAGTAGGCAGTTATAGTGACCTTATTGCGCGTTTGGGTATTTGTATCTCCTATGGCAGTGGTCTTCAACCCTGGTCCTCGGGACCCACAGCCCTGCTGGTTTTCATTCCAGCCGTCTCATCAGGGGCTGATTAACATGGCTGATTCACCTGGCACACCAGGTGAATGTAATTAACTACCTGGTAGGAAGGAAAACCAGCAGGGCTGTGGGTCCCGAGGACCAGGGTTGAAGACCACTGTCCTATGGCATCACTATAATTCTATATTATTCCTATAATATTCATATTGGGACTTTGCTATAATATTTTTATGGTATCCTTCTAAAACGTATTTTTTGTAGTTATTTTGTGTAGTTTTATTTTTGTAGTTCACTAATCTATAGCAGAGAACTAATCTCAGGGATTTGTAGCCAAGGTGGTCCTGGTGGACAGACCTACAATAGGTCTAGTTAGGGATGTATTTGCTAGGTGATTATGATGGTGTCCCTGGTTTTATAATTGCTTTCCTCAGCCATGATCACAGCAGCCAGTGGAGTTAGGGCTTCATCCTCTGATCCATGGAAATGGTCACTTGGAACAGCTTTTGCTGCACAGAGGTCCGAGGCTGAATTTAAATTTGGTTTCATTAATAACAAGCCGAGTGTGATTAGAGTTGTGTATTTGATGTCACAATATGACTGATCTATGTTGTAAAGCATGAGCTCATAAATGGGCCAAAAGGCAGTGTTGTGTGGAAAAATATATTACTTTGTGCAATTTTGTAGTTTGTATATGGCAGATCTGAAAAAATGCAACAAGAACGACTTACTGCTGAGAACTGTGGCAATGCTCTGATCTTTGGCCTTTTCAAAACCTTTTTTCCCCATTTGAAGCTAAAACACTTTAGCAACTTATAGCTACAATGTTAAGTTCATGAGACTCTTCCATGATTTAAAAGATTCTACTTCTCACACCAGTACATGCTGTCAGCTTCAGGCCAGTAAAGGAAGACAAGTTGGGTTATGAACCATTCAGAGCCAGTGGGCATACGCTATGTGTCAGAAATATACTGCCTGTGGAAGGGATATCCACTCCCCACAGGTAATCCCACGATTTCCCCCATTTCTTCCAGGCTCACAGGAAAATGAGAGAGAACTATTAGAAACACTGTATACCATATGACTATACGGACACAAGTAACATTACAATTTAACCCTGTGACACCCAAGCACTGATTTAATAAAAAAAATTTAGTGATTAAAAACAACTAATAAGAATTTGGCATTTTTGTCATCTAATAAGGAACAGACACAATTTAACAACATGTTCATATCCTTCAGGCTAAAATTGCGGTCTTTTAATGAAATAGGCACTGTGGCATCTTAATTCAGTTTTAGAGTTTTATTGAAAGATCCAGATGACAAGTTGAAACCATAACATATGGAGATTTAGTGGATGTATTGAGTCGGATGGGTGCAATGAATCAAAACTATACGAGTTGAAGAAAAAACGAAAGGATGAAGAACATAATTCATTATCTGCCACATCTGTTATTTGTAAAGACGTCTCAGGCTATTTTTTTAGAAGAGAAATGATTTAGGTTACATGACAACAAACTTTTAAAGGTGATTCGTTTCATGTCCTCAGCATTGATTTGCTTTACTGCCACATTCTCTACATTGGTATTGAGTCACGAGTGTTCTTCCAATATAGGTTTCCCAGCCTCCTCCAGAAGAACGGCTTGGGTCAGTAGAGTGATTTCCTGAGAAATTCAAAATTCACCATCTCATGAGCCGGTGGGTGGGTGGACCTGGCAAGGCTATCCTTGCTTCTGTGGCCTCTCCATCATCCTGTGGGGCTTTCTAGCATAGATCCTTAATGGCAGCTCTAGATTTAGATAAGGTCTTATTGTCTCATGGATGAGGCAAATGGCAAGATGTAGTAATAATCTACACTCATACAGGCTTCGCTTTGGCCTCTCTCTGGAAGCTCCTCGTGTCTCTCACACTGTCACACTGCAACGGGCCACATGCTATTTTGGCTAGTAACACCAGGATCACCTTTAGAAGTATATTTTATTTTGGTGATCTGTCCTGCATTCCACACAGAAAAATACTCCAAAAGCACACAGCTGTAAGACAAATGGGCATGAAAGGTAGACATTTGGACCCTTACAAAAGCCCCTTACAAAAAAGTCACATGAAATCTTTCATTTCACATGTGAAACCTGCACTTTCACATGAAATTTCCACATGTGAAAATATAAGTCAAAGTCAAAGTCACATGTGAATTTGACATTTCCACATGTGATTGGCTTTATTCACATGTGAAAAACTAAAACACATGTGTCCAAAAACCACATGTGGGAACACTCACATGTTGTTTTCCACATGTCATTTCCACACGTGACTTTTTTGTAAGGGGGCTGCTTGCAAATTTGATTTTTTATAGCTTTTAACATACCATCCATGCCATCAACATGACAAGTTGAGTTGTCTAATTTGCTGGGTAAGAAATATTTTACTAGAGAAGTTGTCCAATGAGCAGTGGTTCCCTCAAGTTTTCATTTACTACTGATCATACACAAATGACAAGAAGATCAGTTTGATTAGACACAAGTGGATAACTGAGCTAACTCCATAGGGTTAGTTACATTCCTGTGTCATACCTTTCCACATTTAAAACTAGACAAAATTCATAGAAAAAAGGTGACTTTTTTATTGTTGATTGATGGTTTGTATATTTTCAGTATTTTAAAAATATAAAATACATGTATTCAATTTGATGTTTCTGTATTTTGTTAGATCTATTGAAGGGATATGCACTTTGTAAGAAATACATTTAGATATTTTTTGTCCAGTTTGTTGTTTTTTCTTCACCATTGAATAGCTTCTTCTCATGTTAGCCTTGTTATAAGATAGCCTAGATGAGAGAGATCCTAGCGAATCTAGGAGCTGACAGCATCGAGCCTCCACATATTCATCAGAGGGACAGATTTAGGACTGCTCTCTCTCTCCTTGGACCCCATCCTTCACCTGCGACACAAAAGGGCAAAATAAAAGCACTGTGCATCCAGGTCCCGTAGACAGCAAGGCTTTTTTCTCACGTGTCCAGTTCTGTCATATTAGAGAATATGGGACAGAGAGGTCGGATACTCTGAAAATCCTACCGAGAAAACCTCAAATGGTCCGTTAGCCTGGTAAAAAGCCCGACACAGCTATTTACCAGACCTACCAGACTACTGTATCCCTCACTGCTATGGAAGGGCTGCTGGTGAGGCTCACCGAAGGATGACTCATCAGCGTTTGTTTTGATTTGAACGCCCACACCGGAGGAGTTTCCTCTATGTGTGTATGTATGTGTGTGTGTGTGTGTGTGTGTGTGTGTCTTTATGGATGTGTGCATATGCAATTTGTGTGCAAAGGTGTGACGCTCACACATCTGTGCCTATTGAGGCAACAAACAGAAAGGAACTGTTTCTCAGCTCTCTGTGTTGTACACCTTTTGGACACCTGATGTTGGCCGATGGCAGATGCACGCCAATATAGAAAGAGGAGACATTCAATGCAACACAGCTTCCTGCAGTGATCTATTTTTCTCTTTGTGTTGGGAGTAGACCATCGCTATGTGAGCTTGGAATGAAGGAACTATTGTATGATCTGTAGCATTTGAACTATGTCTTGCCTAACATGTCATGTTTCATTCCACTGAGGAAAGAATCCCCTAGATCTTGTTGGGTTGTCTGACACTCCCGTGGGCGTCCAGGACCGCTGTTTACCGCCATTCCATACTGTGTCCCCCGATTTAGTCTCCTGCTGACATGGTGGGAAAGTCTACGTTGGAAAACACACTTCCCCTGGCTCTGACTGTGTGCTTGTTGTAGTTTCAGCTACATTAAAGATTAAAGAGCGTGGCTTATTATGGGCTTGCAAACACAACACACACACACACACACACACACACACATTCACCTTCACACACAAAGAAATGTGGAGAAGCATGTGCACTCATATAGTGTGTATGTATGCAGACAAACAAGCACACAAGCACATACACACACATACATGCACACACACCGCAGCAGCTTTAAGTGGGGCATCGGTAGTCATGGAAACCAGATCTGATCGTGTCGGAGTCACAGCACATGTCATAAGATGGGGAATCAGCAACACATGCAGATGCCCAATCCACGTCGTGTGTGCCTCTAACACACATTTACGCACATAGTGGGACACATGTGCACACAGGGCTTGCACATGCACACACACACACACACACACCCCTCCTGTTTCATGGCCCTGAGCAGAGAGAGAGAGCAGAGAGATGGATTCAGAAACGGGGAGGTGCAGAGCAAAATGAGAAAAAAGCACAAGCGTAAGATGGGGGAGGAAATAAGGGAGCGTGGAAGAGAAAGGGAGGGCATGATGGAGAAAGAGAGGGAGAGCAGAGAGGCGACAGCAGAGAAGTGGAGAGAATGAGCGATGTAGTGGGCATCAAATCAAAGTGCCCTCTCTATCCGGCCGGTGGAGGACGAGGCTCGTCGTTGGACAGAGAGGCCTGTGTGCTGTGTGTGTTGTGTGTGTGTGTGTGTGTTCATTTTGCACCTGTCGTCGTGGGAGCTGTAGTTTTAGAACCATTCCTTAACTTAAAGGCTCAAACCGTTAAAGGTTTCATCCTATTATTGTACCCAGGATGTATTTCCGGAGATAAGGGTACCTTTCTGCTTCGCTGGTAGCTACAATACTGTAAAGCTAGTTGGTCTGTAAAAGCTCAAACCAACAGATGGGCCCACAAAATGATTTGAAAAGATTTAAAATCAGTCATTGGTTGTCTTTGGAGCAGCTGCAAGCTGTACATCTTCGTGGCATCACGAGTCTTGGTTCCTGGTTAGCTTCTGGCTTTGAGAGAGTGCTGTTCATGTTGATAAATATTATTTAGCATGGCGCAAATCGCTAATAACAAGTTCTGTACTTTGATCATGATGGTGTGATGGTGACAACAACCGAGAAACGTTTTTTTCAAAGTGGTGAACATACACAGAATTAAAAAAATCTGAACAACTAACAACTAACTTCCTGATTACTACAAGAAAGCCGATAAAACATGGCCACAGGTAGTATGGGAATTATTGTAATGCATCGACCAATCAGACTGCTTGCCGATTCAAAACCAAATGAATAACATTTTATTCTTTTGAATTCCCCTCTAGAATGGGTGGCTGAACGTCAGCATGTGAGCACATTAGGAGTGAAATTGTTGTAAAAAGTGGGCACGAAGACCAATTTCCCCCAGCGTGGGATTGTGTGGAAGAGCAAGAGCATTGAATTCCGAACGAGCATCCTACAAGCCTCCTCTTCCCAGACTGCACTTGGAAGTCGGTTTGATTGTAAGGATAATGGGGTAGAAAAGGAAGCTTCAAGGCACGTAAGGCCAGGTTAAAGATCATGTTAACATCATATTATTAGACTGTTGTCACTTCAGAGTCTCTTAGTGAAGCTCTGCCTCCGTGCTCCTCACAGCCTCCTTGTTGACCCCGTCTTCCTTCCTGCCATTCCATCAGATTGCCTCTTGATACCTCCTGCTAGCTGGATTTCACAGAGGAGGCGGCGGTACACTTGAAGGCTTATGTACCGCAGAGCTAAAATGCCACACTCTTAAGAATATTCTGTCATGATGTGATGAATATTTCACAGTAGGAATATTTTTAGTTAGCGTGGTGTCTTTTCTTTGCACTCACCGAAGCACTTTACTCCAGATGGAAACTCACAGATGGAGGCGAGGCGGCGAGACACAATTCGTTGCTGCCTGCTGCCACTCGTACCCCAGCCCTGCACTCTGACCCGTGTCCGGTCTCCGAGGACAAGCCAAGCACAGTTTTGTCCATCTGATTTCAGATGATGTTAATGGCCACACAGCAAGTCCCTGCTCTGAGTGTTTCCAGTGGAGCCCTGTATTCTGCTGTTAATGCAGTCTTTTTTTTATTGCGGCCTTTTACAATCTCTCAGTCAGCGTGTGGAATATGTATGTAGGCTACAGTGTGTGTGTGTGTGTGTGCGTGTGTGGGAGTAGGTGTGTGTATTTACAGAGATTGTGTGTGCTCCTTAGCCCAGCATCAGCGCCGGGTCCTGAGGGGAAGCAACTGCTGATCCCTCACATCTGCTTGGAGGCCTCTCCTCCTCTGGTCGCCTGGCAACCCGACCATCGCGGTTTCCGAGGGGAGAGAGAAAAGATTTGAGTGGAGATTTGGATTTGAGCTGTGGATGAAGCTGTCAAAATGAGATGTTTGGGCCTGCCTGGCCACGCCAGGGTTCAGCAATGGTGGGAAACAGTGACATCATTCCATGTTTCTCATGGAGACAATTCAATTTAGTATCATCAACTCGACTGTTTATCCCACACGAGGCAATATGAGAAATGCATTTAAAACACATTTAAAACACTGACGTATTTATCTCAAATCATACTCACGGCTAGAAAAAAAACAAGACAGCTGACAGTTGACAAAAAATGTGTTATGAAGTGCTATTTAAAGTGCAGTGCAGAGAGACGGGCAGGCTAACACTGTTCAGTATTAAGTTACTGGGACATGTCACACATACCAAGAAGAACAATAAGCATCATCATACAGCTGGTTAGATCGATATTTGCCCCAAACACACTCACCAAATGAGCAAGGCCTGCTTGCTCACACTCCACACACTGCCATAAAAAACTGTGGGAGGTGGTGTAAACACAATCCCAACTATCTATGGATAAACGATGATAAAATAACCCATTCCCAACTGAATGGTCCCCGGGGGCAACTAGCATCAGCCTCACATCAGCATCACTTGATTACACAGAGAGACACTTTGAGTTGACATTGAGTTTTTGTTTGTTTCAGCTGTGTGCAGGCTATGATTTGTTTGACTCTTATGATACTACATGACCTACTTAAGCTTAAGGTCAGTTTTCATCTTTCCTCCATGTTACTGTGACTGCAGTAAACAACTTGGTGGTGAATAGGTATTTGATGTGGCCTGATGCAATCACAACTGCTTGTGAGCTATGTAACTTTATTAACTGTTTGGAAAGGTACAGTGCAGATGTACCGGACCCCTGTGTGTGCACTGTGTGTGTGTGTGTGTGTGTGTGTGTGTGTGTGTGTGTGTGTGTGTGTGAACACCATGTGCTATTTCCAGCTGGCATATGAACTGAGCAGATGAACCCAGATCAGTTTGTCCTCCAGGGAAGGCATTCTGACTCATCTGATTGGCTAGCAGCTGTGTGCCACTATGTGTATGTATATGTGTGAGTGTGTGTGTAAGTGTGTGTGTGTGTGTGTGTGTGTTTTGCAAGTGTGTATGCATATATCAACACATATTTGTGTGCATATGATTTGGAACGTGTGTGTGTGTGTTTGTGTCTCTGAGTACTTGTGATGTTTATTTAGGCGGCAGTGACGAGGCTGGTCGTGATATAGAAACACTTCAGTCGAGTTGGACTGAAGTGTGATGAAATCATCTCAATGAAATCATCATTGCATTGTGAAGCTACTGCATTTGAAACTACAAAACCCATCAAACCCAAAGAGAGGGATGCAGGGACACATCTATGCAGACACATCTATACGTTCTATGCAGGGACACATCTTCTCTCTCGCTCTCTCTCTCTCGCTCTCTCTCTCTCTCTCTCTCTCCTTCTCTGCATGTGTGTGTGTGTGTGTGTGTGTGTGTGTGTGTTGGAGAAGTAGGCCACGGCTATAGTGAGAGGCTTTCCCAGTGGAGGCAGTGGAACCCAGTCAGCTCAGACCTCTTTGATTCTTTATTCATCACCTCTTTATATAACAAAAAGTCGGTGGAGGCTAAGGGAAGGAGACGAGAAGACCGGAGCAGAGAGAGGAATGAGTGGACACCAGGAAGAAAATGGGAGTGAAGTGATAAAGAGGAAGTGAGAGAATGTCATTGCACTAAATTTATTATAGATATTATATTATGTCATCACATCACAAATGTGTGTGTGCCAGATAGTATGACAATGGTGCTACTAAAAAGTGCTTCCATCCATCAGAAGGGTAAGTAGGGATGTAGGATGGGAGGTTGGAAAATAGAAGGGCAAATGTGAGAGGGAGCGAGTAGCAGAGGAGAAGTGAAGGAGGTGTTGGGTTTGAAATGGGAGGCTCATAGGAAGGGACATAAAGACCGTTTTGAGAAATAGCATCTCTCTCTCTCTCTCTCTCTGTCTCCCTCTCGGCCTCTCTCTCACATATTCAGAAATCCTAGTTATTGGCTGCAGAGCTTTCGTCCTTTCTCCATGTTCTCTGCATGGCTGTATCTGCTCCTAGCTGTTGGCTAGCAAAAATAATCTGTACATTAATCCAGCTCCTCTTGCACATATCGATGCCCCCACTTGTGACTACTTGAAATATGCTAGACTATGTTTCTCCTGTAGTAAAACATTTTACAGTTGAAAATAAATCAAATTCAATTCATATTTGAAATAGTATAGAATTTGAAATAATATACTGTCACTACTGAAACAATAAACAGCCTGGGAGTCCGACCGTGTTTAAGAGGTTATTAAGAGGAGTCAGTAGCAATCTGTGGTGTAAACACAGCAAGAAATGTCCATTTTATAGAAGTTGTTTAATCCTGTTTACAGGCCTGGAATCCTATTTTTTTTTCTTAAAAGAGGTAGAAAGGTCTGCTAATGGGATTACCTGGTATTATTTGTTTCAACATAATCTTGGAATAAGGCAAGGCACTTCACTTTGTTCAATATAATGTCACTTATAATGGAACTGTATAGAAATTAATCACTGATTTTTTTTTTCCATTGATCTCAATCAAAATGATACTTTTAGACTGACTCTGAGAGTAAACTGCCGTTCCACATTGTTTTACTGTGTACCTCTTTCTGATGTGTTAGATTTATGTGCACTTGTCGGTCCGTGCTACGCAGTGCAACTGTGGCCTTATACGTCTCCTGCTCATTCTTTGTTAGTTAAGACATTCACACATATCGCCTGGGACTGTGAGTGTGTGTGTGTGTGTGTGGTGACTGTGCGTTAAGGTGCTACCACACTCTCTGCTCTCTGTCAGCATTGCTTCCCTTGGGCGTCAGTGTTTTCCTCACAGCTCCAGTCAGCTTTAACAACATGCCTCCACAGGGGCACCGAGACCCTGAATAACAACAGCAGTTGTAATTGTGTTTGTGTGTGTGATTGTGTTTGAAGTGTAGGCTTTAGGAAGCGAGAGGTAGAGGAGGGTGTGTGTGTGTGTGTGTGTGTGCATTTTCACATGGATTTGCTTGCTTTCGTGCATGAGTTTCTATTTTGTGTGTAGGCTTGTTCATTAGGTCTGCGGGGAAGTGCACTTTCTGCTGACTTTGTTTGATTCAAAGCCTGAGGCACTCGCTAATCAATAACATCCCGGACCCGCCACGTCTATGTGCATCTGATGGCCTTTCTGCATGGCAGGGAGCCCACAACAAAAACACAAGTCAATGCATCACCTACATATTTCAAAACATATTTTGGACACGCCCACCTTCACTCAAGACATGCACGAAATTCTATTGTGCTGTCAAAATATGAAATACATATCGCTCATATTCTCTTGGATGCGAAAGGCAGCGGTAATAGAGGAAATCTCGTTACTGGTGCGTGATCATCATCTGAGATTGGAGAGCGAAACCAACAGATGTGTTTTCTAAAGGCGACAAGTACAAAGTTGCTAACAGAGCATTGAAGACATCTCCGGCTTTCTAGTTTTTGTTTCCATTTGGCAGAATGAGACACTTTTTGTCAGTGTGTCTTTTGTGGGTGTTTGCACTCATGTCTGACTTCTGTTTTAGACAAAGAGCTGTGTCTAAATGAGTCAGGATTCAGTGTACAAGACGGCAGGAAGGAAATCATTTTTTTAGTATTTTTGTGTATCAATGTGACACTTAACCTCTCTGTTGACGCTGGTACCAATGATATTCTTCAGGGGTGGCAGATCCTCTGAGGCTGGCTGGTGGGACCCCAACATATACAGTGGTAGAGGAAACATTAACCTGCATCTATGTGTGTGTGTGTGTGGTGCTCTCCTCAGGTCTGGACGACTGTCTCCAGCAGTATGTGAAGAGTTTTGAGCGGGAGCAGATGGGAGGAGAGCAGCTGCTGCACATCACCCACCAGGAGCTGGAGGAGCTGGGCGTCACCAGGATAGGACACCAGGAGCTCATCCTGGAGGCTGTCGACCTGCTCTGTGCCCTGGTCAGTCAGCCTCTGTTACTTACTTACATTCTTTCCCTTCGTTTCCCTCAAAAACAATCATTTTTGTGGTGTGTGTGTGTGTGTGTGTGTGTGTGTTTGTGTGTTTTTATGAAAAGGGGCTATTATATAAAAATATTCAGTAATATTTTCCAGTGACATATCTATCTTACCAAAGAAATTCTCATTGGTAGATTGATATATCACATGTTCTATATTCCTCCAATTATTGATACTGGTTTAAGAAACAGCTAAAAAAAAAAACTGTATCAGTTGGGCCCTACTGTGTGTGTGTGTGTGTTGCCTTGGTCAGTGCTAGTCATGTGTGCAGTGGCCCTGCTCAGGATTAGGGAATTAGGTGCTACTCTCCTTGAGAGAGAAAAAAAGAGAGAGAGAGAGCGGGAGGGAGAGAGAGAGAGAAAGAAAGAGAGAAAGAGAGTGAGGGAGAGAGAGAGTATGTAGAGAGAGTATGCAGGATGCACCTTATCTCCCAGGCACACATGGCTGGATTAGTTGGTGCTGTATGAATGTGAGTGTGTGTGTGTGTGTGTGTGTGTGTGTGTGTGTGTGTGTGTGTGTGTGTGTGTGTGTGTGTGTGTGTGTGTGTGTGTGTGTGTGTGTGTGTGTGTGTGTGTGTCTTTTCATTCAAACGTTCCAGCATGGGAATGAGCGTCCCAGAGCAGCACGCACCATATGTCCTGGAACCGGACACACACACACACACACACACGCACGCACTTGTGCGCTAGGGGATGCCAGGTATCCAGACGAGATGAATCAGTTGAACTAAGAGCTGTGAGTAGTTTTAAAGTAGCTGGGGAAAATAAATCTCAAATGACCCCCCTACTCCTCATCACCTGTACTTCCCAGGTAGCAAAGAGAAACAGTGCCAGGTAGTACAGAGGATTTGGAGAACATGGAGATTAAAGAGAGATCCACTGTGGCCAGTGATGTCACACATCGTAAGAAAACACACGATCAGTGCAAGTTTCAAGCGCTGACCGTCTATCCAATCACTAGGAAATGGGATTCGTTCAAGAATAGGATGACTCTTCATCCCCAAATCTGGATGAACAGGCTTGAGTGTAATACACGGTGTAATACATCCATAGATACACTATCAATTACAGAACCATTAGGTGCCAAGAGAACGGTGAACAGGTTACAAAAACAATTATCTGTGAACTTGATAGTATGTTCATTTTTTGTTCACACTTTTGCACAGCGTTATGACACCTTAGTCTCTCATTTATCTGCAAAGCATCTAACATATACTGTTGCTAACATACATAGAAAATGTGTATAGCTAGCATTTTCTGTAATAAAATAATCTTGGGTGATTACACCCTCGGGCAGTGGTCCTCAAATCCGGGCCTCGGGGTCCAGAGTACTGCTGGTTTTCTATTCTGGTAGTAGTTTCCATTCTAGCTGTCTAATCAGGGATTGATTAATCATTGATCAGGGATTGATTGCAATTAACTGGTAGGAGAGAAAACCAGCAGTACTCTGGACCCCGAGGCCCAGGATTTGAGGAACTCTGCCCTAGGGGAAAAGCATCCATAGCATAGATCACACAGGAACCAGGGTTCAAACCAAAATGATACTTTTACTTTTGCCACAGTCGATGCAAGACCTCTGTCTCGTCAATATCTTGCCTTGAACAATTTCTTTGCATCCTGTGGATTGGATTTTTTTTGTGTCTGACTGTGACCTGGTTGCCGCTTGGTGAGTTAAGCTCCCTCTCTGACATAATATCCCATGACATATTAGAAGACTTTCTGCCCAAATATCAAGAAGCAGTCAAAGTTGTGAGAGTACTTGCGAGATACTTTTCTGACCTCATCTCCAAGAACTCTAACCTCAGGGTCCTGATCAACACTGCTTAGCACAGAGTCAGCTCTTCTGAAGGGGTCCAACACAACACAACACAAGCATGGGGTTGGTGTTAGTGGCACTGCCCTGGGTTGGTTCACCTCATATCTGAGGAACAGAACCTTCTTACTTTGAGCGAGTTGAGTGTCATCCTCCCCATTTCTTGCGGGGTCCCTCAAGATTCTGTTGTATTACTCAGAGTTGCAACATTTCCATTCAGTGTTACGCAGACAACACCCAGCTTTATCTCTCTCTAAGGCCAGCAATCAATGCAATTTAAATAACCCCAGGAACTGTCTTGATGACATAAATGTTGGATGGTCCCAAACCTTATCCAGCTAAATAAGAGTAAATCTGATTTTTTTTAAAATTAGGACCCGATGATTCCATTAAAAGTCTTACAAACAACTTGGGCCAGTTAGCAACTTTCGATGGTTCGGTCCTCAAGTCAGGTCAATAGTGAAAGCCAGCTTTTTTTCAGCTTAGGACTAACTCCCAAATCAAATCTTTTCTCTCGCTCCAAGATCTCTTCCTGTAATTCCATATACATACAGGTGTAGGCTTCCATGTCCCACCTGCAGCTATTTCAGATCTCTGCCGCTTCCAACCGGCTCCAAGAAAAGGGACCACATCACCCCTATGTTGGTTTCTCTTCACTGGTGCCCAGTAGGATTCAGAATTAGTTGACCACAACATATATTTCTGATCCTCTACGTCCCCATTTGACCTCTAGGACCCTTAGGTCATCATTAGGTCATCATTCTTGGATGTACCACGGTCTAGGTTGAAGCTTAAGGACTTACTGTTATCATCAGTTTGAGAAGGGTCCAGCTGCAGACCTCCACTCACATCACCCTACCTCCACTCTCATCACCCTAGTTCTGTGAGCCAATGGGGTTTGAGACCTCCACTCACAGTACCCTTCTGTGAGCCAATGGTGAGCCAATGGGGGTTGAGCATGAGTAGTGGGGTTGGTTGAGCATTAGTGGGGTTCCGTTGTATGAAGTACGTAAACTTTCACTTATTTCACCTTAGCAGTCCACCAAAATCTGTTTCTGAACAATTTTGAGGCGAGAAATAAGCTATCCAGTTGCTGAATCTTCACTCATATTAGATCTACAAGGCCTAATTTAAAAGTTTGTTCCGACTTTCATAAGTCAACGGCACTACTGCACTGCCGGTTGCCACCGCTTTCATCTATCTGTCTATCTATCGCACACATACACACAGTGATATATATTACAAATATTAAATTGATAATTGTCACTCCAGTTATGTAAAACCTATCAGATTAAAACATTACAGATTCCAGTGTAGCTGCAGGCGGTGACATTCACAACACAGTAGGCAGGCTAATTATTTTATTGAACTATTTAAGGATCTATAGATAGATAGATAGATAGATAGATAGATGAAAGCGGTGGCAACCGGCAGTGCAGTAGTGCCGTTGACTTACGAAAGTTGGAACAAACTTTTAAATTAGGCCTTGTAGATGTAATATGAGTGAAGATTCAGCAACTGGATAGCTTATTTCAAAATTGTTCAGAAACAGATTTTGGTGGACTGCTAAGGTGAAATAAGTGAAAGTTTACGTACTTCATACAACGGAACCCCACTAATGCTCAACCAACCCCCACTACTCATGCTCAACCAACCCCACTACTCATGCTCAACCCCCATTGGCTCACAGAAGGGTACTGTGAGTGGAGGTCTCAAACCCCATTGGCTCACAGAACTAGGGTGATGAGAGTGGAGGTAGGGTGATGTGAGTGGAGGTCTGCAGCTGGACCCTTTTGATCAGTTTTGCAGCTATTGTCCCTAGACTGTGAAACAGTCTCGCCCGTTATATCAGGTCCAACCCCTCAATTGACTCATTCAAAACTTGTCTCAAAACTGTGTGTTTTCTTTAGCCTTTGACTCTGTTTGATCGTGTGTGTGTGTGTGTGTGTGTGTGTGTGTGTTTGTGCAAATGATTTTAATGTTTCTGCTATGTGCTCGATGTCTGTGTAGTGTTTTTATTTTCTAAAGCGTACAAATAAATAAAAATACTTTAGATACTCCAAATCTTGGTGTGGAGGCTTTAAGTGGGCCGTAAAGACAGTGGAGCAAGATGGGTGATTGATACATTGCTTTTGAAAAGTAACATGGGTTAAATGGCATCATCTGATAGCCGCTATAGTCCCCTTTTTTGTTCTCAGCGCCTGTGTCGTGAATGATGTTCAAGTGCGATGCTGGTGGAAACATCAGCATAGAGGAGAGGCCGTTCTACACATGGCTGCTATGGCAACCGCATCGACACGAAGGTGGTGGTGGGGGGTGCTCTAATGGCATCGCCCTCTTACCGTATTGATTTGACATGCATGTACACACACATATGCACGCACACACACATATGCACGCACATGCTCATATTATTTCTTTCTCTCGCTCTCTTTCTCCCTCACCATCACGCACACACACACACATTCAGACAGTCGGCATAAGGCATCTTCGTCTCAACACTATGTTCCCCGGAGAGAGCAGCACAGAGCTTTAGATCGAATCTCAGTAGAGCCTTATTACAGCTGTACAAACATGTACGCTCCAGGTTCATGTATACATCTACAGCCACACACAAATACAGAAGATTATACAGACCACAACACATACATGACCCAGTTTCAGTAAGATGCATAGCCGGGTACTCTGTTTCTCCCTTTCTGCTTCCTTAGTTCTTTCATTTTCTCTCTCTCTCTCTCTCTACTGCCAATGTGAAACCCTCTCTCCTTTGTAGTCACTGTGGTCGTGACAATGTAGAATAGATCTAGAGGCATTGGAGGAATAGATACGTCTAGCTCAGCCTGACTGTACAAGTGTGTGTGTGTGTGTATGTGTGTGTGTAGAATTGATGTCAGCAGGAATCAGGCTCTGTCAGGCGGGACATGACTGGAGGTGCTTTGAGAAGTTGAGCGCAATGTGGCTCAGTGGGTCTGTGTGTGTGTGTGTGTGTGTGTGTGTGTGTGTTTAAAGAGGTCAGCTTGTAGTAATGGGCCAGTGGACCAGCCATTCTAAAATGTCCTTGAATTTGTGCAGCGGATGGCTGTCGTATATATGGTCACTCATATTGTATAGAAATGACAATAGTTTTCCACTGATGAAAAGTCTCATTTCAGTTCATTCCACCCAGAATGACCATTTCTGGTTAAATCACTATATCACTATATCTTTTTAAATCAAACCCACCAATTTGTGAACCGACCATTTAACCAGTATTTAGGCTGATATGAGATATGATTGTACTTCTACCAAAGTATGAATCACAGGGCTGTGTTCTATATGTGTTGATCCTGTAAAATGTGTGTGTCCTCCAGAACTACGGCCTAGAGACAGAGAACCTCAGGACTCTGTCCCACAAGCTGAACGCCTCGGCCAAGAACCTACAAAACTTCATCCTGGGCCGGCGGAGAGGGGGACACTATGACGGACGGGCTTCCCGGAGGCTGCCCAATGATTTCCTCACCTCGGTGGTGGATCTGATTGGTGCGGCTAAGAACCTGCTGGCCTGGCTTGACAGGTAGGGACCACAACTGTCGCCGGGGTTAAAAAAAAGTTGGATTTCACTCATTCCCTTATGAAGGTCTTCGAGCTTGTCGGCTTTATTCTCAACTTTATATGACGATGAGCTTTTCTACAGACTAATCCCTATAGTATTGTTTTCTTTACTGAGACAGTAGGAAAGATGGCACAGGGTGGACTGGGGTTCTGATTTGAGCCCAGCAGAAGTAAATGATGAGGGTCTAAATCACTATACCACCTCCAGCTACAAGTAGAGACTTTTTATTGAATCTTGGTGTGACTTGGATCCATCTTTTTTGGGAAAGGGAAAAGAGCACGTACATCACATCTTAACATGTCAGCTCTGTAGCATTTCTCTTCTTCTTGAGCATTTTATTTCACTGAACACAACTGTGATATAATACACAATCTGTACACGGGTGAAGAATGCATTTGGACTGAAAGAGCCATATGTTGTTGACAAACCATACATGCGTTTGTCTGATAACGAACCCTGTGTTTTATGTTTCAGGTCTCCATTTGCCAGTGTGACAGAGTATTCATTACTGAAGAACAATATTGTGCAGCTCTGCCTAGAGCTAACCACCATTGTACAACAGGTGCACACACACACACACACACACACACACACACACTGGATGAATGTGTCCCATGTGCAATCAGCATGTGCATATGCATTCCACCCACATACTAAAGGTCATTGTTTTAATTGGGAGAACAACATTGGTGTGGGTTAGGATGGGGCGCATCAACGTGGATGCAGCTCTAGACTATAGATTCTAGTGTGAGTGTAACATATGCCCACTGCCATAGGCTGTGTGCACCATGGCTTATGGGACGAGCAGCTCTCTGCGACACCCTCAGGCCATGTGCTCATTCGGCTCACTGCTAGACCTCATCCTCAGCTTAACTCAGGGGCCCTGATGGAGAGGGAACTAGAAGAAGTGTCTCTCTTTTCTTTCCCTCATCCCCCCTACTTCCCCTCCTACACCCTCTGGCATGCTCCCCCTGCAGACTATTGTGGATTTGACACACACGCACACATACTTTCTTAGAAACCTGCAGATACATGCATACACACTCATAGATACGCAGACTGTAGAAATCTCATTGTTTGGACAGAAACTATGGCCTCGCCTTGGACTTCATCCATATCCCTCCCTTGTAAGACCCTGCCCGGTGTGTGTGTGTGTGTGTGTTTGTACATGTGCCCGGAGTGAGTACTGGAGCTGGGTAGATAACACCTATCCCCTCTTACAAGGGCCAGAGGAGAGGGGAAGAGGAGCACCGCCATAGGTTCACATTGGGCCAAATGAACATGTGGCTGCCAGGGCGGTGTGAGAGAGAGACAAAGGTGGCAACACTGCCCACGCTAATGCATCAAACGGATGAATTAACTGCTACCGTGCACATCTGGTGCATTCTGCAGGGCCGCTTTCCCAGAAATAGATTAACTATCAGCTATCGTCGAATAACAATCTGTCATGTTCAAATAATGTAGTTGGTGGAGTGGATTTCTAAATCCTGAGATGGCTTGCGGACGTCTGGGCTGCAGAGTCAGGTCTAAAACCGATCAATTCACAGAACCGATCTAATAGGCTGTCTGGATTATAAAGCAACGTGCATATTCTGGAGCATTGGAAACAAGATAGCTGGGTGCTGCCGTTCTCTGGTGCAGGAAAAAAAAAAAGCCATCCATCTCACCTCCTGTTGGCTGTCTAGTATCTCTTCTTCCCCTTCTCTCCTGGTCGTTCTGTTTGGAAGAGGTAGCTATTTTAGCCAGTCTGCTGATGCTCGCATTGATGTTTTTTTCTTCACGTTTCCTGTTGTCTTCCTTTCTTTCTCTCTCTTCCTCTCCCATCACAGGACTGCACTGTGTATGAGACGGAGAATAAGATCCTCCATGTGGTAAGTTTCTGCTGTGTCACCCCCCTTACTACCTCATCCTCAGTGAGGTAAAGGTTTTTTTAGAAAGTTTCCTTCGCAATACGTCCCGTGTAACTTCCTATATGTTTAAGGCAGCGTTAGTTAGTTAGTTAGTTAGTTAGTTAGTTTTGACAATTCAAAAGCAAATGCCTGTCAAAAGCATCAAGGATGACACACAAAAGTCATTTTCCTGTTTCTATCATGGTCCCAGGTGTAACTATGAGCTGGTAAGAGGCACCATGGCACGGTCACAATGACAGCTACTATATGAATGAAAAAAGATTCTTCTCCAAACACGATACAGTTTGGCAGCTAAAGTGTGCCACATAGAATCTACTTTTTCTGAAACACATCTCAAATTACTTTTATTTCATATTACAACCTTTACTGACATCTAATTCTGCTTGGGAAACAAAATAGCGTGAGTTAAAGCAACACACTAAAAAGAGAGCATGGCCAGATGAAACCTGTAATATTAGTCAAGTGCGCGTGAGTGTACGTGTGTTTGTGTGTGTGCACGTGCGCTGTGGGCATGCAACACTGTGTGTTATGGTGTTATGTGTCAGAGGAGTATGTCTGTGTCCACTTTGTTAGAATTCGGGGCACAAAATGGCACAACTTAAAGCAACCTACCACAGTGCAAGCTAAGAGGCTAGCTCGAGCCGCCGTGTTTGTTTGTGTGTGTGTGTGTGTGTGTGTGTGTGTGTGTGTGTGTGTGTGTGTGTGTGTGTGTGTGTGTGTTTGTGTGTCTCGTAGAACTGTGTGTGTTCCTGTTGTGTGAAACCGAGTGAGCAGCTAGTGTCTGATCCGTGCTGACAGTTGGATTGGGACACTTCCTGCTGCCATTCAAGGTCAGGCGGGGGAAACCAAATAAAGGGTTGGTGGGGGGGTGTTTGAACATTTTGTGCCAAGACATCAGACATTATGTGAATAAAAGGTACAATAGGTATAATACAATGTACAATAGTATCACTCAATAGTATAAACAACAGCAATCAAAACACTGTATTAATATGTTGCTCCCCCCCCAGTAAAAATCACATGCCTCCTCTGCCTTTTGGTTGTGGAACCACGGCTGTCGTTTACCTCTGCTGTTACTGGCCTGATAATGACTGAGGAGGGGTGACTGTGATGCTTTTACATCAGACAAATTCAAGTATGGATACACACACAGGTGTACACTCACCCACACACACACACACACACTCAGACACAGAAACAGGCACACACGCATACACACACACACACACAAAACACTGGGTGCCAGACTTATAAACGCTACGCATGACTAAATCTGTTATGTGTGGGAGGTTTATGTGTGAAATAGAGAGACAACGTGAAGGGGGTGGGGGGGTGGGGGGAGAGAGCGAGAGAGGAGAGAGAGAGAGAGAGAGAGAGAGAAGGTGTTTGTTTTTAGATGCTGCTTCCTTGCTCATCCTTGTTTACTATGTGCGTTAGAAATCAGTAAAGTGGAGATGAAGGGACATGGACATATAACCACACGCGCACACACACACACACACACACACACACACACACACACTGATAGAGAGGTTAATCCTGACAGAATTATGTGAAACCCGGTATGTGGTACAGAGACCGGTCAACTCTGCTGTAGGTACTGTAGTGGTAGTTGTACGTTTGTCAGCTTCTGCTCAATAATGCAAAACTCACTGCTGCTCTCCTCCCCTCTAGTCTACTGCCTACAGCAATCAGATGGACCGGGATGGTGTGTGTGTGTGTGTGTGTGTGTGTGTGTGTGTGTGTGTGTGTGAGAGAGAGAGAGAGAGAGGGCAAGAGAGAGAGAGAAGCAGAGGGAGAGAACAAGAGGGGGAAGATATGAGCATGTATGAGTCTGTGTGTTTGATGAAGCGTGAAGTGTGTATGCGCGCGTGTTTGTGTGTGTGTGTGTGTGTGTGTGTTTATGTGCATGCATGCATAAGGATGCGAGGGATTACGTAAGACTGTCCTAGTTGTGTATTTCCCTCTCCCTTGCTTTCTCCCCTACCTCCCTCTCTCCCTCTCTCTGTCTCTCTCTCTCTCTTTCCATCCATCTCTGTGTTTCCGTTTAGATTTAGATTTGCTGAGGTGCACGTTCATGCGTGTAGAGAGGATGTATTACGCGACTGTGTTTGCCGTCAGTCTGTGTGCACGCGTTTGTGCAGGTGTAAGAGAGAGGTGAGCAGGTAAGCAAAAGAGGATGAGAATGAAAATGAGAATGGGAGGAGGGGGGCAGAGCTAAATCCACTTGGCAGTGTACTATGTCTGGCTTTCTGTTTGACTGCTCTTAAATCTCACGCCAGCCAGCCACAGAAGTTCGCTTCCCTATAATCTGCGGGCTCTGATTCTCCAGAGACAGTGTCAGATGAAGGCTGGGCGGGTCAGCGCTGGAGGGGTGTAGACTCTCTGGTGACTGGCCTTTTGTCTGGCGGCCCATGGTAATCCCAGGTCAAGACTATTAGTCTAATGATCAAAGAGAAACCCGAGCAGAGTCACAGCATTGTCCCCTAGCAGTGGCATCCAGCTGGGGACTTCACGTGCTATTTGTGGCTGTGTAGGTCTGGTTTGATGTACTACCTTTTCCCTACTCATTTGTTACTAGTTTTTCCTTTTCCTTTCCTTTCCTTTCCAGAAATGCAGTGTTGGGTATCCGTTACGTAGCATGTGTGCGGAGTTCAGACATGTTGGTTATAGCATAACGTCATCACATGAGCAAAAAGCTACACAGGCAGCGCAATGTTCACACAACTGACCCAGAAAAGAATGGAAGTGTGAAAGCATGTGTGTGTGTGTGTGTGTGTGTGTGTGTGTGTGTGTGTGTGTGAGACAGACAGAGAGAGAGAGAGAGAACGTTAGCATCACATAGCCAGCTCACTGAAGATCCTCTACATTTTCTACCTTTTCTCTCACACCAACTGAATCATAGGCTTTGAGCTGTGCTTTGTGCTTCGTGTGTGGTGTATGTGTGTGTGTGTGTGTGTGTGTGTGTGAGATCAAGATCTACTATCCTCATTTCATAACTATAATCCGATAATTGCTCATTAAGATTGAGGTCAGATTGGAAGATAACTTCACGCAGCATTCATCATCGTGTGTACAAGGTGGTTCTGCACGCCGTAGGTTTGATTTTGAGATTTTGTTACATGTATGTGTGTGTGTGTGTGTGTGTGTGTGTGTGTGTATGCTGAGCGGCGATGCGGTGAGGCAGGATAACCAGGGTAACGGTCTGCAGTCAGTCAGCCAAGATTAGAAGGCAGAGATGTTGCTGATGATAAATTAACTTTCATGCGTGACCAAGCAGACAAATAGCCTGAAAAACAGTCAGGGTTTATTTAGAACAAAGCCAAGGTGAAGCCGCGCTTTCGTTTTGGCCTATCTGCACCCATTTTACTCACGGGGATAACGGTGCAACGTGAAAATGACAGCACAAATAATTCACCTGCTCTACAATGTATTGATTTGGTTCAGAACATGGTAGAACGGTGGTAGAACCCCCCAAAACAACAAGAACTAAAAAAAAGGTGTTCTGTAATTTAGATGTTAGAAAGATGTCACCTCAGCACCTCTGGCGTGGCTGGTATCGGCGATGCGTCGCGCTATCTGCCGGCGGCGCCTTCCGGGCATGCCCGTGGACAGACAAGACAGGAAACAGTTTGTGTGCCGGAGTGATGGAAGCGGCGATGTGGAACAATCTAATGAAATGATTTCTGTTTCACCTCTTCCAGCGAGGTCACGGCGTCCCTCGTGGACCCAAAACCAATCTCAATAACTCTCTCTCTCTCTCACTCTTTATCATTTCTTTCTGTCTGTTCCGCCCCCCCCCATCTCCCAGTGTAAGACCTTAGCAGGGATATGCGACCACATCATCTCTCTGTCGTCAGACTCTCTGGTCTCCCAGTCTGCCCATCTGGAGGTGGTCCACCTGACCAGCATCATGCCTAGCGAAGGGCTGGTAAGGGAGACACACACACACACACCATACATGCCTCTTTTTTTTTTCTTGTGTACATTATGTGATGTGTACTGATCCTTCCCTGTGTGTGTGTGTGTGTGTGTGTGTGTATCAGGGGATGTATATCAAGTCAACATATGATGGACTCCACGTTATCACCGGAACCACAGAGAATGTGAGTTTATTGTTTCATTCGGTTGTAGTCTCAACCCACTGCAACTCTATGCCTCGATCTCCTGTGATATTTTCTTTTTTTCATCTCTCTATTCCTTCAATCTCTCTCTCTCTGCAGTCTCCAGCAGACCAGTGTAAGAAGATCCACGCAGGGGATGAGGTGATCCAGGTCAACCATCAGACAGTGGTGAGTCAAAAGCAAACCTCACAAACTACTCCAAGCATTTGGCGCTAAGGCTAGCTTTCCAAACACACACTCACGCAGAGTGGGAAATGTAGTTCTCACATGTTTCCACTACTGCAAAACCTGCGTGTTCTCCATCCTGTGCTACGTTGAGGGGCTGCAACCACCACCATGGTGCTTTCTGTCCTGTGACTGTGCTGCTATGTAGGCTAATCGGGCTTGCCGGGGTAAGCTAGGCCTCTGCTCAGTCCAGTACGGTATAATTGTCACTCTTTCACTCTTTCTTTCTTGAGTCTGTGGCCATTGTCGTGAGCAAACCCCCCGGAGGAGGCCTCTGGTTTGAAACTCATGTTCCACTTTCAGACTTTGAATAAATTGTAGTTCTACCTCTAAGCAAAAACTCATCACATCATAGGGAAGCGGAGAAACGGGAAGCCATCTTAAATGGAACGATGCCTTGTATGAGAGTATGTGATTGAGTGCTTCTGCTGTCAGCTCCGACTCAAATGATTCGTTCCGGTGTTTTTTTTTAGATTTCCGAGGGGGAAAAAAGGGTCCGCGCGTACGTGCAGGAGTGTGTTTTCCAGCATGTCTCGATAGGTGTTGCTCATGTGACTTGATTGATGCGCGAGAGAGCCGCGTGTTATCTCTCCTCAGGGTGACAGTGCAGATCGCACCCCGCCGGGCTCTCAGCTCCAACCCCTCATTACATCCCTCAGCTAGACCCCTCTCCTCTCTGATCCCTCACTCTGGGGGGGGGGGGGGGGGGACACTGTGGGACAAAAGGAAGGGGAAAGAGGGGTGAGATGGGGATGGGAAGAGAGAGACAGGGGGATGCTGGGGACGAGGGAGAGCTGGGAGAGAAGGAAAAAGCAAGGGGGGAGTAAAGAGGGAATTAGGGAGGAGAGGGAGAGGGTGAGGGTGAAGATGAAAAGAAAGGGAGGGGGGAGAGAACAGCAGAGGGAAGTCTCCAGTCAATACAGCTCTTGTTTTCCATCCTGGAGAGAGCCACCGCGGAGGAAAAAATGGTTGCACAACTGCCAGCATTCTCTCCGTCAACATGAGGCTTGATGAGTTTATCTTTCGGGGGCATATTCCATTATCATCATGTAGGCCTAGCCTTCACACAGCCTTCACGTCTATGTGCGAGCTTCTTCTTCGAGGCCCTCTTCAAAACAGGATGCGGATACACCGTTTTGTTTTTTTAGCTCCGCTTCTCTTTTGAGGTAAATTGTAGAATTTGCTCAAATAACAAACCGATGGTTTGAAGAGGCAACGTAATTATGCAGCGCTAATAGTATCTGGGAAAATAATGAAGACCCTTGGGGATTTGACGAAAACCTCTCCAGCAAGCAGTTTATGCTCTATTACTATTTTTGGTGGGTCTTTCTCCATGTTTTTCCCTCTGCTCTCTGCGTGCTTGCCTATAGCAGGACGGCTTTCGGCTGGCCTGGTTGAAAAGATAGGCTTTGTGTTTGCTGTTGATAGATGCCGCACGTGCAAACCCTGCACATGCAAGCGGATGAGTGACCGACATCCGGCGAGGGTCGATACGTGTTGCAGAGCTGGGATCAATTCACTTTTTAATCTGTTCGTTCAGGATTTCCCCACAAAGATCGACCAGTTGGCGTGAGGATTTCCAACCCATTTAGAAGTTAATGAGAATGAATTTTATATCATAGAGTGCTGCAGGGATGACGTATTTTTGTAGGCCAACCCGGAAGTTAGCATCGCCCTGGTTCCCTCGACAAAAAGCCAATGGGATTTTTCCATTGGATTTTGGATTATTGCAGAAAATAAACTCTGTGGCAAACAAAAGTTTATGATACTTCCACGTTTTGTTCAGCAAGATAATCTTCACAAATGAACACCACTTTTGATGCGTAAATGCAATCTCCAGAAGTAAAAAGCTAACGCTATAAACGAACTACACCACGGTCACATGACTTCAACGTCACCACCACTAAAAATACTATAAAGTGATAAATCTACAAGTTGGAAAGTTTGAGTTAGAATAGTTTGGAAGAGCGCGAGTATAAATACAACTAGAGGCTGTAAAGGAGGACTAGTGAGTAGATGAGTTACCATGTTCGGCGTGATGCGTTTAATGTCCCCCGACAACCTCTGTAGTCTCATTTAGCCACTTGTTAGCAACCGCCTTTTTTAAAAATACTAACTCATTTCCTGTTTTAGGACTCATTCCTGCACCGCTCTATTGGGAAATGAATTGGAATTTCTGGGCTGAGTGTGTCTTAGTGTGTCCTCCCATATGTTTTTGTTTTGATGGGAGGGACAGGATACGCCATAGTAGCTTTCTTTCACTAAGGCCTTTTGTGGTTGGTGAACGCTGGCTGAACCAAGAGTGCTAGACCGGGCCAAGGAGTATGGGAAATTGGCTGCTGGTGGTTGACACGAGCTGGTCATCATTATATCAGGAACAAGGGCAGAGCAGAGCAGAGCTTTGTGTGTGTGTGTGTGTGTGTGTGTGTGTGTGTGTGTGTGTGTGTGGCCTCTGCGGACACTTCCAGCAGCTGAGACCAGTGTAACCAATCAATGGCTTGACGAGTGCTGCGAGTGCTGGAGACAGGCCGGTCGGGTCGGCCACACAAGGAAACGCTGCGGTCAGCACTTTAATAGCAGAACCTTCCTCTTGTTCTCCTCTTTTACCATCTCCCTCTCCCTTTCCTCCCCCTCTTTTTCTTTCTCTGTGCCCCCCCCCCCCACCCCCCTTTCTCTCTAATCTCTTCTCTTACCACATCTCCTCATGAGAACGAGACCATCTTGACCAGTCCATCCTGTGCACCATTAAGACAGTGTTAGCAGACCAATTGGCCCCACTGGGACTGCATAGTGTGTGGTGGCTTACAAATGCAGCAAGTGTGTTTGTGTGTGTGTGTGTGTGTGTGTGTGTGTGTGTGTGTGTGTGTGTGTGTAGCAGTATCCTCAGCAGCCCGGTATATATACAGTACATGATGATTGGAACAGTGGCTTCAGTTACCCGGTGCTTGTGGTGGTTTGGACAGGTATAGTATCAGAAGCCTCGTGTGTGTGTGTGTGTGTGTGTGTGTGTGTGTGTGTGTGTGTGTGTGGGGTGGTTTGCAGCAGTTCTTTGGGTAGCCCAGTGTGTGTGTGCTCCTCAGGTGGGCTGGCAGCTGAAGAACCTGGTCAACGCTCTGAGGGAGGACCCGTGTGGAGTCATCCTCACGCTGAAAAAGAGGCCCCAGAACACCCTGAGCTCCACGCCGGCTCTGCTCAGGAACGTCCGCTGGAAGCCACTGGGCCTGCAGGTAAACACACCGGCGCCGGTGGAAAGTGGGCAAGGATGCGAGAGGTCGAGATTGGACAATGCATGTGTGTGCTGCCTCTTCCTCAAGCATATATGGTCTTGTGTATACTTCATATGTTTACAGTCTCAGCTCTCTTGTCACCCCACTTCTTTTCTACTGCCTGCACACTCTGTATTCTCCTACTGGCATTTTCTTTGGCAATATTTGCACAGGGTACTTGTCCACTGTTTGACCATGCAACATCGCCATCCTCCTGCTGTGTCTTTCAACAAATTTCTTATTTTTACAGCCTCAACTTCACAAAAAAGTCAATAGTTTACTGCAGGTGCAAGTTAGCGTAAAACGTATGGTCCTCTTTTGTTGAATAAATACAAAAGAGAAAGCATGTCAAAAACACTTTTTAAGATAAAGGTTGCTCAAGATGAAAGTGGGCTAAAATAGGAGAAGGAGAAAAAAAAAACATTTTAAAATATCATTTTTTTCCAGTGGGAGACGTAGCTTGCTGCTCTAGAGCTGAGCGGTGTAAAAGTTGTGATCCCTGCTCGGGAACTAGCGAGGAGTAACACAAGGGCAATCAGAAGGTCAATTTATGCTCCCGCTCGTATTCACATTCATATTTACTTAAACTCGGGGGCCCGATTCCCTCAACCTTTGCTCTGAAGGGTATCCCGTTTTCAAAAGAGAATGAAATATTAATGTACGGTAGGTAGGTCTAAGAGGTGGAATGTTTGAAGGCTTATAGCTGATAGGGGGTATATCAGGTTTCATCTTTGTTTGAGATGTTTACCCCCCCCCCCCCCCCCTTTTTTTTTTAAAAACAAAAAAAACAAGTGCATATTTTTCTTTGGGGCGAGTACTTTGTGCATCCATTACTCCATTCAGAGTCATGCCTAGCCAAACAAAATCGGTGCGCACAAAAAGCTTGTGCAGCGACAAAAAAAAAGATAGATCCCACAGCCCTGTTCAAACCTCATGGAGGAGAAGGGGGTTGAAGCAAGGGGCTAGTCTGAGTGCTTTGTGAAGCAGTGGGCTGTCTTGTCTCACCCTGTGTTCCATGACTGCTATTTATAACCTAGCGTTAGGCTAATTCATTCACATGCTACATGCATGCTTTGATCTCTGCTCAGCGCTCTTGCTGCTCTCTGGCACTCTCTCTTATTTCCCTCGCTCTTTCTTTGACTGATTTTTTTTCTAGGTCTCCCCCCTCGTCTCCCTTTTCTGTGTTTTTTTCCCTCCCCGTTCCCCTCACTGTCTCCCTTGCATCTCTGTCTTTCTTTGAAGGCAACAATTGTGTTACTGCGTGTGTGTGTGAGTATGTACAGTATATATGTGTGCTACTGTGAATATAGGTATGTGTGAGACTACCCGAGGTGTTTTGCGGTTATGGTTTCTGCAGCGGCCCCCGGGCAGCGTTAAGATCATGCAATAACAATTTTGATTTCAGCGTGGTGCTCCCACCCTCCTGCAACTTCATTGTCTCTCTCGTCTCTCTCTCTTTTGATGGAGGCTGGATTCTTTTTTTTCTTTCCAGGTTGTTGCCTTGTTAGATCATTGCTCTAAGTCAGCGTCGGGAGATTATTGTTATATTTGCTGAGTGCAACAGCAGAGGATTGTGGGAAGGCTTTCGTGAGCTCTGAGTGTTCTACCCTGATGGGCCGCTAAGACGCAAACATCGCCGTGAGCGGCCCAGATCAGAGCGCAGAAATATCTGTGGGAGAGGAGAAGAAAGGAGTGTTTTTTAGAGTTGTTCTCTCTGAGAAAGACTGGAGCTCTTAATAATTCATAAGCAACTACAGGCAGCTCCATTGGCTCCGAAACAAGAGCCTCTACTCAGCAAATACTGGAGATAATTCACTGGATCCAAAATATCCTGCTAAACAGTGTGTGTGTGGGTGTGTGTGTGGGTGTGTGTGTGGGTGTGCACGCATCTCTACGTCTGCCTGCATGCATGCTCGTCCATCTGTATGTGTACATCCAAGTGTGTGTGTGTGTGTGTTCACGTGCACTAGAGAGATTTTTTTTTTTTTTACTGTTATCAGTCCCTCTCCTCCAAAGGAACTAGGTCACTCCACTCTGTAAGCTTGGTTTTGGAGACACACACACACACACACACACACACACACACACACACACACACACACATACAAACACATGCACACTTATACCTCTAAGCCTGGTTTTTGGAGGATGAATTGTGCGGCTGTGAAGTTTAGCCCAAATGTGGCAGGCGTTCAGCTGGATTAGAACCGAATCCACAAAGGAAACAATTTATCTCTACAAATCATCATGTGATTTCAGCCCCAAATCCTTCCATGGCAACCTCTTCTAGTCTCTCTCTCTTTCTGTGTGTGTGTGTGTGTGTGTGTATTTGTGTGTTGTCCAGAGCAATTTGATGATCTATTGTAATTAAAGTGATGTTGGCTGAAATGACTTTGAAAAGAAGACGAGGATTAGCGTGCCCTGCGATGCCGTGCCGTGCTGCAAACGAGTCATTTCCCGTGTGACTGAAAGTCCATACGAGTGTCCAACATCACGGGTCACCGGTCACACGTGTTCCCGCTCCCGTATCCTGTTGTTGTTGTTGTTGTTATATTTGTAGCCATATAAATAATTACTCTTTCCAAATGCCTGCTATTTATAGGCAAGCATGCATTGGCAGACTATATCTTATTTATAAGCCGGCTCAGTGGGTGAGAGAGGGTGAGAGAGGGTGAGAGAGGGGTACGGGGTGAGTTGACATCTTAGTTACAGTACATTATTTTGGTCTATCTGTGTGTCTACAGTAAAAACTCGGAGCACGATAACAGCTATTTCCAGCGTCACCGAACCCTCTGACGTGGTTTTGGAGATGAACGTGTTCACTTTATCGGGTTTGACATATTGGATTAGTCAGAAAGGTTGTTTTGGGGGGGGGGTTGGTGGTCAGCAAGATAGATATTGGGGGCTTTCGTAGTGGACGCAGTAGGGGTCAAATGGTTTAAGTGCTGCTTTAACGGACTGGAATTTCACCTGCTGTGGAGGTCCCATCTCTCTCTCTATACTGCTACCTCCCTTCCTCCCTTCCTCCCCCCTCTCTGTTCATGCAGGCAGCAGTGGGCTGTAATCACTAAATTACTGTTTTCACTCTTAGCTCCAGTCACCACACTGCACAGCCCCCCCTCCTCTCTCTCTCTCTCTGTCTCTCTTCGTCTGTGTCTTTATCTCGTGTCCTATTTCTTTTGCTTTCCTCTCTCTCTCTCTCTCTCTCTCTCTCTCGTGTCCCTCTCTCTCCCTCCGCCCTGTCTCCCGTTATTTATTGTGAAGCCGTCTTACTGTAAGCCGCCTTCATCACAGGAAGTGAGCGAGAGCGAGAGATAGATAGAAAAGGGAAAATGAAAGAGACGAGGAGAGAGGGGGGAGTCGGGGAGTCGGGGAGTCGGGGAGGATGGGGCGGTGTGGAGAAAGGGAAGAGGATGTAAAGTTTGGTAGATGGAATGAATTGGCCTAATGCACCGCTGATGAAATGATGAAACACAGGGGTTTCATAATGAGCGCACTACCCCGCCTCTCCATCGCTTCTTTCTGTTTATCCATTCTGTCCGCACTCCCATTTCTCATCTAAAACGGAATGGTTTCCTCAGGCGGAAAAAAAAACACCCCCCCCCCCTGGAAGAAATCATATAGGCTCGAGCTACATATTTGTCACTCCGGCTATTCAAAGCTAAGAAGAAACATAACTCATCTAAAAAAAAATTTGGAATGCATTTCCATGACATCAAGAGAGGACCTCACAGAGGACAGGGATAACAAATGAAATCTGTTTGCCGTTGAGTCGCGCCGAGGTAGGAGGCCACGGTAGCTTTCCTCTAGTCCTCTCCAACCTATCTCTTAGTACAGGGTGGAGGAGAGAGGAGAGGATGGGTTGTCATGGGAACAGACATGGAGAGCCCTGTGTGAGTGAAGAGGCTTGAGACAAAATGACAGAATAGTGAAGCGATTGAACGTGGGAGAGGCTGCACAGTCAGACAGATAACAAAAAAACACACACACACACACACGACATAGTGGCTCTCTGGAAATACTCTGTTTGTGTTTCAATGTTAAACCAAGTGGTGAATGAGGTACAAGGTGGATACAACAAATAAAAGGTCCCCTACCCGAGTAACCCCATAAGCTGCATGCTTGTTTGTTTTTTCTGTGATCGCAGGTGCAGGTGCGAGATCTAACACTCGATGTCTTCAGGTTGTGATTTAAAAACAGCGATCCCCCTCACCTATACCTCCAATTTATACTCCTATCTAAAGGTGCTGAAATAGAATCTCTCTCGGGGCGTCCCGGTCCTGGCTTCGAATCTGGCCCCGGGGAACCTAATGTCGCATGTCATCCCTCCTCCCTCGCCCCATCTATGCCCATCTTTCCTGTCTCTCTCTCTCTACTGCCAGCTATGAAATAAATGTAAAAATGCCACAAAAAAGAAAAAAAGAAAAGAAATAGAATCTCTCTATCTTTCTCTCTCTCTCTCCCCTCAGCCGGTCCCCAGCAGTCCGACCAGTACCTCTCCCACACCCGGTGGTATGTCCAAAATGGACGCCCCCAGCATGCAGGATGTCTTCATCCTTTCCCCTGTCTCTGGACTCTACAGTACCAGGTAAGACACACACACACACACACACACACACACACACACACACTAATGCTTATGATGATACTGAAGATGATAGTGCAGATGACAATGATGATGACAACTCCACACTCCGTATCTCCCCCCAGGGAGGAGCTGGGTCTGATGTCATGCGATGACATCAGCCGCTACAGCGTGAGCTCCCAGTCCGGCTCCAAAGGCTCAGAGGCAGTCAGCTATTACCTGGACCAGGACAGCGGTCAGTACTTCTCTCTGTTGGAGGGAGACGACTATGACAGGGGCCGCAACACGGGGGTCCGTCGACGGGACAAGACCCCCACCCATGGTAAGACCGACACAGAGAGAGAGAGAGAGAGAGAGAGAGAGATGTGACACTGTGCTGTGTGAATGGGGAAGGAGTGGCTCTGGCCCCATGCTGTGTTGTGTGGACCACCATGCTCGATCCCGCCAGTTCTCTCACCTCCACTTCTTGTGTTCTTTTTTTCACCTCCCCATGTATTCACCATTCGTCCTACGCTACACGGCTATGCTTATGTGTGTCTTTACCTCACGTGCACACCTCCCAAAAAACACTGATCACACGCCAAAGGGTCAGTCCATTCACGTCCAGAGGAACCAGACTCTCTCTCCAGCTCCCCCTCCTGCCCCCCCACCCCCCCCCTCCCACACACTTTCTCTCTCTCACCCCTTCACTCCTCCAACCCCTCAACCAACCACACTGTCTCTTGGTCACCGCCCTTGCCCGCGACCCCTCCCCCCTAGCCCGCTCACTGATTGCTGATTGGTTGTTCCAGGTGACCTCAGACCCGTTTCCATGCCTCCGGAATATAATTGGATGGCCGAGGCCAAGGAACCCAGCATGGGAAAGAGAGGGAGCCGAGGTACACACACGCACACACACACACACACACACACACACACACACACACATGCAAATGCCCCCCCAATCCCACACACACACACACACACACACACACACACACACACACACACTGGATCGGTGCCGTGCTTTGCCTCATATTAAGCTCCAAAGCATTTCAACTCATCCTCTGGTCGTCCATGGTGGTGTGGTTGTGTATGGATACATATCTGCCAGGTATGTATCTGACAAAGCGACACAGAGAAGCATAAATGCATGGAAATTGCATTTATACAGCCGCTCGGGGAAATGAAGGTATTTGAATGTGACCGATTCTAACCAGCTCCTCCGTTTTTTTTGCCGGCGAGACTCAATCTGTATTCAACCGAGGATCCTCCACTCCACCGTCAGAAAGTCTATGAATAACATTAAGGCACAATACTACTGTTGGGGGGGCCTCCCTTTCTCTCTCTCTCTCTCTCTCAGTCTCACGCTGTCAACCTCTCACACACTTTCACAAAAAAATTTTTTTTACTTTAGCGTATCGATAATAAACGAACGAGGTGAGAAGCTGTTACTATCCAAAGTGTATTAAAACTCACATTTCCTCTGACAGACGAGATTTCAGTAGCAACACAGTCAGCTGAAGTACTGCATGTCTTGGCTGTGGATCCATATCAGGTCTTTGAGGCTCTCCTATACTCTATTTCAAGGCTCTATCTTTTGTTCCCAGGGTTTTTTTTTATTATCTGTTAAGGGTCTATTCGCCATCGTCTGCGGTTCCGTCTCTCCTCTAGGATGCTATCTACACCTCTGTGGTTTTCCTCCCTCGGTAAAAGGTTTTTTTTTTTCCCCGTCCGCTCTGGAGGAGTCTGTTCGTTCCTCTAATCACGCCGCCGTCCCCCCGCACTCCCACAGATTCGGACAACTCCCTGCTGCGTTACCTCAGCGACGACAAGATCCTGGTGATCGAGGAGGAGCCGGAGGGTCCGGGGAGAGAGAGCCGACGGGATTCCACCAGGCGCTCTCGCCGCAAGAGCCGCAATCCCAGCAGCCCCAGCTTTCCCATCAGCCCCTCCATGCTGTCCTCCACTCTGCGCCTGGACCAGCCACCTGATGCTTTGCCTGTATGTACACAGTCTGTTTTTTTCATTTCAATTTCTGTTTTAGTTTCTAGCTAATTTCTGTATTTAGTTAGAATTGTGTTTTATTGAACAGAGGCTTAAGTTTTGCTATAAGTTATTAACGTCCACCCCTGTCACCCTTCCCATCCCCTTGACACAAACAACAAAGTCATAACAGAAAATAACCGTTTTGTCTCACTGCGACGACATTAACACGATATCATTTTGTACGATCGATTTAGCCAACCCTTGCCTTACGAACACCGGTTGGCGTTAGCATGTAGCTAACGTTAGCTTTTGGCTAGGGTAACAAATAACATGACATCAGTTAGCGTTATAGCATTTAACAAGCATCATGTGGGCCCGTATGTGACTTACCTTCAACCGACTGGTGGTCCATTTCCGTGTCTTCCACCATGGCTTCCAACAACGCAGTAGCCACGTCTTTTGCGGCCGCTGCGGTACTCGACCAATCAGAAATGTTCAGCACTGCAAGCCCCATCCCCAAAGTTCCCGTACTTTTGGAAAGTACTACGGGGGACATTACTTTCCACATTACTACCCCCCCCCCCCCTGCTCGGGGGGGGGGGGGTAGTAATGTCCCCGGAATGTCCCCGGAACTGAATTTAGACCCTGGTCCCTGCGGTCCTCCAAAGGTTCCTAGTCCCTGGGGAAAGTCGAAAAGGGGCTAGAGTCAGGACCAGACAGTGAGTTTCGAAAGCTAAGGTATCGTGGAGTCACTGGCATTGATCGACACCGCTATCAACCCCCAGCAGATATATTATATGCATTTTTGTCCTGTAGGGCAGTAAAGGCTTCACTTATTTCCCCTTTACAGTTGAGCCACTGAGGAATATGTGGGTGTGGGTATCTGTTCTGTGTGCACAAGGATAGAGAAATTGCCTTTGGAGGTGACTCACCTTTCTCCCTCTCAGAATCTAAGTCTGTGTCCTCTTAGAGTGGTAGACTTTGTGTTTGCACGATAGGTGTGTGTGTGTGTGTATCAACTGAGGTCTGAGGTGGTTGAGGATGTCCTTTCTGAACTGTGAAGCATCAGGATTAGTTAATAATAGATGGTGTGTGTGTGTGTGTGTGCGTGTTTGTGTGTGTGTGTGTGTGTGTGTGTGTGTGTGTGTGTGTGTGTGTGTGTCAGGGTGAGGACACCAAGGAGAGTGGGGCTGATCAGTGTCATTGCATAGGTGCCAGCTTCAGGGATTAAGAGAATGACAGTGAGACACTCAGACACACCTCTCTCTAATGTTCTCTCTCGCTCTCTCTCACACACACACACACACACAGACATATATATACACACACACACACACAGGAGTGCATTTGTATGCAGGGTAGCCATCTCACGACTCATCCTAATATTCCCATCTCCTCAGACACGCCTGAGTCTAAATAGGAGTTTACTCTGGACAAACACACACAACTACACACACACACGCACATATATACACACACACGCAAGCGCATATACACACGCATCCCGGCAAGTAGGTGTATGACTCAGCATGAGGCAGACCAATTACAAGCACGACTGACAAACTGTGCTTAAAACACAACACACACTCTCTCTCTCTCACACACACACACACACACACATACAAGTACACACTCACACCAACCGTCTCTGCCCCTCGCCGCTGTGTGTTTCTCATGGTGGTGACTCATATCTTTTGGGTGGCACATGAAGTATACTATCCTGCACTAACAAGCATATGCTCACCTTAATGATCTGTTTTTCCCCCTCTCTGCTTGTCCCTGTGCATTCCCTTTCACACACACACACACACACACGCACACACACACACACACACTAATACACCATTGGCAAATAAGCTGTTATACAAACTTACTGTTGAGCATCAAGGACATTGGTAGTAGAGTTTCACTTCCATATATCCAGTATTTATGTAGTGCATGCTATAGTGCATGCTATAGTGCATGCTATAGTGCATGCTAGCGCTTTAGCACACTGCGCAGGCTATGTGAAGCGGACGATACAAGCTAGCCGAACATCATCTAACATATTTGGTGCACTAAACATTAGTCACAAAACTGTCACCAGTATTCTTGTTGCACAACGGTAATTTGATCAAAGAGCTTGTCGGTGTACCTCGCTTGAGCATACAATAGAAAATAACAGAGGACAAAAGAGAAAACATTAGACTAGACTAGAATACAATACAATAGAATACAATAGAATAGAACGTTATTGACCTAAGAGGGGTTTGTGAAAGCCATCAGCACACAGACCATACATAAAAGAAGTGTGTGTGTAGCCATGCGGGTATTGAGAGTTTTCATTAACGCTTCTATGAACTCCCCTTTCTCTGTCCACCAGCGAGGTGCGGACACACTGCGAGCAGATACAACAGACAGGTGAGCTCTGGCTTGTGTGTGTGTGTGTGTGTGGGTGTGTGTGGGTGCACATGTTTGTAATTGATGCAAGGGGTTGTAAAAGTCATTGGTGGTTATTGTGTCTCCTTGTCCTTTTCCAGGTATTCGGGCTCAGGAAGCTCAGGAGCAGTCTCTATGAGGAAGGTAGGAGCAGACACAACGACAGGGCTGGCTGGGTATTTATGGACACAATTTGATACTATAAAACTGATACTACTTCTACTGATACTTCATGTACCTGTTCTATTTTTTTGCCATTTAATAAAAGCACATTTCATTATGCAATAGAGTCAACTATTTGTCATGCAAGACCAATGCCTATAAATAACCAGAAAACTGAATTTCTTATTGTAAGCTATTTGATGCCTGTCAGTGCCTTATGATAACCCTACACAACAGCCTGGCATCAGTGTGGTACAGTCTCAACGTAGGACTGAATCCTCCGTAGCGGGTTGTGGGTCGTTTCCCTGACTGTAATCCTCTCTGCCGCGTGCCTGATAAAATAAAAAAAAGAAGCTAAACATGGAGATTGAACTGTCCGCTCCTCTCTATGAGGAAAAAAAAAGAAACACCATCAACACCAACCCAGAAACTTTACCTGAGTTTTGATTGTCTACAACTAACATCTTTTTCTCTCTTCCCTCCAGTCTTTTCATTACACCTCTCTAAGAACGAAAACCAAAAAGAGAAGTAAAGGTAGAAACCCTGTTGAGTTTTCTTTCTTTCTTCTTCCTCTATCCTATTCTATTCTATTCTATTCTATTCTATCATTTTTTTTAACATAAGCCATTTGATGGACACTTTTATCCAAAGCACCTTACAGTACTATCAGTGTTTGGCCCCAGAGAGAAGAGAAGAAACCTTTTACTCTGAAAGTGCCACACTGTAATCACTGAACTATACGTGACCACGCTTAGACTTACTTACTTGTTTTGGGTTTTCGTAGGCTTTCTGCTCGCTTGACAGGCGTCTCCTCCTCTCACCCTATAGGTTCCCTCACTAGCGCTAGTCGGAGGAGGATCTCCTGTAAGGACCTGGGTCACGGCGACTGTGAGGGCTGGCTGTGGAAGAAGAAGGACGCTAAAGGCTACTTCACCCAGAAATGGAGGAAGTACTGGTTCATCCTCAAAGAGTCCTGCCTCTACTGGTACACCAACCAGAACGTAAGACATCCTATTCCAATATGTGCTGATCCTCACCTACTACAGTCACACTCTCTGTTCCTTTTTCCTCTCTCCGAATCCGGGATCTACATCCCTAGCGTTGTCCTTTTAGCATCCTGTACAAGCACAAGTCTCCTATTCTGTGCAGTCAGTATTAAAACAGCTTGTCAATATGCTATATAAGGCTTTACTATGCTGTTTGTATACATCTTCATATCCCAGTCACACATATCCTTTGTATCCATGAATTTATAGAATATTTCCAATATTATCATGGAAAACAACTCAAACAGACCTCAGAAACTAACATGTTTACAGGCCTTGGCTTCCCACCTAAGTTCGTCATATCTCAGCTGTGATATCCACGTGTCTAATTCGTCCTACTGAGCATCTCAAATAAAGCGGGACTATTAATGTGCATGTAAACACACGCACGGTGGCATTTGTTCTCCGCGGTGACGAATTCTCCACCTGTCTCTGCCTGCAGGATGAGAAGGCTGAGGGATTCATCAGCCTCCCCGAGTTCAGAATAGACCGAGCCATCGAGTGCAGACGGAAATTGTGAGTGTCCCTCACATGTCACTCAAATTACTAATCAAGCACATTTGCGCTCACACACACACACGCACACATTACATACACAGACAAGGACACACACACACACACACACACACTAATCAGCCTTCTTCTTTCTGATTGACTGCAGTGCCTTCAAAGCCTGTCATCCCAAAATCAAGAGCTTCTTCTTTGCCACAGATTGTCTCGAGGAAATGAACAGGTGAGTGTGTGTGCGTGTGCGTGTGCGTGTGCGTGTGCGTGTGTGTCACGTGTTCTTTCATGAATATTTTAGCTGAGTAAACCAAGTTTACACAGAGCAACAACCCACCAACACAACCCCTGCCCATGAATAAGGCATGAAGCTGGACCTCTGCAGCTTAAATGCAGAACTGTGCGTGTGCACGTGCACGTGTGTGTGTGCATGTGAGAGAGAGAGAGACTGTAGTGATATTTGCAGGAGTCCTATTCTCTAGCTGATGAGCTCTAATTATCCACACCTCTCCTCAATGACATGGGGAGTTAATTGGGGGAGAGTAATTGACAATCTATATTTGACAGCTACGCTCAGACGAGAGGCGTGAATGTGTGAATGTCACTGCATACATTTGCGTGCGTGTGTGGGAAAACTGAAAGCTGGCATCAGATACCTTTTAGTATTATTTTCTGTTCACGGCTTGAGGTGCAGCTTTTGAAAAGACAGAGCAGCAGCCTGTATAGGAAGACAGGTCATCGGAGACTGCAGGCCCAAGTGAAGGAAAAGACACTACTGGTACTCTTGTGGGGATTCAAAGTGTCTCCCTTAGGTGCTCTGAATGTACACTTGGCCATTTAAGAGTGTAATAATGTAATAATGAGTGTAATAATCAAGAAAAAAAGAGATTTCAACACTCGACGTCTACGGTTAATGTGTAATCTTGGGAGGGGGGGCGAAGTAAGGAAGTTGGCTTCCTGTGGGACGCGCTTCCTCGTGTGACGCACTTCCTGTTCCTCGGGCTCAGGCTGGGTCTCTATTCTTAGTGGTGACCTCATTATTAGCCGTCTGCAGAGAGACACGGGACGAGCCAGAACCTGCAGTAGAGAGAGGGATGACGAATGAGAGAAAACGAATGAGACGAGGACCGAAAAAAGGAGAGAAAGGAGAAATGGGGTGGGAAGAGAGACACGTCTGAGACTGCTCAGAGAGAATGGGACAGATGATTGTCGGTTGTCTCTTCCTCCATCCCTCTCCCTAATTACCTCTATGCCTCTAGACAGATATCAACTGTTAAGAGACACCATGTTAAAGATTTAGAGTGAGAGGTCTTTATTCATTATCTATCATTTACCCTCCCTCTCCTCTCCTCTCCTCTCCTCTCCTCTCCTCTCCTCTCCGGGGTCTGTATTTCTCCTTCTTCTCTATAGGTGGATGAATCGGCTGGGCCTGGCTGCTATTGGCTACACACCAGATGACAAGGCGCCACGCCCTGATGAAGGTGAGATGGATTTGGTTAGAAATGATCGACTCTACCTTTTCATCCATGGATTGCTAACATTTGTTTGTGTGTGTGTGTGTGTGTGTGTGTGTGTGTGTGGGGGGGGTGGGTATATCTTAATATCAGACTACTGGAGTGAGAGTGATCAGGATGAAGTTGATGGATCGATGACACTCAAGCAGGAAGGACCCTCATCCCTTTGTGATACCTACCACCGCACACCATCAGTGAGTAGAAACATCACACACACACACACACACACACACACACACACACACGCACTTTCATTCTAATAGAATATTTTATTCTAAAAGCCAGTTTTCAGAAGTGCACAGACAGAGCTCTCGGCATCAATAAAACATCAGAGTATGTGACTATCTGTTTCTGTAAGCAGCCAAGACCAGCACAGCACCGTGTAATGCAGCCGTCCGCTATTCGCACTCTGAACTCTAGGTGGCGACAAATAGCCGTGCTCGTTGCATCTGAGAAAGATAATACAGTAACTTTCAAAAATGAAACATAATCAAATGTAACATGCTGGACAGTGCGTTAAAGCCCACTGGGATCTAGGCCATACACTGGAGAATCAACAGTCATGCCAGTCATTCCTGGATTGGTCATTGTAACTCATCTACCATCTCATTGCTTTCTCACTCTCATCCTTTGGTCCCTTTATACTCTCCTTCTTTCCTCTCCTGTCTTTTCTCCTGCACCGGCTCCCTAACTCCTTCTCTTTATGGCCGTCTCTTTTCACGGGTCAACTTTTCTTCTTGTCCTTCCTCACATCCTCACATTCTCTATCCGTACTCGCTCCTCCCCACACTAACTAACCCTGTTGCCCCTCCATCCACCGCCCTCGCCCCTTCCAGGCCCACCTCCTCCACAGTTACGACCAGTTGCCCCGCTCAGTCAGCTCTATGAGTCTCTTGCGCTCCACTCCATCCCCACTCCCTCCACCGATGAGTGCCTCCACCTCCCCCATCCCTCCACAGATGGTCTCTTCCACCTCCCCTCTCCCTCCCCAGGTCAATTCTTCTAGCCCCTTCCCGGAGCCCAAGCACGGCCGGCACTTCTCCAGTGAGTCCACGCACTCCCACTCCTCGGCCGAGGACCAGCGATGGCATGGGCATGGGCACGGGCACGGGCAGCACCAGTACTCACTCCTCCGGTTGCCGCTCCTCCCACCGCGAGCGGCGCTCCTGGCAGGACCTCATCGAGACCCCCCTGACCAGCGCGGGGCTGCACTTCCTTCAGACGGGACCAGGGGAGGGCGACGGGGGCTACGGGGGTGGAATGGGGGGCATGGCTGGGGAGATGGGGTTGTACGGAGGGCTGGGCAGACAGGGGATGTCCCCGGAGAGACGCAGGCAGGCCACCCTGCCCGTACGGAGGCATCACGCTGCAGAGAGGGACAGGGAGCGGGACGGGCCCTTCCCCCTGGAGCGGGGGCCACACACACACACCCACACGCACCGACGCTCCCACAAGCAGCGCAGCCAGAGTCTGCCCAGGAACAGAGACCCCAGGCCAGGCAAGCTACTACGTACCCCAGCTCGTATGGAGGAGAGGAGCGAGGATGAGGAGGCAGAGGGACAGGCCGTAGATATCAACGAGGTTGAGGAGGGTAAGAAACGTCTGTACTATAAAGTAGAGATAGGCTATGGGAAATATTGTTTTATTAAACCTCCCTCAGTATTATAGAACTGATGTTAGGCCAGTACTGATTCTGATTCTTAATGTGTCTTAGGTCTCTCAGACCTTCGGGAGTTGAGAGTTGAGGGCAGGGAGAGGAGGGTTTCCGAGGCCAGAGAGCGGCGAGTGTCAGAGGGCCGTGAGGCGGAGCCGCTGGATGGGCTGGAGCAGCTGTACCGGGCCCTGGAGCAGGCCAACGTGACAGCCCTGGGAGACCCCCGGCCCTGTAGCCGGCAGGAGCTCCGGCGTTGCTTCACCCAGAGAGCCAGGGACCCCTTGCTCAACGACAGGCTGCACCGGGTCCGGGCCCTCCGCAGCACTCTGAAGGTACTGCACGACCGTAAGGGGCACCTCTTGAGCCCAGACGCAGAAAAAAACAACAACAGATTTTGTAATTCAAAGGAGAAAAAGGAGTGAAAGGATTCAATATGGTTTTACTGAAGTAACCCCATGCTGTCCCTTTCATCCCACAGGCCAAAGAGTCGGAGCTGGCGGTAATCTGTGCCCTATTGGAGGACCCTGGCCTGTGCTCCCAGACCTTCAGAGAGTGGAAACAGTGGCATAGCGAGCTCTACTCAGACATCTGCCAGCTCAGCCCCGGCACCAACGGCCAGGACGACCTCTCCCCACTGGCCGCACCGCTCATGACCCACACACACTCCTTCATCGAGACACATGTGTGAGGAAGAGTAGAGCAGCAAAGACCATATACACACACACACACACACACACACACACACACACACACACCTTTGCCCTAGCTAAATCCTCTCTCTTGATCACGACTCTTGAGCACTCACACAACAAACTCACAAACACACACACAAAGATACACAGAAACACTGTAAGATGTGTAAATATCATAGGGGGAACAGTTAAAGAGACCTGCGTGTATGAACTTTTGATAATCCTGAGGACCCCCACAGGGTGCCTACTGCATGCCTGAACAGAAAGCATTAATCTTCCTTTGTCTATGGAACTCAGCATAAACTCAACACGCTTGTCAAGCAAATGGAAAAAAAGGAGACTTTTTGACATGTTTGTTCCTTTGTATTTTCTTGGTTTTGCTATTTCTGGTTGATTTTAGGGGCAGGGGGACCTATGTAGCAGCAATACAGAGGAGAATCCTTTTCACCACAGCACTGTACTTTTTGTACTGATGAACTTTGCACCCAGAGCCACCAGTTCTCCCCCTTTCTCTCTATCCTTTTTCTCTCACTGCATATCTCGTTGCTTTCTAGGGACCTTACTGTTATTTCAGGCTGACTTTGACTGGACAGTGCGGGGAAAGTAAGGGAAGTGACTTTGACGGTATACTGTAAAAAAAAACAAAAAAACCGTGGGAAGGTAGCTATCAATGCTAGCGTTTCTATCTTAGCTTGTTCCTCTGGGGAACCGATGAAGACGACCGTCGCTAGCATTGGGAAAGCACCGGTTGGGTACGCGCCCACTAGCCACTTCTTTCAAACTGTGAACTATTTTTGGTGAAAAAAAAAAATGAAAAAAAAGACGATTCTATCTGCAGAATGAGGCTCCTCTCCGACAGAGTGCAATTTACTGAGGTTCTCTGATTCAATTTTGCATTCTCTCTCTCTCTGTTTATCTCCATCTCCTCCTTCTCTGTACTTTGATATTTTTTCTTTCTTTTTATTATATCCGAAACTCTTCTGTCTCTAGTCGTCAACTAGACTTGTGTATATTTGTATACTGCTGTGTATACCGATGTAAATGTTTGCGTTCCACTACCACTGTGATATGCTTCTAGAGGTAGCGGAGGGAAGACGGAGAGTATGTACTTATACGCGTGGGTGCAAAACAAGTTTTTCTTTTCTTAAACAGCGAATGCAAGAGCTAGAGAGTTCTTTCAAAGGAGTCACTCACTACAAAGAATGCACTTTCTATATCTCTATATCTCATTGGCTGCATCACAGGGTCTATGTCTCATCGGCCTCTACCATTGCTGTTCAAAATATCAGGTAAAAGCATTTGCCGTCTCATTTTCTAAAGATTTGTGTACAGTCTACAAATATATTTAAACATAGAAGAATATATAAATCTATTTACGTTTTGTGTCATAGATATAATGTAAAGTATGATGTATTCTATGCCAAGGTTTTGCAGTGTCCCCCTCTTCACTCTGTAGACGCAGGGTGTTAGTAGTTGAACAATTAGGAGGCAAAGAACCTACCACCATCAACTCGACTGACAGTTTTTACTGGTTTACATCATGGCTGACCCATAGATGTTCTCCTGGCGATGTGTTGCATGAGAAAAGGCCTGGGACTGATTTGATTGGACAGGGTAATATTGTGGATCATTTGTGTTGTTTTTTTTATTTCGTTTTTTTCTTCTTCCTCTCACGATTGCAAGATAATTAGACTTGTAGCGCACGAAACATGCAAAGATACTGTTAAAGAATGAGTTTTTATTCATACGTTCACAATTTTGAAGTATTCTTGATTTTCTGATTAGATAATGTTGAAGACACACACTGTACAATGACTGCGGGAGGCTTTCTCGGTACTCGGTTTTGATCTCGTGCAGAGCCTCTTTTAGATTCTACCAGGATGTTTCAATTGGATGTTTTGGTTTACACAGGGACACTGACACGGGTCCAGAGGTTTCAGGCTTGGGTTTGTCTCTCTAGGACTCTAGTCTGAGAGACAATAATGCAGTTACTTCTAAACTGAGAGCTATTTTGACATTCCCTCTAAGCATAAGGTAGATACTTGGGTGGTCATAGGCCTCCACGCTAAATGGTCTGTAATATCTGTGAAACTCAGATGAATCATTTCATGTGCAAAATCAGGCCAAGGACTCAACAGCGCCCCCCAGTGGCGAATATTTTGAGAGACATCAGTAGCACCTGCTGCATCCAGCACTACCTGTACTTATTCCGTATTCTTCATATTTTCCTGTAGTTATTTAGTGTAGGTTCAGGCTTTTTTATTATATCACATTGTTGTGAAATCAAAACACACCCCAGACATATAGCTCATGTTTTTTGAATGGTTAATTTGAGAGTACCACAAAGAAACTAAGCGATGCAAGCACTTTCCCTGTGCCTCCCAACCCCTCTCTTTGGCAACAATGGACTGACTATAATGGCATTCCTACACACACACAGCTGTAGAAGAGTCACAATACAGTTTTAGTCTGCAGATCTTTCTCCGTTTCTCATCTCTGGTCTTGGTCTTCTTTTTCCAACTGCTGCTCTGCTGAGCAGGTGACACACTGCAGATTTAGTAGTGTGAGTTATGATTTGTAGGCACAGACTGTGTTATCCCTCCCAGATCTTTGTGTGTGTAGACCTGCAGAAACAGGCCGAAAAGGGAGATTCCACTGTGTGTTCTTTCAGGGGTGTACACCTCATGGTACATTGCACAGGTGTGTAAGATGTAAGTTGCACTGCGACATTAAAAAAGGAACATATTGCTCTTTTTCAAGGATAATATTAGCTTACTGTTATTCTGTACATTAAACTGACTAAAGATGATATTAAAAAAAGAAAGAAAATTACATTTATTCTTCCTAAAGTAGCCTTTTTTGGTTTCATATATATGAATATATATTACAAAAAATACAGATTGTAAACTTAAGTTGTTAAACTTTGACTTCAATAAACTGAATCCTCTGCACTATGAGCTGTGTTTCCTTTATATTATGTGTACCTTGTCTTGATGTTATTTAAGAAATATTACACACTATTGTATTTTCTGCTGTTGTTGCCAGGACAAAGATGGCCAGGTGTCAGATTAGAAGTAGAGTGGCAGAGTGGTTAGATAGACTATCCTATAACTGAAAAGCCCTCAAGTTCTTTGCCCTGTCAAAGTGTCCTTAAGCAAAACACTGACTCCAAGTCTCCAGGCTAAACAAAGTCTCATAGGCTATCTTCTGCATATCATGAACAATAGCTTTTCATGTAGAATTAGATTTTTTTAACCTCAATTTCTTTGAAAATACATCAAAAAGATATATGATGCATGCTTTTACTACCCTTTGAATTAAAGGTAAATGAGGACGAAGTAGTGTTTGTGATACAATAAATGACAATCTTGTGTTTAACAGGGAAGACAATGAGGTGACCCTGGAAGATAGATCTGAAATGAAAAGCTCTACCATCAAGCTACAGCTCCTGACTAAGGGAAATTAATGTTGAAAATAAAAAATACACTTACAAAGAGAGCTGTAGCAGCATATTGAATGAGATTACCACGATGCCATACTGTACAAACTGCAGCAAACTCCAGCCCATAGGTGGCAGTAGTTGACCTTTACATTGATAACCATTTGAAGCTGCGACCCGAAGAAGAGGAGGAGAAACGCTGTCATGGCGGCCAAGGTGAATGTTTGACATTTCCTCAATGGTGAAGTTTTGTTGTTTGAGACATGCATATAAAATGATACGTGGCTGCCTTGTGAATATCGGTGGTCCTCGACCTGTTAGGGTGAACATGAACCGACTGTCACCTCTTCAAGGCAGCTGTGTAGCATGAACGCAGCTTTGCTAACTATTTCTAGTAGCTGAGCTAGGCAATGCTAGCCAGATAACGTTAACGTTAACTGCACGGTTAGCTCGTCGGTAACTGTTGCTGCATTTAACCACCAGTCCCACCATGCACTGCATGTCTACACATATATACATCATGTTCCTACTTAAAGTTCGTTAATACGGGCTCTTTAACCTCGTTGAATTGTCCTCCACCATCTGAACAAAGTGTTGACTTGACGCTAGTGGAAGTAACGTTAGCTCTAGAGATATCTCGACCAACGGTCCAGCAAGTTACTGTATTATTGACGCTTTGCTAGGTAACGTTAGGTGCAGATGAGTCTTTCATAAGGCTGGATAGTTAAAGCCATGCCATATTTATCAGCTGTCAATCGGTTATTGTTGTTTATTTATTAAAACGGTGTATTTATTGTGTAGGTGGTGATGGTGGCCGTCCCAACAGTGCTGGGCATAGCTTCCATTCGTGTGTACAGAGTCAGCGATGCTCCGGTTGATGGGCTGATTGCCCGTGAAAAGGTACGACCTGTCCGTATAGCCTGCAGATCCGGTAGGAGACAATCTGTTGCCATTCACTTGACTGTTGTCTGTTACGTGTGCTACATAATAACATACTGATCTCTGCCTCTTTCCCCAGCTGTCCGTCTATGCCCCTTTGTCTCCTCAGTTTCATTTTGTTTCAGAGGAACCTGGGGCACTTCAGAGTGGGTTGACCAACATAAGGGAGAGCTTACTGCCCTATGTCCAGGCTGCACAGGTAATTGGCTATTGCTTTACTAATATACAACAGCATATTAACAGGACTTGACGGTATGAGCGTTTTACTCCCATTTGGTCCCAGGTTGCCCGTCCTAACTGTTACTGCTACACTGAAGTTTTTTTTCTATACTAAAAGCTGCTGCTGTGATCAGTGGGAACCAATCAGATTCCTTGGTACACTAGGCTACGAGTCCCAGGATAATTCATTCAGTGAGTGAGAGACTTTGAAGAGGCGGATAACTCGTAACAGCAGATGCTTTTAACAGTCAAAAGATGACAGAATTTCTTCAGAACTGTTATTTTTACGCAAAGCAGAAAGGTAGTGGTGAGACCGAGGGAAATGTGGGGGATGGAGCTGAAGTGGCAAGTCAAAGTGACGACAAAGTCAAAAGGAAATGGAAATGGAACATTCACTGCTGCCAACTGTAGTGCTGCTGTCACAGGTGGGAGACATGCAAATGTAGGGCCCTGTGGCAAAAAATGTTCCCCTAGATTTCTCTCTGTGCTTCGAAATGTTTTAGATTAGGAGCACATGTGCTCTTATGGCAAAAAAAAATTGAGTCCTGTACAGTACACAGTCTACTGCTGAATTATCTCCCACACACACACGCATGCTATATCTTTAAACACAAACGTAAGAATGTTTGCACAGATCTCAGATCAGTTCAGAGAGAATCATCAAATCTTTTAATTTTATTACAGGGATTTCAGATCACAATTTAGTACTCATTGCTCGGAAGTTAAGTAAGAAAAGGTATACTTTTAGACAAGACAAGAAAGAGGTTTTTTTTACAGAATACCAAAGAAAGATTTGGCCAAATTTGATGCTGAACTGAAAAATGCAGATTGGGATAGGTTAAGTAACATTGATGAAATTGATGTGTTGTGTAAGAGTTTTATAGATATTGTTACTAATGCTAAGGACAAATTTATCAAGAAATCATGTAATGGATACAAAAAGGCAAACCTACCCTGGTTAACAGAACATATCTGGGCTTTGATGAAGAAAAGAGACCATCTACTTAAAAAGGCGCTAAAATCTGGTCTTGATACAGATATGCGTGTTTTTAAAGACCATCGGAACAGAGTAGTAAATGTACTTAGGAAGGCCAAAGCAAACTTTTTCATTGATCTTATTAAACAGGCTAAAGGAAATAATCAGTTACTGTGGAAGCACAATAATCTCTCTCGAAAGGAAAATAAAGGTTACAAGTGTTATGAAATCAAGATTAATAATAAATTAACACAGGATGAAATTGTAAAGTCGTTTAATATGTTCTTTAAAGATTCAGTACAAGACTTAGCTATAGTATTTGGGAGTAGACAAAGTGATATCATACCACCAGATATTAAACACCCTGTTCTATCTCTAACTGAGGTTTCTGATCAGGAAGTATTGAACATTTTAAAAGGTCTAAAGAATTCATTGGCTCAGGACATATATGGGATGGATTCCTGCTTGATAAAGAGGAATGCCACAACCCTGTGTTCCCCAATTACACAGTTGATAAATACATCTATTAGGGAAGCTGCGTTCCCTGACAGTTTAAAAGTTGCAGTTATCATTCCAATTTTTAAGGGAGGAGATCAGTCTGAATTGGCCAATTATAGGCCAATTAGTATCCTTCCTATAATAGCTAAGGTGCTTGAAAAAGTGGTGGCTAAGCAGTTAATGGACCATTTGAATTATGGTCACCATTCTCTGAATCCAATGCAGTTCGGTTTCAGATCACAACACTCAACAGAAACAGCTCTTTGTTATTTTGTTGAACAGTTGAAAGGCATGTTGGATAAAGGAGGGGTGGTAGGAGCCATATTTATAGATTTGAAAAAGGCATTTGATACAGTCAGTCACAGCGTACTGTTATCTAAATTATCAACCCATAATGTATCAGAAAACACGATTTAATGGATGGCATCATATTTGAACAATAGACAACATTGTACAAGAATTAAAGGAAAAACCTCATCATTTTTAGAGTGTCCTATTGGTGTACCTCAAGGTTCAATTTTAGGCCCTCTTTTATTTAGTATTTATATTAATGATCTACCATCCATTTGTCCAGAAGTTAACATTCAAATGTACGCAGACGATACAGTCATTTATGTACATGCTAATTCTAAACAGCAAGCTGCATCTTTGCTTATGGGGGCTATGGAGAAAATAGCAGACTGGGTGACTTATTCATGCTTGACATTGAATTAAAACAGTTAGTATGTTTTTTTCCATTAGAGGAAGCTAATCCCCTCTTCCTGAAATTACTATAAAAGGACAGAGCATACAGGTTGCTCAGCATGTCAAATATTTAGGTGTGATTGTTGATAGCAGCCTAACCTTTAAAAAACAAATTACAAAAATTACAAAAACAGTAAAGCATAACCTTGCTAACTTTAGATGGATAAGAAATCAAATGAGTACAGATGCAGCAAAACTGTACATGCACGCAATGGTATTGTCACATATTTCATATTGTATTACAACCTGGTCTCAGACAAAAAGTACACTAATGCAACCACTTCATAGTTTGTACAAGCAAGCATTGAAAATTCTGGATAAAAAAACCGAACTTTTATCATTACTGCAATATAGTTAAAAAGTACAATCTTTTAACATTTGAAAATTGTATGTTTATGGCCAATGTTGGTTTACTATATAAGATCATAAACAATCTAGCACCACAACCTCTTAAACAGTTTGTAACAACATGTAGAGCTGGCTCAAGGTTAACAAGAGCTTCCTCTAGAGGGGATTGCAATGTAAAATTTCGGTATACAGCATTTGGGCAAAAGTGCTTCTCAGTTAAGGCAGCCGGGATGTGGAATTCTTTACCAATTAGTATCAGAGAGTGCAGTACTTTTAAACATTTTAAATTTAGTGTGAAAACATGGTTGAAGAACAATCAAGGCTGTGATCATTGAGCAAAGAGACGCTGAATTTGGCCAGCATTGGAACTGAGTGTTTGGTTGGTTTCTTGTATGAATGAACTGTCTGTTTTTAATGGTGTTGGGATTTCTGATTGTGTGATCCAGAGTGGGAATTTAGTATTGTTCCTCTGTTGTTTGTTTTTAGGTGGTTTTTATTTTTGGTTTGGTTTCTTAGTGTTTTATAATGTGTTTTACTGTGTCTTCACAAAATGTAAGGTTTAGACTCACTACAACTGATTTTTTAAATCTTTTACTTCTGTAACCTGCGCATCATTAGTGGCCTCTGCCCAGGGACTACAGATGAAAATTAGCTTTTAGTTATATCTGGTACAATAAATGTATTGTGCATTGTCCCTGTTAAATAAACAATACAATTTAAAAAATAAATCTAATCAGTTGGTATAAAAAGGAATAAAATAATAGAATTGTAACGTGTAGAAAAGGTCTGAAGTTGTGGATAAAGCTTTAGTTTTAGTTTTCCAGCTCTGTGATTACAGAGCACAATCCCACATTCGAAAAGTGCTCTGTGCAGGTACGATTCTGCATACAGCAAAGTTTAGGAGTCAGACAGGAAGTTGATGCAGTGATCTTTGCAGCTCTCACAGCTGCTGCAAGGAGATGTGACGGCTTGATAATGTAAAAGATGGAAAAACACCTCTCACTGACGTCAAAAGCATTTAACTCTCCTCCGCACTTCCTAGACAGTTATATTCTTGATGGCCTGTTATGGTGGTTGTTATCTGTATTGTCCTGTGTTCTCTGCAGGGTACCTGTGTCTCTGTGAAAAAGGGAACCATTAATCTGTACCATGCTGGAGAGGGTGAGTCAACCGTAGGTGCCTTAGGCCTCTCTCATAGCTGAGATTCTCCCTTCCTGAGTTCTTTCCTCTACTACTAAGTAATGAAACGGGATACTGGAAGTATAATGGAGCAATCTTGGGAGACTACCTTTTCAGGGTTTTCCCTATATATATATATATATATATATATATAAATTAAAAAAAAAAAAAAAAAACTCAGGTGCCCCACCCAAGTGTTTATATTGATCCCCTTAAAGCAAATATCATTCTGTGTCAGTTTGTACTACTACAAACTGCTACTATTTCTATTTCTATTCTGACTACAATTCCGACTATTATTATTACTTGTACGAGTACTGCTATTACAGTAATATTGCAACTATTTACTTCGCACTTTTCAATACATAATCACAAGTGTTTTACAGACAATAAAACAATAATAAAAAAAAGCACACGAAGAGCAATGAGTCAGACATAAAAATTGGAAAGGTATAAAGAAAGCAATCTTTGTTAACATGCTGATGATCGTGTGCCTGTGTGACTTGTTTCCTAGATGCGTACTATTACTTGAAGGACCCTCCCCCAGGGTTTCTACCCAGACTGGGCTCCATCACAATGGCTGGCCTGCTGGGCATGTTCCTAGCCCGGAAAGGTAACCCATATACCGCACACAGTCATACCATACTCTCCTCTAGGTCTGCAACTAAAAAATATTTTGTTATCGATTAATATGTCTGTTATTTTAGCAATTCATCTAAAACAATAATTTACAGTTAAAACTGCAATTGAACATTTCAGTGTTTTTCAGCATTATAACCAAACTACATTTCAGCATATAGTTTCCTGAGGCCAGACCCAAATAACTCCAATCCAAAATACTCCATTCCAGTTATTGCATCCACAAATGTATTAAATTACAATGTATACACACGTCCAACTATTGCAGCAAACCTGTAATGACCATAGAGATTTCTAAGGTAAACAGATAAACACAAGGCAGATGAGTATTTTCGCTCCTGGAAACCTACACGGTCAGTGTACATAGCTTTTTCAATGTTGTATCTCAGAACAGCAATTTGGCATCAATAAAGAAGAAATCGCCAAGATTTCCCCGCAATGTGATGATTGAAGGCCAGCTTGACTAACACTTGCCATGCCAATGTGCAGTGATGTACATCACATTGCACCACTGGGATTACAACAAAGCACACTATTGTATTTCTGTTTACAGTATTCCTAAACGTTGGAACGTGGAATTCTCATACACTGGGTTTGGGCTTTTGCGTCAGCCATGTTCAAAACAAAATGATGCATCGATAGTTAATATGGAAAAAGCAACAAATATACCTAGTTAACAAAATCAATACTGTCACAAATTGTACCCAATCACCTTGCGGACTTACTGAACAGATCTTCTATAACCTATTGACTTTGTTTAAAGCATCAGAGTGCCATGCTGTAATGTGACGTTTCTGAGTGCGGCAGCCCTGGATGAAGAAAAGTGATGGGGTTTGAGCTGTGCCAGTTTTTTTTCTAATCGCCATCGTATAAAACTCTTTGTTTCAGGCTCTAGTTTCAAGAGGCTAGCAGTTCCTCTGGGCCTGATGAGTGCAGGTGCATCCGTGTGCTACCCTGCCCAAGCGGTGGCTGTGCTCAAGGTAACGCTAGTTTTCCGAATACTGACCATTAGTTAGTCGATAAAACCAGTTGCTAAACTAAGCTTACCATTGTAATTTGTGCTATCTAGGTGACAGGCAAGAAGGTCTATGCTACAGGGCAGTGGAGCAGCGCCACCGTGTCTTCTCTGTTCACCTCCAAGCCCAAGGAGCATGTAGCCGAAGAGCCTGCTGCCCCACAACCACAGGTAAACAGCAACACTGTCAATCTTTGAAACAGTGACTTGATTGGGGGTTTTTTTTGGGTGCTAAATAATTATTGCTGTATAATTATGTAACCAACTATTTTAAAGAATAGAAACACCCCCAAAATAGATGTAACCGGCAGCGCTTTTATTATCGATGCCAAAATAGCAACACCGGTACAATCCAGCCAGTGGTACCAAGACATATCTCCCCTCTCTTCTCACTATACTACTCTACATATCCCTTCAATCTTCAATCTTCTCTCTTCTTATTCTGTTTTTTTTCCCTGACACTTCGCTCTAAGGCCATGACATTTTCACTCCAAATTTTGTTCGCTTCCACTTTTGGTGAAATTGGAGTTAAAATATTGTACAAAAGTAGAATTACTTTTGTACATATTGTAAGTTACTTTTTTTTTTTTCTTAGTCAACTACAGTGCCAAAGCCAGAGTCTCCAGTAGTTGAAGAGGCAGTTGAAGAGGCTGCCCCATGCCATGCCCCAGAGCCCACCTCGACCACAGACAGCCCAGATCAGACCATCGCCACCTCAGAGACAGAGATAGAATCAGCAGAGTCTTTTCCTGTCACCAGTGAAGCTGTTGCCCCCGTCTTAACAGAGGAACCCTCATCCATAACGCACGCCGAGCTACCTGACCAGACCCCTGCTGAGACCACCACAGGTACTATGGCTATTGATCTCTCTCAATCGCTCTCTTTCTCTGTCTTTCAGTCTCTCGTGTGCCTCTTTCTCTGTTGGACACATATACACATACAGGCTTCTGTTTCTGTTTCTTGTCCAGATCCCATCCCGGTAGAATCTGTGCCAGCGGACTCCGCTCCTGCCTCCGAGGAACTGCTTACCCCCGTTGAAAGCAGTGAGCCCTCAGCCTCAACACAAACACCAGAGGCCCCCTCTTCTGAAGACAGCCTGGCTCAGACCGAACCCTCCCCAGAGCCAGAAGCGGTGCTAGAATCGGTTCCAGCCGAGGCCACTCCTGCTTCTGAGGAACTGCTTACCCCAGTTGAAAGTGACGAGCCCTCAGCCTCAACACAAACACCAGAGGCCCCCTCTTCTGAAGACATCCTGGCTCAGACTGAACCCTCCCCAGAGCCAGAAGCGGTGCTAGAATCGGTTCCAGCCGAGGCCACTCCTGCTTCTGAGGAGCCACCTGCCCCAAAGCCCTCAGACCCGCCGGCAGGTACTGTGAATATTCTGCCTTAGAAAGCCAAAGAGGAGTGCCTGCAAAATGAAGTGCAGAATGAATATGACTTTAAAGTTAATCTGCTGCCCTGAGAAAAACTATTATTGATACAGAAGCAGACTTTATATCATTTAATAGCATTTATTGGTAGAATTATGTGTTCATATAAATTCTAAACATCTAATGTCTCTCACACACATTTTATTTGAATCAACTAAATAAAATCATGATTTAAAGATGTGTTACAGAGGTTCTACATGGTTAACCAATATTTTAAGGATCAATGAAGCCACAACATACATGTCCATATGAAGTGTGCAAATCACACTTAAACTTATACTGCTTTAACAATGGCTTTTACATCAGGCGACGTTTTTAAAAGTGAGCTAAATTGCCATTTTCTCACACAGAGCTGCAGCACTCACACTTTACCCTCACAGAAGTGGAAACTCACACACATATACACTTATAGAATTCAACTGACCACCTATTTCCTCCCCTGCCTAGAGACAGTCATAGAATCAGCAGAGTCTCAGTCTGCCACTGAGGAGCTGTCTGAGAAACCATCTGTTGCCGCTGCAGAGGAGACCTTAACCGCAACACACACACCACCACCACCTCCTGAGCAGATCTCAACAGAGACCACCAAAGGTACTATGTGTATTGATCTCTCTTGCACACATACCACGGTTTCAGTTTCTTCTTGGGGGGGCTTGCCTCTGGTCCTCAGACCCAACACGCACACCACCATCTCCTGAACAGGCCCACAGGTACCATGGATACTGATTCTCTCTCACACACACATACACACACACACTGCATCCTCTAGTACATCTGAGAATTGGCTCAATTTCTATCATCTGGATTGGCAAAGAAACCTTTTATTGGGTTGTGCTGGGATTTATTTTGTGTCTAGAGTTGCTCTTTCGTCATACGGCTATAGGTATATTGATGGGGGCAGTATGGCAAGAAATCTAAGAATTGAAGCTTATTCTACTGTTGCATGCATTGTAAGATGCCCTGAATAAGACCTAAATGAAAGTGTAAATTGTAATATTTCTGTGCCTGCCACTGACCTTTCAATGCATTCCTTCTCCTGCCCTCCAGGGGGCTCCGGTTTCCAGCCAGACCCCGCTCTTACGGACTACGGCCAGTCCAACCCTGAGGACGATGACCTGTACAGCACACGCAGCTGAGACCACAGCAGGGTACAGGAGCAATCTCACTGCCACGCTGTCATCTCATGTCTCATTCCCATCAATGTAGAGTCACTATGTCCTGGAGGTGTCATTACACAATGTAAATAAGCTATTTTTGTCAGCGAGTATAGTTTGGAAATCTTTTACCAAGACTTCCATTCCCATTTCTTCTGACATTCTTCTACATTACTCATTTATATTACATCAAAAGAAGTCCAAGTGTAATTGTTTTGTGGAGACGATGCAATGACAGTAACCGCAGTAGACGGCATTGAATCAGTTTGTATTTGACATTGTGCAGAAGGACAGACAAATGGAGAAAAGAAATACACCCCTTGACTGTTTTAAGGCACAGATGGCAGAGTTGTGAGTTTGTTTTCTTTTCAAAATCACTTTTGATGTGCAGCTTTCACAGTCATGAATGCATGGTGCTTTTTATTTATTGTAATTGAGCGCACTGCGTCGGTAAACTGGAAACACTGTACATGTACTTGTACTAATGATGATATGCAGTTCCGTTTTGTTATCAAAAACTGTCCTCAAATGTTGATTTGGATACCCTGGATAAATCTATATTTTTCATGAAGACGTGGGTTGCTTCTTGCCATACATCAGTATTATTATACTCTATTACCAAATGCCATGACCCCTTTTTACATCAGACGTTTGAATAGTGAAAATACACTTTTCTTTTCTTTTTAAACCTCTGACTGAAAAGAAGAATAACTGAAAAACAACCTGTCGCCTGCAAAGTGTTTTGCTTAGTTTGGGTTAGAATTTACTCAGCTTGTTGATGTACAATTGCTATACACAAGTTGCAGAAAAATCGTGGAAATTGCCAACTGGTTTCGTTGGCCTCGAAAAACACGCACAACCAGTAAAGTACTAAATGTCTAGTTTCTAGTAAGCAGCAGAATCAAAACTTAGGACTTTCCAATCAGCGACTCAATAACAAATGTAACATCTGTACATATACACAGAGCAATATTGGTCATGGAAATCCTGCTACGTGTCATGGGACTGTCAGGAGGTTTGACTATTGAACATGTACTGACCCTGGGAATGCCACATTTCACTTTTTTGAAGCATTTTTGGTGCACATGCTTTTGCTTATCTCTCTAAACACACACTTTCTACCGAGGGACCAGACGATCTATTATCATCCTTTACGGCCCCTTTACTTACGCCGCAGAGGAATTGGAGCCCCTGGACCTCATAAACTCTGCGTGAGCGTGACCAGCAGTATGACCCCTGGGATTGTGTATGTGTGTGAGAGAGAAGGTGGGGGGGGGGGTTGGAACAATTCAAGCTAGATACATTCTCTTCTCAAACATGGATGAAAACACCTACACACACAAACATACATACATATGGGAACCAGACTTCCTGTGGCATCGGAGCAATGTGCTGCTGGTTTGAGTTTAGGGGTTAAGGGACTTTTGGGCTGGCCTGGCCTGCTCTGTTTTTAGACAAGTACAGCCAAATGTTCTGATAAAAATGTTCCTCCAGAAACAACTATGTCCTGGCATGCTTATCCACCAACAGCATTGATAAATCCACATGGAACACACTGACTCAGTTGGTTCAAAATAGACTTACAAGAAAGGCCGGGAATAATGGGAAAACTGGGGAATAGTGCAATTCTGCGGCCCCCTGGCAAGATCTGACTCCAAGATCTCACTCCAGTGCATCTAAGTGTAGTATTGCCTCATCTCTCTGAAGGGCCCGCTCCAACTTGTTTCCCCCCCTGAAAAGTACCCCACACAAGCAGCATCCAAGAGGGCTTTCCCTCTTGAGAGCTGGTGTTGGGACTGGACTCTGTCATCCAGTCCGCAACTCTCTCAGCTTCTTCCCGACCTACAGAGAGGAAGTTGGGTTCGCAACCCTGACCCTTCACCTTTCACCGCCGAGACCCAGATTTTCCACTGAGGATGGGGGAGGGAGGGTGGTGGTTATCTTCCCAGAGTCCAGCCAAGGAGGGAGACCCCACCGCCAAATAAACAGATAGCACATTTATCAGCCAAACATATAAACATAACTGTTATGGAGGAAATTTAAGTGAATATGTGTTTACTGTACACATCTCTCTCTCTCTCTCTCTCTCTCTCTCTCTCTCTCTCTCCTCTGTGGTGTGCGGGTGTGTATATGTGTGTGTGTGTGTGTGTGTGTGTGTGGACACAATTTCCCCCTTTTCCCATGCCTTTAAATAAAGTTAGATGATTATAGGCGGCAATCCATTCTGTTAAAGGGAAACACATGTGCACAAATATGTCACAATACACAATGTGTATTTCACAAACTCGCTGTAACTAGTTTTATTTACCTTTTTGTAGATTTTTGATTGGTTGGTTGTATAGCTTTGCTGCACCAACATCCATGGCTATAATACATTTATAATACATACATATCTGTCATCTAATAAGATACAAAATGAATTTCAGAGGTAAGACAGCAAACCAAAAGTGAAAATGTTGATTCTGGAAAATGAATTGAAAAATATAGGAAATAAGAAAAAGAAAAAAAAGCATCTGTAGCGAGACTGAGATTTGATGTTGCCCTGTCCTCTCACTCTCCTTATCTACTGGCCGTAAACACAAATCCCTGTCACTGTGTTTGGAGACAAGCACAAGACAAACATTTGAAACACACACACACACACACACCCACACACACACACACACAGCCAAAACCAGCCAAAAAGAGCGCAACAGTTCTTATATCCATTTCCCCTTGGGAGTGGGAGTATCACTGCAACATACTTTTAATTGCTGTGTATGCAGTAAAAAGTGGGATTTGTTAGACTGTTACATGTGTATCTGCTAGGCACTTTAATTGACTGTCTGTAGATAGGGTAGTTAAAGTGAGATTGCCCCTCCATATATTGACAGAGGGCAAAGGATGAGAAACAGAGCCAGCTGTGAGATACAACAAGAGAAAGTTTAAAGGCAGAAAAAACGTGTGTGTGTGAGAGAGAGAGAGAGACTTTAAGACCGTATGTATGTCCTCACTGCATCATTGCATCCAGGATTATGGGGGAGGTACGGGGAGGCAAGCACAGCGTTCTGTTGTGTTTTGTCGTTTGTGTTGTCGTTGGCCAACATGAGATCGTAAATATCTGTTTCGGGTCATTGCACTGTGTCATGACCGGTCTGCTAGTCAGGGGCCGTGGCCTTTGTGTGTGTGCGTGTGTGTGTGTGTGTGCGTGTGTGTGTGAACAACTGTGCATACCCAGCATGCCAGTGTAGGAACACTGTATTATGAAGATTTGCTTTACAAAGAATAACCCTCCTTTTTTTTCTGCAATTCTGTGAAATACAGTACATTCCCAATTTTCTACTGGATTGAAATGCCCTGTTACATAATGAAAAGCAGCGTGGGGGTCTAACATTAGACGGACATTAGACACGGGAGCAATGACATGTGTAACTAACAGGAAATATCCAGGAAGATGGCGGGCGGGCAAGCGAGCTTCTTCATTTATGGATTTCACAAGCCGGTTTATCTGGCCTTCATCAATCATCTTCACCATCGGCTTTCCCACAGCTATTAGAACGTGTCACATCCTGACAGATACTCAATGGGGCAGAGTACTCGCACTCGGCGCGCACGTCCGAGTACACGTGTAAACAAAGCCAAGTACATAGCTGCATAGCCGTAGCTGGATGTGCATGCCAGGGCGAAAGCAAGCACTCCCAGTTGCGCAACGGGTATACACACACACACACACGCCCTGACGTGCACGTGTGTGAGCATGCACACACACGCAAACACACGCCATTGATCAAAGGAGCAGTGATGTAATCGGTCTCAGAGTTCTGCACCCATCCCTCATTAACTTCCACCGGAGGCTTTAATGAAAAACCACTGGAGGGAATCTCCGCTTTCCTTCTCCCATCTCCCCTTTCCTTCTTTCTCTTCTCCTTCTCATCTTCTCCTTCACTCCCTGCAGTATCTCCTCCTCCTCCTCATTCATCTTCCACTCTGCCTCCCCCTCCCCCCCCGCCACCCCCCCCCCAAGTGGCTGCGTTGACTTCCGTTGAGACAAAGTAAATATTTCCCATGGCTTATCTGACCGCCGGCAGTGAGAATATGACACATTCATAACAAAGCGAGAAGCTCTGCTAATTAACACAGTCTCCATTCTCCAGGTCAGGGGCCCTGGTGGGGGGACAGTTTAGGGCTCCTAGTTTAACACCACAAGACACATCGGTGTGCTCTTCATGAGCAGGTATGACGTGTGGCTCTGTGTGCTCAGTGTGACGGTCACTGGAGACACAGCTATTACTGTAGCCCTGGCAAGAGAGTCTCTTACACATCTTGACTTGATTTACTTGATTCTTGGCCTTTTGTGGTAGAAACTGGGAAGGAGTGTGTGTGTGTATTGTGTATGTGTGTGTGTGTGAGAGAGAGAGAGAGAGAGAGAGAGAGAGAGAGAGAGAAAATTAGAAACAGAGAAAGCAAGTTTCTCCTCCTCTATCTCTCTCTCTCTCTTTGCAGCCTGGCCTATGTCCAGGTACAGTCCAGCCCCCCCGGTAATGATGAAGATGTGACGTGTAAGCAACTTTCCTATTGCGCAATCATCAAGAGGCTCTTGGGGGCTATAAGACCCCAACCCCATCTGGCTTCTCTGTGCCTCCAGCCTCTCAGAGCGGGGATATGGTCTAGGGTACTGAGCCACATACAGATTGCTCTTTAGAGGAGTCGAGGAGAACTGAACATATCAGGACATGGACTTTAGCCAAACAAAGCTTTGAAAACCTTCTGACTCCTTGGACTGGGAGCTCACTCTCTAAAGGTAAAATGCTTTTTTTGGTGATTTTGATGAGATTTCCTTTTTTAGTTTCTGTCACTTCATTGAGTTAGTTGGTATTTCTCACCAGGTATGGTCGATGTTGGGAAAGTTCCTCTCGATGACTTTTAAGTTTAAAAACTTTCCCTCTAAAAGTCTAGAACCTGGAATGACTTTGGCATTTTATTACAATTTACAAACTGCAATTTTCTTCTTTTTCTTTCATATATATGGTTTTGATCAATCTCACCAATGAAAATATATATTTTTTCCTTTTGGACATGTTTCTGAATAACCCAACAAGCTGTCAGATGACTAAAATCCTGTCGCATGTCCTTCATTACTGCCCAACCTTGGGAATGACATAACTTCCTTTACTGCAATGTGTTACCAAGAGGGAATGGCAGTAAACACTTAAGCTAAATAGGACTGATTATTCTATTAATAGCCACGGTTTTATCCATAAATGGTAGCATGATTTTCAATACTCTCCTGTTTGTTTCCAGCTGACTTTGGAAAACTGACAGGAGGAAAGTCAGGTCGCGTGACTGAAGAGTACAAGCGGCTCCACGATGGTCATCACAAATGACCTCTCCTTCTTGAACTCCTCCTCCTCCCCCTACTCCCCTACGGAGCTCCCCGGCTACCTGAACGCCTCCATGTCCCCCTCTGCTCCCCTCTGCCCAGACTGGCCCAGTCTGCCGCAGACCACCCTCATCCCCTCCCTCTACAGCATCATTTGTGTGTTGGGCACCGTGGCCAATGCCCTGGCCGTTTGTGTGTTGGCCCACGGCAACGGGGCTAGGAGAACAGTAGCTAACACTTTCATGTTGAACCTGTGTGTCTCCGATCTGTTGTTCCTACTCTCTCTGCCGTTGTGGGCTGTGTACTACTCCCTGGACTACCACTGGCCCTTTGGCCAGCTGGCCTGTAAAATCTGCGGAGGTCTCCTCCACCTCAACCTCTACGCATCTATTTACTTCATCACGTGCATGAGCATGGACCGCTACCTGGCCATTGTGCATCCGCTTCGCTCCCAAAGTGCACGAGACCCCAAACGTGCACGGCTCACATGTATTCTGGTGTGGGTCCTGGCTTGTGCTAGCACAGCCCCCGCACCTGGCTCTGAGGGACATTCACCACATAGAGGAGCGTGGGTTGGACGTCTGTGCGATTCTCTATCCTCATCAGAACTGGTTTCTGGGTCTGGCCTGGATGAAGATCATTCTAGCCTTCCTGCTGCCTCTGCTTGTCATCTCTTCCTGCTACTGTGCGATAGGCAGGCATCTGCTGGCCGATACAGGGCTGTGGGGAAGGCACAAGCCCTTGGAGCCCTCAAACTTACACTCTTTCCCAGGCAGTAAATCACTGGAGTCCCAAGAGAGCTGCAGTAAAGCAGAGAGACCTCCCACCCCCTGTGTGAACCCCAGCTCCAGTGGGGGCAGACCCCTGGAGGGCAGGGGGCTGGAGAGGGTATTGTGGACAGTAGCCGCAGTGGTCCTTGCCTTCTTCCTGTGCTGGTTCCCCTTCCATTGTGTGACCTTGTTGGACGTGCTGAAGACCCAGGGGTGGGTGGCTGGCTGTTGGGTGGAATGGTCCATCAATGCCCTCACCCCTCTCACCCTCTGCTTAGGCTTTTCTAACTCAGCCATCAACCCTGTACTCTACTGCTTCATTGGGAACCACTTCCGGGGCCGCCTGGGGGGCCTCTGCAAGGGCCTGTGCGCATGTTTGAAGGCCCGTGGTGAGACACAAAGCCAGAAGAGAGGCTCCTTCAGCACCAGGCTCAGCTCCTTCTCCCGGAAGCTCAGCGACCTGAAGGACTTGGGGATTGTGGAGGCCTCTGGACCTGCCTAGGAAGGCCCCAGAAGAGAGAGACCCTCCCCTCTAATGTCCTTCCATCGGCATCACACTCCAAAGAATGATCCCCAACGTCAAATGACTGCTGAACTCTAATAAGCGTGGCTGTGTGAGACTGAGCTGTTATTAATGATTGACTGAGTCCAATTCCTGCAGAGCACACAAAGCAGCGAGTCTGATGAGATACAGATATATGAGGAGGACAATAATTAACTTGTCTATCGCCGCTGTCGAATGAAAACCTTGCATCACCGAAATGGCAGCTTTTCAGGAACTAAGAAAAACAGCCTCAGTTTGAGGACATAGTGTACTTGTGTGTATCCAATGGGTTTTGAAAAGGGTTTCATCATTTTCTCAAACTATAGAGGACCATGTAATCCTTCAACTAAAGTTAATATCTTAACTTTTTTAATTGCCAAATCACCAAAACTGGAGTTATGAGGTTTTTCACATGATGTTGTTTCTTTGTTCTTTGACCCAAGAGAATTTGTTGTATGATGTAACATTTGTATCATTCTGTATAGTCTGAATATCATTGTAATTCTAACGCAGCTTGTACATTCAATAAAGTGAGAAAGTAGAAGTAGAAATGCCAGTTCTTTGTTGATATTGGTTCTAATAGTATCACTACTACCATTAATACGGGATCTATTTCAGTCCAGTTGTAGAAATGCCCTGTTTTTTGTGAGCACTGTTCACTTTTAGCATTTTTATGTACTTTTTCTCGATCTGACAACCCCACAGCTGTGTGTCTCAGAGCCCTGGGATTACTGTCTGCCCGGCAGATGGACACTCAGACCCTTCCTCTCCTCCCTGCCCCCCTCACATGCATTCCATACATATCAAGGCCAGATATCATAATCTCATACTAATGTCCTTATAAAGCATTCCAGTCCAGACACTTGTGTTGGCATTCAGGTCCGAGGGAGCCGCCAGCTAATGAATGATGTATCTCTGTGTGCTATCTGTGTCCAGTATGGATTTGCAGCATTCTGCATTGACCCTGGCCTGCCTCCCTGTGAGCTGAGAGCCAATGGAGTAACCAATGCCACTGCTGCAAGGTATGAGAACATCATATATGAGGACGTTGAATGGATACTACTGAACATTTTTTTAACTCACGCCTAAAAGATGAAGCACTGCTACCTATATTAAAATTGAGAAATTCAATATTGTACAAATATTGATGGCATAAACAACCTGCACTAAATCTCAACTAGCATGAGACTTACTCCACCAAAGACTTTCTCTCTCCAGTTTAGCCACTGGATGGTGCTAGAGTGCTGTAGAGGCAGTGAGTGGGATGCCACTGGCTGCTTACCCAGACAGGGCCCCCGAGGTCCCACTGCTCATGATCTTTCTGTGCCAAGGGAGAGATGGCTCAGACACAGACTGATGACTCATGTACAATTCTGAATGCATAAAAACTGGTTCCCCGACAAATATTGCATAAAAAAAAAGCTGCAAGCACAATGAATATTTTGCGATTTTGAAAATGATACAACCTACAGGGTCGACCTTGTGCAGAATAGTCAAGAGCTGCGGGGTCACAGGAGCATCTGGTTGTTTGAATGTCTCTCTGTAGGTGGTGTGACAGAGAGACATCCAAACCCAGAATAATGCATACCTCAAAAATGACAGATCATGTATCTTTAAAAGGCCACAGCCTGCAGCCTGCCCTTTGTGCTGTAAAGAGTGGGCATGGCATGCAGAGCCGACCCTACCCATTAAGCGATATAAGCAGTTGCTTAAGGCCCCCTGGTCTCTGGGTGCCCCCTAGAAAATATTTTTTTAATGAACACGAGACAATAATTAAATAAAAATTGAACTTCCTAAACAAAAACTGACAACATTTCGTGCCATTTTTGCCCACAAATAGTGACAAAACAATAAGCTCAGAGACAGGCCAAATGGACAATTTAGGCAGGCTAAGTAATTTACTCTCCCCTACGAAACAATAGACAAATACTGTATTTACTGTAGTCTATTTAAAGATAGTGTTGCTGCTAACAGGTCCCACTTTAGCCTTTACATGCTTATTTGTACATTATGTGTGCTTAAACGCGTCACAATGAGGGGGGGGCCCCCAAACCAAATCCTGCTTAGGGCCCCCAAAAGTCTAGGGCTGGCCCTGGTGACATGACCAACCGACAGGACAGACTTGCAGGATGGGTTTTCTTTGCGGCTTTGTAAACGTTTCCTGCCTATTCTATAAAGCAAGTGTGAGTGCCCTTAAACTGTCTTTATTAGTTCATCGAGACGTGACTATGAACATGTGTTATCGCAAGTGAGAAATCGTGTGGTGAGAAAATGTGAGCTGGGGAGGGACAACACTCGCTTACACTGTAGGCGGCAGAAACAAACCTTGTTACTTCTCTGTATTTAACGTAACATTTCAAGTTCAAGTTCAGAAATTATTAAATAAGCCTAAGTAAATATAAATTGCCCTTCATTTTCTTTATTTTATCACGCCAAGACGAAGCATCGCATCATATTTCCAGATTTAGAGAAATAGATAGAAATAGAAATAGATCACTACTTATGGAAAATAAAGTGGAAAAAGAGGCAGTCAGAGGAGAGTTGTGTTAATAATAAGATGAGCTGGAAATAGTGTAGGTTCCTGCCTATAAGCAGAATTTCTATTTTCCTCTGCGAAAAGTCAGATAATATCCCTCTCTTGTGCCTTCCGCTGTTTTGGAAAGATTCGGTTAGATTCTTTGATGTTATTTCCTGTCGAAAATACAATCATTTCCTGAGAGATGTAGCTACAAATCTGCATTACATGCGTGTGCGTGTGTGAGAGAGAGAGATAGAGTGACATAGAGGAGAGAGAGAGAGATAGAGAGAGATAGAGGGAGATAGAGGAGAGAGAGAGATAGCGAGAGATAGAGGAGAGAGAGAGAGAGAGCGACATTGAGAGGAAGGCTGCGCAGCGCGCCGTAAAGGTTAGAGGTTAGAGCGAGCTGCTATTACTCAGGGTAAGAGAGTGGAAAAATCAGAAAAATCTCGCCAGCGCACCAATATCAAGCACGACACTGGACAGCTGCCTCACCAGTGTTTCCTAGTGAAAACCAAAGAACCTGCCTGCAGTGATAAGTTGGAAGTGAGAGAGCTGGCAGGGGAAGCTGAAATAAGCAGAGCAGTCTGGAGTGGAGTCTAGCCTCTGGATAGGAGTGATGGAAAACCTGCCCGTGTACCATGGAGCCATCGGCAAGGAGGAGGGGGAGAGGCGGCTGGCTCAGGATGGTCGGGACGGCTGCTACCTGGTCCGCAACAGCGACAGTGTGCCTGGCGTCTACTGCCTGTGTGTGCTGTGAGTATACACTGTGCAATATCTCACCCTCTTAGTCCCAATTTGACAAGGCCATTACTGGTGCCTCAACTCCCTCCACGTGCTATCACATTCTCTGTTATTGTGCTCCCTATTGATTTACTCTCACACTTATTTATTTTTTTAGATATAGATACACATGGCGTTGACACAAAGGCAGCTGATAATTACTATAAAGCAATATTTCTATTTTTTACTTTACTGTGGCCTGTTATTGAGTGTGAAATGAACAGAGGAGTAGTGATGGTGGTGGAGCAAACGGCCTCTTTCAACACTGTGTGCAGGTGCGAAGGATACGTTTACACCTATAGACTCCACTTGGACGACGGAGGCTCATGGGCGGCAGAGGTGAGACATTTTGTCGTTTAATAAAGCCTTCTTCTCATGCCTCTCCATTGTAGATGGCCGTACATCCGTTTTGTCTTCTGCCTGCGCTGTCTGTATCATATGGAGGTTGTTTCAGTGCAAAACTAATTCAGCAAGCTATGAATTTGTGGCAAACATAGTTTTTTTGAGATTTGACAGCGGTGAGAACTGGGTGCATTGCTTTCCTTTAGCAATAACCCACCCAGAGAGATAGTTCCCCCCTCAAAACACAAGGCGAGGACGCCACAGCATCAGCATTAATATATACACTAGAGATGGGAAACATAGAATTGCATTTGACAGCATTTCTGATGGGATATGTAATTGAGCACTGAGGGTTGGCACACACCCAGAGAAGTGGATGTATAGAGACATCAGAAGACAATGTCTCTGTCTGACAACTAAGCTAGATGTGGTTGTAACTACATTTCTCCCCCGCACATTTAACTGACAGCATCGACAGAACGGAAAAAGGAAAAAGACCCAAATTACATGAATTTCACTACAAGCTCAATAATACCTTACATTATTCATAGTCAATATCAATCACTGTAATGAAATATTCTGGGAAACAGAGGTAACACTTTATGGCCAGACTATGGGCTCGGGTAGAAGGAAACATCCACAGTGCAGTGCTATATGGAAAGTGCTCACTCCATTTGATTGAATGATTTCAAAATGATTTTGAGTTCCATTCCAAAACAGGATTTCCACCATTTGAAAAACCTGACAACTACTCTTACATGATTGTTTTCATTGACAGACATTGACTTTTTTTTATTAAAGGATAGCAGTCATTCTCTGACATGATAATACTTTTAAAGGTCCAGTGCTCTATCATTTACAACTATTCAATGATAAACTTTTCTTCTAAATGCTCCATTCTAAGTGCTCCATTCTTTCAAAGTGGAATTTTTGTAATGAATTAAATAGAAACAACACACAAGGTCAACATTAAGGACAAATGAGTAACGAGTATCACACACTTGTCAATCCTGTTGAAGCCACCATGCCATCTTAGCAGGAAAGACACAGTGGAAAACATTTTGCAAAGACAAAAATAGAAAAACCCTTTGTTGCTGCCTGGAGATGAATTTGAAATAACATATTTGGTATTTATTGAAACCACATTAGTGAGTCCTGAATGAATACAATTGAAATAACACATAATATTTACTATTTTATTATTTGTTCTCACTTTGAGATAATGGAGCACTTTTAAGTGTTTAAGTCCTTCACACTTAAATCCTAAAATAAATGCTTTTTGTAGACTAACAAAAAAAGCCCAGAAGGATGAATTCTTTCTGAAGCAACTGTAATTTAGGACTGCACTCTTTAGCATGTGAAGCTGAACTAAAATGGAAATCTAGCAAACTGATTCATTAGTATATTTATTAAACTTATTTATTTAGTATAGCAAACTTAAGGAATTATTAGTTATACTTTCTTAAACCCATCTGAATGGGTTTCTGCTCTATGTTTACAGCAGTGATTGATTTGTACATGATGGCATATTTCTCTAGAATGTATTTCTAGAATATTTCTCTTTTTAAAGACTAGCTTTACTTCAGTGGAACAGGTTTATAAAAATGACACTCTTCTTGATTGATTCGATTTGCAAACCAGTGGAAATGTTACAATGAAAATGCAGTCAAGGATAGTGTGATGTGGTGTGTGTTGCTCTCTGTACTTTGGTGTATCTCATATCTTCATAAGGTGAAGAGACAGAGAACACCTGTCCCCTGTCCTCTTCATTTCCCTGCGGGGTTTTGATGTGGTGATGGAGATGAAGAGGCTAACCCCCTTCCTCTGCCTCGCTTTTTTTTCAGACCGTTCCCGGTGTGCAGAAGCGATACTTCCGGAAAATCAAGAACTTGATAACAGCCTTCCAGAAGCCCGACCAAGGAATCGCCATACCTCTGCTCTACCCTGTCACTGCCCAGAGACGGGCGCAAACGCAGGCCGAAGCACAGACGCCCAGTAATAGCCTGTCACCGACACACAGCAGCCCAAACCCTCACTTACAGCAAAAGCCAGCTGCTCAGGGACAGAACAGGAACAAGAAAAAGGTGCGGCAAGCTCTTGGTTAGGGACAAGCTTTAGCCTGGAAAGTACTAAATCTGATACTGGTATCCTATTTAGGCCGATTACTTTAGATAACAGTAAAAAATATACTGTGAAGTGAGAGCGATGAGAAAATACTGTCTTTTGCATTGTACCTACCATTGCATTTTGCATGCTGTATATTTCTTGTATTTCTTATATTTGTTGTGTTGTTTTTTTTTAGCTTTTGCCCAAAATGTCAAATGAATCTGTTTGTGCTTCTGTTGGTGAAATTCTGTACAGGAATTGCTCATGATGATCGGTCATTTAGGTTCTAGCAGTGATTCAAAAGTATCCCTGCGTAGTTTTGTGTTTGCGTACGCAGAAAGGAAAATACCCTATAACTTCTGAGGCCGTGTTGTTCGGATGTAAAATATTAAATCGCTGAACCATTTATATCCATTACTGCATACATAAGTTGACAACAAATATTGTGCTCTGGTTTCTTAATACAATTCAGCTGTGTGAAATGGCAAAGAAAATAAATGATATTGGTTGAAATAAACTCTTTAAATGAGGTCACGCGTACTCGGCTATACACACCAGTCTCCATCTGACATATAATGTGGAACAAAAATTCAATTTGACATATTGAAATTCACATTTCCATGGAGAGAATGCTGACTGCCGGAGAGGGGGAAAAATCTGTCATTCATCTGATTGACATTACTGGCTCCACACAGATATGGTGAGGGTGAGAGAGAGAGAGAGAGAGAGAGAGAGAGAGAGAGACCGACACAAGAGGAGCATCCATTCAGCACAGACACTTCTTCCTCAAGGAAGAGTGGCTGTCTCCTAGCAACCGGACCCCTCCATCTTTTCACCATGGAGATGAGGTCGGACAACAAGCTAGCGGAGCATATGGTTTAAGAAGTGTAGGTGCATTGCAGACGAACGGCAAAGTGCTAGTCAGGAGGAACATATATCACCTGCTCACAGTCAGAGCATATGTACAGTACAGCTCTGTCATCCACAGCCCAGGAGAGAAACACAAACAATTAATGATGGGCAGATGGTACAGTGACGGAGGGAGGGTGGAGGATGTGGGGGGGAAAGGCAGACGGACGGGGAGGGGGGTGGATTAGTGTTAGCTAGATTAAAAAAAAAACTACAAAAAAAAAAACTTCTTCACTCTTTTTTAACTTTTTTTTGGGGACAGGCTTTGGAAGCGGTTCACATGTAGTCTGATTGGCATTTCCTAATGAGAGGAGACAAGCTGTAGAGAACAGCACAGCCAACTCCAGGTCCTGCCCCTTCTGCACTCACCACCCACTCGCTGAGCCTCAGCTGTCACATTTCTTTTTTTCCCTTTCCTCTGTTTTTTCTTTTTTTCTTCTTCTCTTCTGACAGACGCAGGTTTCTCATGCATATCTCAGCTTGAGCCGTAATGATGGGGGATAATGACAGCGCGCGTTTCGAAAGTTTCAAAACTTCCAGAAAACACGAGAACAAAGAGCGCACAACAAATGTGTGTAGGAGAGAGAAAGAAAAAAGAGCGCGAGAGAGAGAGAGAGAGAGAGAGAGAGCACTAGAGACATAGAGAAATAATAAGCAACAATGCCTATGAAATCCCAGGGAGCGATCGGGTTATTCACACATAATAACTTTAATCAGCACTGTAACCCAATAAAGTCAGATTTTTCAGCGAGAATATTTACTATAGCCATGTATAATTCTTTGCAAAAATGTAATTGTTTTTCTATTGATTAACAATACTGACACTTACTTATGAACAACAGTTGAGCACTTTTTTCAGTGTGAAAGCACTGGCTATGTACATTCTTGATCTTAGTATACACACTCATACAAACTACTGTTGGAGCACACCAGAGGCAGAAAACGGAGGTTTCCTTCTCTAAAGGGGGAGGGGAGTGTCAAGAGTTGACAAGGCCTCTCTTTACACAATATGTAAACGATAGTATATCCGAGGTAAACCATGTAGTAACTCAAATGGCGACCGGAGAGCTCTTGAGCTGAGTTCACGTCAGGACAAGGATTACTTGCTGGCGATCCTACTGTTTGTTGTTTCTACAGTTCACTGAAGTCGGAACAGAAAGTCCAATATGATGAACGGTGTCGAGAGAGCAATGACAGTCGGTCTGTCGGTCGGTCGGTCGGTCAGTCGATCAGGCGAGTCTGGATACAAAAAGCAAAGCCACAGCCAAATCACACTGCTTGTGCCACTGTAAGAAATCGGAGAAACTGGACGATAATAATAAAATACCATCATTTTGTCACAATTAAAGGCATTTGGAAATATTTTTTTCCCCCAATCTCTCTTCTTCCTCTTGTTCTTCTTTATTGTCGTCTTCTTCTTTTTTTTCTCTTTTCGATACGGTATAGAAACAGTAGAACAAATCAGAGTAAGAGTAGAAACAGGCAGTCTTTGGTGGGGGTGGGGGGCTGCATGTGTGTCTCTGTTACCTGCCCCCCACCTCGCTTAGTGTCATGAAGTGGATGTTGGAGGGGCAGTCGGACAGCTCCGGCTGCTGCTCTATGGGCAGGGAGTAGTAGCCGTCGTAACCCTGCACCCGTCCCCCCGACAGCAGCTGCTGCTTCTCCGCCTCGCTCCACGCCCTGATCCCTCCGTCTCCTTCCTCCACCCTCTTCCTCTCCCTCTCCCAGGCCCCCTCCACTGCTCTCCTCCGCGCCTCCTCTCTCACCCTCACTCTCTCCTCCTCCTCGCTCCCGCCGTAGCGCACGCACAGACACAGCGCCCCCTGCTGGAGGGTGATGTCGGCGAATCGACGAGTCCTGCCGTTCACCGTGGCGCTCATCTGGGACACGCTCACGTTGACGCCGCTCTCCAGGACGCGGCCCCCGACGCCTAACCCCAGCGCCAGGTCTTCCTCAATCGGACGGGACTGGAGGAAGTGATGCGTGTCGCAGCCGTGCATGGTAAAACTCAGCCCGCTCAGGTGGACGGCGCCGTTCAAAATGGCCGCCACCCGGCGGCTGTCCTCGCTGGCCACGCCTATGACCTCGGCGCTGACACGTCCGTGGGAGACGGCGAATCGGATGCTGGGGCCAAGGAGGGACGGTCGGGAGCCGAAGGGGGGAGGACGTTTGGGTCGGTGGCATGTTGAGCCTACAGGCTCAGAGACCAGAGGTAACCTCTCCAGGGAGATGAAGCTCCTCAGCTGTCTCTGCAGCTCACACTGGATCCCCAAGGCCACCTGGAAGGAGAGCAGAGGGAAGACAGATAAAAACAAGTTACATTACTGTCAAAGTGTCATCATTAAATGTACCACTGGACTCGAGAGCTTGAGGTGTAGTGTACTGGGTGCTGGCAGACCCACCTTGCTGGAGTCCCAGTCCTGTGTCTTGGTCTGGGTCTTCATCAGTTCATAGGCTTGCTCCATACTGCCCACCTCAGGCTTCGGGAACCCTGGGACAACATTGTGAAGCTGGAAGCCAAATAGCTGCAGCCAGCTACCGATGTCTGGACACGTACACACACACACACAGCCCACACAGATTCAAAGGCCCATAGGCAAGGACACACACACAGACACACACACACACAGACAGAAAGAGAGAAATCAAAGAAAGGGAGAACGTTAAAAAGTGAAAATAATGTGGAGTTAACAATGTGGATACTGTGAAATGAACAAAAAGTCATAAGGGCAGCGAAACTTTCGACAGGAAATCGCACAATTGATGTGGATAACACGTCAGACGTGGTTTGGCTGCTGCTGCTGCTGCTGTCCTGACAAACAGATTTTTCTCTGCAATAAACAATCCGCCTGCACACAAACGTGACAGGTTAAATGAATGCGCCATTAACCGGAAGGACAGATGCAACCCACCAACATCCTCTATTCATCCTCCTACAATCCTTCTATTACGTCTCTTCCTCCCTCGCTCGAGTTTCTATTTCGCCTCTTGGGGAAACGGTATGTTCCTGACAGTCTGTGTTAAGAAACAGGATGATCAGAGACACGGCTCTCCGTCTGTCTGTCTGTCGGTGAAATTTGCTATCTTTGTCAACAGAAGCTCACCTGTGGTTAATTGCGTGTCCCTTTCGCATGCTCTGTATTGCAGATGTTTTCCTGTGTGTGTGTAAGTGGTTATCTGTGAGTCAGAAACCTGCTTGCGTCAGTGTGAGACGTGTGATGTAGCAGTTTGTGTGAGTCAGACTGGGATTTATAGTGTAGGTGAGATGAGACTGAGTGAGAGACAGTGTGTGTGTGAATGTAGCTCACCTGTAGTAAACTGTGTCACCTCCTCCACTCTTCCCACGGGGCAGTTATTCTTGAAGGCGTACAGGTTGAACGGCCTCGGCTCTTTGCTGAGCTCCCCCCACAGCTCGTGATTGGGCGAGGTCCATCGTCCAGCTAGCGTGTCGTAGTCCCGCCTGCCCAGATGGACGAGTCGGGTGAGAGGATCGTACAAGCCTCCGTGGAAGCCGATGACCAGTTGGAAGTCGGGGTAGGTGTCCTGGTAGACCTCTCCGTAGGGGGTGTAGAGGATCTCTTTGACCAATCGGCCCCTGCTGGAAAACACCGCCCTTGGGGTTCCCACGCTGTCGCAGGCTACGTAGTACTCCTCCCCGCTGCTCAGCTCCATGGCGATGAGATGGCCCTGCAGGTCGTAGTACAGGGATGTGATCAGGTTGCTGCTGTGGTTGTACAGGTGGCTGACCCTGGTGGGCTGCGACAGATCAGCGTAGAAGAACTGCAGCTGCTGGCCCTGGCTGGACCTGGTGGCCACGCGCCGGCCCAACCCGTCGTAGCGGTACCAGACGGTGCGCTCGGACACCCGGTTGAAGACGCGCGTCAGCAGGCCGTTGGAGTTGTAGTCAAACAGGTCGTTGGCTCTTTGGCGGAGGAAGCCGTCCTCATCCACGCTGTACTGCAGCTCGCCGAGGCGTGTGATGCGGTCTCTCTGGTCGTAACGCAGCGGAGTCAGCCTGGGAGCAAACCAAACAAATCAAATCGTTGCCGCCTCAGGTGGGAAAATAGGCATTGGCACGTAATCCTGTTGTGAATGTTATGAAATAGACCTATGTTTCCTACACTATATGGCCAAAAGTCAGTGGACCCCCCTACTAGTTATTGAGTTCAGGTGTTCTTCAGGGTTTGGGCTTGGCCCCTTACTTCCAGTGAAGGGTAATCTTAATGCTACAGGATACCAAGACATTTTAGCCAATTGGGCGCTTCCAACGTTGTGGCAACAGTTTGGGGAAGGCCCTTTGCTGCTCCAGCATGACTGAGCCCCTGTGCACAAAGCCAGGTCCATAAAGACATGGTTAGACCAGTTTGGTGTGGAGGAACTCGACTGGCCTGCACAGAGCCCTGACCTCAACCCCACTGAACACCTTTGGGAGGAAGCAGAACGCCGATTGCGAGCCAGGCCTTCTCGTCCAACATCACTGCCTGACCTCACCAATGCTCTTTTGGCTGAATGGGCACAAATTCCCACAGACACACTCCAAAAGCTTGTGGAAAGCCTTCCAGAAGAGTGGGGGGGGGGTCCAACTCCATATTAATGCCCATGGTTTTAGAATGGGATGTCCAGCAAGCTCATATAGGTGTGATGGTCAGGTGTCCACTGACTTTTGGCCGTATAGTGTATGTGAACATTAGGATGATAACACATGCAATACACATGCCACGACATAAGGACGTACATTACCCATCCTATTATTAGTTAGTAGGTAGTGACTCATGTTTACCTAGCGCTGGTGCCGTGGCTGAGCAGGTTGATGTTCCCGTTGAGGTCGTAACTATAGCGCCACTGAGGCCGCTCATTCACCGAGGCACTTTGCAGCTGGCTGTCTGCGTCGTACTCGTAGGAGTAGCGCGTCACGTTGCTGTCCACGCCCACTCTGATGTCACAGGTGGTGGTGCGTCCAGCTGCATCGTACTGGATGGTCATCCAGTAGGCAATGGACTTGAGGATCTCATATTGGACCTCCACCACCTGGCCGTAGGAGTTAAACACCTTGGTGTGCTTCATCAAGTGGGTGGTGATCACCTAGAGGACCGCAGAGTGGAAGATGGATTAGAAAGACACCTAAAAAAGCAAAACACGTACCTAAAAGGAGGCCTTTGAACTTCACGCAGCATGAAAGACCCATCCAGAGCAGACCGTGGAAAACCAAGCATGACTCCACAGGTGTATTCTGCCTACCTGGTTGAGGTCATAGAAGATGACGCTGAACTTGCCAAACTGCTCCACCCGCCCCGACACGTCGACGTAGCGGTACAGATCTATGGGCAGAGGGGTCTCGTTGATGACCGCCTGCATGCTGGTCACTCGGAAATTGTTGTAGCTGTAGTCGAACCTGGCATTGACCAAGCCCTCCTCGCTGAAGCGAAAGATCTGCCGACTCGTCAGCGGACCTGCACGAAAAAAAGGATTTGTGCGAGAAATCCGCGGACATTTCAGTTTTGGGCATTTCCAAAAAACACACTTCGAGCTATGCACATAACCGTGGACAGTGAACACACATACACATATGCACGTGCACGCACACACACACGCCCTCCTCACAGTTGGTCATTACACCGATACATGCACGTCTAATTCGTTTAAATCAAGGACTAATTCAACATCATTACCACAGACACACACACAGCGCAATCCCTTCAATCTTAACTATCTGCACACCTCTATGGCATTTCCAGTGGTGACCTTTAATATGGAGAGATAATGAAATCTAAAGACAATAGCCATGATGGGCCAATGTGCTCCTTAATGTCTGAACATCAGCTTTAACAACATCATTCATCACCTCTGCTGCTAGGTACTACAGCTCATCCTCCATTTGGAAAAAGGGCTGCTAATGAAACACCATTATGGCGCTATTCGAGATGACTCCGATTGCAGTTAAAATGACTGATTGTCTTATTCTGGAGGCTGCAAAAAAGCTGCATCAGCATTGCATATTTTCTTTATATTTTCTGTGGAGTGTTGATTCTAAACCTGTGCTAATGGGGGGGAATGGCAGTGAGGTGGAGGCAGTCCCGGGGAACTCGCGGTTGTTGTTTGTCTTGCTTCTCTAGCTGTCACATCCTCAAGCCATCTTCTTTCCTTACCTTTCCCGTTCCTCTCCCTCACCTACCTCGCTATCCCTGTCTCTCTCTCTCTTTTTTTGTCCCTACTCATCCTTCTCTCCTCTCAAGGGACAATTACCACTATCTCTCCTCTCTGAGGCTCCGTTTGTTCTGCTGAAATGAGATCAGTTAAAGGAAGGTGAGAGTCCATTCACAGTGAGGGCAAAGTGATAACAAACACACGCACGCACGCATGCACACGCACACACACACACACACACACACACACACTCACAACTGGGCCTAGCAGATTAGTGACACCTGACCACGGTGAGCCAATCACAGAGCCGAGTGAAGTGAACCAATAGTAGGGAGCCTTCAGAGCGCTGAAGGACTCTGGAAAGACGTGGGAACTTGAGGGAATTGTGTTAACAATGGCAGGATCCCAATATATCTGCTGCTATATCTACAGGGGCCCCCCCGATGGTCATACCAGTTCTGGCTAATGCTCAGCAGGTTAGCAATTTATGAAGTGCATTGTCTTTCCAATTCATTTTACCTATCAGAAGTAAAACGGTCATCAGATGAATTACTTTATGATTGGTACCCCAGGTAAGATTCTACGATTCCCTGGCACAGACACATGAACACAGAAGGGTATTTAAACTGGCATTACAATCACGTTCAGTTGTTTACTTTGATCAGGCAGCCTGGGTGTAGGCGGGGGAGAAAGCGGTGCTAGAGCCCGGGGGGGGTGGTCTCATACTCAAATGTGGTAGACCACAGCACCTTCTGCCTTGACATGCTTATTTCCAATTCATACTTCAAACTGTGGGCCTGATCAAATAACTCCGCTGCTGACTCAAAACCAGACTGAGTTTTGATATCACTCAAGAAATCTGGCTCAACCAATTGCATGATTGTGCGTTCTTGTCCATGTAGATTCAGACACATTGTTTAAGTTAAGTTAAAAATGGCTCATTGCTCATTGTAATGTGATTGTGTGGCTTTTAGTGTGTGTGTGTGTAATGTGAGCGCATGTGTGTATATACATATATATATATATATATATACCTGTCTGTCTGTATCGAATAGAGCTGATGAAGCCGTTATGGGTGAGATGAATGGTCTTGACGGTGCCGGAAGCCTCGTCATAGGTGAAGGTCACGAGGGTGGAGTCGTACACCACCTCCGAGAGCCGTGCTGCCGGTGTGTACCTTGAAAAAAAGGCGAAGGGAAAGGTTCACAAGTGAGAATGTGATCACAATTGTTTTTTAATAGTAATCGACATTGACAGTACAATCAAATACACTTTCAGTCACAAGATCATCATCCTTGCAAGTGTCATCAAAATCAGACCAGTGGTGTCTGAGATGGATAGATGGACACGGCCTGATCCACCTCCCGCCCCTCCCAATTTCATTGCATGGGGGACAATAAGTAACACTTGATAGACAAGATGCCACACCAGTACAGCCGTTTTCCCCCTGATCTTCCTACCTGTAGATAACACTGCGTCCCGTGCCCAAGTACTGAGTCCTCAGCAGCCGCCCAGTGAGGCTGTAGTCCTGCAGGAAGCACGCCTGGCTATCTGGGGGCGTGTATATGTTCCTGTAGTATCCGACGGACAGGAGCGACTGCAGGGCGTGCCTCACCATGCTGGGCATCGTCACGGCAACCAGGCGGTCCGTCTGGTCGTACTCAAACACGTAGCGCCGCTGGCTATGCAGGAGCAGCATAATAGACTGCAAGAACACAAGACACACGCACACCGGAGTTACAGTAGATGTGTGGTCGGCAGGGCTTGTTCCATTTCTGGTGTATTTTATTTACAAGCAAACACAATCTGTCTGAAGTAGCTGTACGAAGGGTCCAAATATAAAAGGTTATTAAAAAAAAGTATAATATCAATGTATTAATAATGCATGTGGGTCTTATTAATTTCTAGAAGGTTATCTGCTATAATCTCATTTACAATGTGGGGCTGGGACCAAAAAACTGACACTAAAAATATTTCAGGCTGACTTTTTTATTATTTTTATTTTTTTCAATTCATTTGAGAGAAGGAAATGATAGTTTCTGTTACATTTCAGCTTTGTTACACACTTACTTTTGTTATTTTTATTTCAGTTTACTCAAGGACTTTCCATGCCTCCTTCAACTCTTAGTTTCAATTTAAGAAAACTACGATAACTTGATGCACACAACGAGAGAGCATGTGTGTAAGCTGCTAATTGCTGCTAATACCAAAGAGAAAACGAAAATTAAAAAAAAAGAAACGTGTTAAACAATCCACTCAACATGATGCAACCACAGAAACCCCTTTATCACATCAGCGACTCGCACGGCGCAACGTGGATTTACCCTGTCCACGTATGTGTAGCTCCAGATCTTGCCGTTGACCCAGGCCCTGGAGACCACCCTGTCGTTCTCGTACTCCAGCCTCTCGGTCCACTCTCCGCGGTGGATGGCCGACAGCAGCCCTCCACTGGAGTAGCTGATGTTGACCTCGGTGTATTTGCTGCTGGGGGACCAGACAACGGGACGGCCCAGCGAGTCATACTGGATGTGCAGGGTGAACTTTCGGTGGTCGTCGTAGATCTTCCCCACCCTGGTGCTCTGATCAAAATCTATGGACAACAGGTTCCTGTTATGGGCCTGAAAAGAAAGAAAAACATGTACATGTCAGCTGGAGAGAAGATGTGGAGAGAGGTAAATAAAAGTAAAAGACATGGCAACATTTTTTTATTTTATTGCTTTAAGGGATGCATACTTTTTATTGGTTTAGATGAATGAATTGCAACGTTCAGCAGGCCTTCAGATCTTTGTATTAACAATAACAATAATAATAATTATCCTCAGTTATCAGTTATCCTCTCTTACGAAATATTTTGTTTGTGTGGTGTACTTTTTTGTGCCATGGAGAAAGCAAAGTGGTGTGACAGTTGACGTCGATGTGGGAAAGTACAGGTTCCACGTCATTTGACCTATCACTTAACCCCAAATGTCGTCTAGCCATTGATCACTCCAAAACAACTAACGTCTTGCGTACACCTCGGGACTGTTCCATTGGTCTGCAGTTTGATGCTCCGAGGGGTCAAAATAAATGTAAGGTGAATGAATTTGGATACGCTGCACTTGGTAAGAAATTATTTTTATTTTTTTTTGATGTAAATGGATCTATTCTAACAGGTGTCCATAGCATTTGGCTAGTGATTTGTTAGCTTAAGAATAGGCAGGTGTAAGGTGGTTTACCCTGAGCCTGCGTTCATAAGTGCTGTAGTTAGTCTTGGCTTGCTCCTTCCTCTGTCTCCACTCTATCAGGCTGGGGGCGTGGTCTCCCGGCAGGCTGATGTTACAGCGGCTGGCCGTGGGACTGACTCCTCCCCCGACACCTCCGGGGAGGAGGAGCTCCGTGCTGAGCGACAGCTCCATGCCACTGGCCAGTGACACGAGAAACGATCCGTCTGCGCTCACCCGGTATGAACTCTGAGTGTGGTCTGGGTGTTGGTCGTATGTAGCCCACACACACGCACACACACACACACACACACACGGGGATATAAAAATGCAGCAACAGACTAAAAAAGTGTGACACCTGTGGCTTTTGTATTGTGTTATTTTTTCAACCGATTGCTTTTCTCAGGTTGTGTAACAGATGAATGTTGTTATTCAATTATTATCTGTTATTAAATTTATACTACAGTTATACTATAGTATATATACTATAATTAGTATAGTATATATATATATATATATATGCTATAAACTATAGACAAAGAGAGAAAAAGAGCGAGAGAGCGGGGGGAAGGGTGGTCTCTCTTGATGGTGCACTTGTTTCAGAGCTTTTCACACATTTGCAACAGTTTCACAGAACGCGGGGTGCTCATCCCTGGCTGTGGCTGTTGCAGGTGCTGCTTGTTGTTTGACTAGGGAGAATGCATGCATGCCAATATTTTATCTCATGTCTCTATCCTTTCACAAAAAAAAACCCCAAATAAATCTATATTTTACTCATCAAAAGCTCATCATTGTTAGTATATCTACACTGGTTAGTTGCTTCCATTGCCTCCACCAGTGGTAATGTGTAAAAGCTCATTACATAAATGTGGCTACTGTTGCCTGTAAGGAAAAAGACATAAATTTGCGGTTGGTGACCGCGGGGGTGGGGTAGGGGGGCATTTTTGGATAGGTGCTCATTTGAAATCTTTCCCGGCAGCTCTGTCATAACACTGTGCATGTGCCTGTGTGTGCCTGTGTGTGTGTGTGTGTGTGTGTTAGAACATCTTTTCTCTCCCTGCAGCCCTGTCATTGTGACAACTGCTAGAAAGCAATTAAAGGGACGATATGAGAAAAAAAACTGCTCCCATGAGCAGCTTCTCCATTCTTATTTTCCCCTCTTCTCATCTCTGCCCCTCTTTTCCATTTTTTGTTTTCTAGTTGTTCGACATTTTATGAGTCGGCTGATTCGGTTTAGGATAAATCCTTTATGTAAATAAATATCGGGTTTTACTGCCCATTAGCTCGTATATTTTCACAGGTCATCACAGGTCCATATGTGAATTATTAATAGACGTGAATAAATCCCTTTTCACAGACAAGCCGTGAGTCTCCTGAGTACACATCTAGCATAGCCTATGAGGAAAGGGAAGAAGAAAAACACTGTGCAAGGTCTGTGCATCTGACCTGACCGGGAATAACAGCAATGTTATTGCAGTTTGGCAGTAATAAATGTTTAAACATCACTATAACCTTACAGTCTGCCCTCCCTATATGTCTATGTTGAGTATTTTGTTTATGGGTTAGACCCGCAAGATGAGTCATAAACAGCCTGGAGGCAGAGTGGAGAGGTGTTTGTGGTAAACTAGAGGGGGGCAGATGCAAGTGGGTGTGGTTACATTTTTTCGTTTGATTGACATTAGACTAGTGCCCCCTGATGTTTCCGATTCTGACTAAAGCCGTTTGCTCCGCTCGCTGGTTGTCTACTTTCCTGTGACGAGTGAAGTATTTGCTGTACCCTGTCTGAATGTGTAGATGGTGTCACTAGCAGACAGGTTGGTGCTGGTGACAAAGTTCTCTCGGTTGGATGCCTCCACCTCCACCCGAGACCAGCGCTCCAGGTTGCCATGGAAACCGCTCACCTCGCCCGTGGGGAGGGTGATGTTGGTCACATGGCCTTCGCTGTTGTACCTTGGAGAATAGACACGGATAGTGATGTGCAAGCACAAACATACAAAAAAAAAGTATGTCCGTGCGCAAATAAACACACGTACCCACAACTGCGCATGTGCACAATCCGCACGCGCATGCACTAGACACTCGCGCACATGCACGCACACACACACACTATCACTCTATCTTTCCCTCTCGTTCACACACAGGGGCACAGAGGAAGTGTCACATATGATTTATATGTGTAATTATCCAGCTGTGGAATTTGAGACAGAGACTGAGCTGGCAGTGCTGAATAGTCCAGACAGATGTGTGTATGTTTGTGTACGTGTGATACCACGCGTGTGTACGATCAGAACATTGTCGAGACGTCCTGCAGCTAATCAGTCAGTAGAATAATAGCTCTAACAATCCTCTCACCTTGCTACAGTGATGCCGATACACAACTTACCACCAGATGGCACTCACATAATTCACATCTCCAACTGCTAAACACAAGCTCTATCACAGACAAACACATACGCACACGCAGGTTGCACGTACGCCCACGTACACGCGCGCATTCAGAGTCAAGCAAGCAAGAAAGAAAGAAAATAGAGAGAAAGAAAGAGAGAAAGAGTAACAATAAACAGAGAAACGAAAAACTGTAAACTTACTCATAAACAGTGGTCCAACTGTTCTCATCACTCTTGGTTGCTAGGAGACCGGTGTTGCCATGGTAAGTGATGTGGGCGATGTCATGGCCTTGGGCTGACACCTTCCTCAGTGTTCCACTGTTGCTAAGCGACAGCCAGTACACCTGTCCGCCAGGTAGCGCCAGCCAGAGTGGCACTCGGTGAGCGTCTCGCCTCACCTGTAGCCCTTGGCCGTCCCGCCCTACGAGCCCGGACAGCTGGCCGTCTGAGGTGTAGGAGAAGTTGTACAGGTAGTGGCCAGTGATCAGGTGCTTAGTGTACAGGTGGGAGCCATTCTGTCATGGAGAAGAAGAGAGAGACGGTGGTCAGTCAGCACACAACACAGTTTACAATTGTGACCTTAACTGGCATATGTATACTAGCATCCACAATACTCGCAAACATCCTATCTACAGCATTAGCAGCAGTTAGCAGTTGGCCCGATTGTCCATGTGTACCTGGCTGAAGAGATAGAGCTCCTGGTCCAGAGGAGAGCTGATCTCCACCAGTCCGGCTGGGCTGGGTTGAGGCTGGTTGGGGCTGACAGCTCTGATGCGGATGCTGCCCAGATCGGCGATGTACAGGGTTCCATTGGGCGCCACGGCCAGAGAGGAGGGGGCTTTGAGTCGAGCGTCGCGGGCATAGCCCCCATCGCCTAGTGAGGAAACGGCAGCAACACGGAGACAATGGATCAATGAGGACAAACTCTTGTCTCCACAAAAACTAAAAGCGTACACACTCTCCATTATACACACACACAAATACACATTATATTATTATTTTTAAACGGACACAGACTTAAGTCGTAAGATATGAAGATCCCATGGTGCTGCTTAAGCGTTTATCAGTTCAGCTCAGGACTGGGACTTGTCGGGGATGCTGAAGTTCCCCTATGGAGTGGATATGACCGACTTGACGCTGACCTCAGCCTTATCAGATGGTGGCAGTGGGTGACTAAAATGTATTCAGATGTGTTCGGTGGCGCAGCTTGGCAACGGCTGGGCGAGGCCCTTTAGATGCTGTCAGCAGTGGGCCTGGGGGCCTCTGATGGGTCTATGCAGACAGCAGGGTGACAGTTTATCTCTTGACAGCACGCCCATTATGTCTTTGCGTGTGCACGTTTGTGCGTCGTGTGTTCATATGTGTTTTTATTTGTGTGTGTGTGTGTGTGTGTGTACGTTCAAAGAGACTGTGCGAGTGTTTGCGGCGAAGGGACGGAAGCGGAAAGCCTCTGAAGAGAGTAATCATCGGTTAACAGCATGACATGATGGGAAATATGCAAAGCACAAACCAAGAAACAGGGACGGTTATAGCCCATTGGCTCGTGGCGCGGGAGAGACACTTCTCTCCATTTTGAACAGAAGAGAGACTGATTTTTACGAGTAGAATTAAGTGACAAACTGTACAATGAATACATGGTCAAAAGAACATCTGCTTATTTGTTTTTCCCCTCCGTTCCATTTTCCAGGTGCCCCCCTTTCCACGATTCGCTAACCAGTTAACCCGCCTCCAAGGGTTGGAGAGAGAGCATTTTCATTCGCCAGCTGAAAGTTGAATGGATTTGAATGGTTTCTCCTCAGCTTCCTGTTCCCACTGAACATTTTAGCTGGAGATTTGATTTCAATGAGGAAGCAGCATCCCTATGAACACACACACACACACACACACACACACACACACACTTACGCCCTTTTCCATTATAACATTACGGACTGCAGTTTGAATAGTTCTAGTCATCATAGACACCCCAGTCATTATCAGACTTCTCTCTGTTTTGTCAAGGAGAAGTGGCAGTCCGATCCCTTTAGGATTTCTTTTTTATTTAGAGAGATGGAACGTGGAGAGAGAAACGGGAATCACGGGGGGAGAAAATTCTGGTTATTCAATCCTCGGCCAGCGGGGACGCACGTGTGACTCCAGAGGCGGCAGACTCAGGCACTCGACTATCTCCGGGCACAGACTGTTCTTTCAAGGCGTGTTTTTAGAATCTTAAAATCAGACTTTTCGATTCAAACACACTCATAAGTAAGCCAAGCTAACCCGAGTCAAGCCAAATATCTAATATGATTTATTTTTTTCAGCAAGATACTACAATTACCTTTTTTGTAAATACTGTAATCCTATTACATACGATCTTTCACGTATTACTCAAGCCTGCACACACATAATATGTGTGTGTGTGTGTGCATCCTGTCTGATGACTCACCGGAGAAGCAGTCGCAATTGGGGTCTATCTTGCAGTCACAGTCTGTGGGGGCTCCGGAGATAACCGAGATCTCTCCGTTGGTTGAGACCTACAGTGCGTTAAAAAAAAAAACACACGTCACACATAAAAGAACACGATCTACAGCAACAGCCCTTGTTGTGTCTCATCACATATCATAAAAAAAAAAGATCTGTATATTCAGATGAATGGAACAATTTGTGCTCAATTTGACACACTTTGTGTTCATGCTTGTTTATTCTCATGAGGCTGTTGAGAGCAGCAAAGACCCCATTGCACTATGTTGAATGCTACTGTACGGTGTGAATGTCTATGAATGTATTCTTGTGACGTCCCATTTCATTAATAACACTAGTGTAAGATTAAACCATTCACGTTCACATATTTCCATGAAGCTGCGACACGTCTCAGTAAAAAAAAAAAAAAAATTCTGTTTGAGTGTTATTTTCTGGAGAGAGTGACCTGTTGGATGCGGTTGATGCGCCTCTCGTCGGTCTCAGCGATGAACATCGTGCCCAGGTGCGACAGGGCGATGGCCTTGGCAGCCTCCAGGGTGGCGCGCACCGCCGCCCGGCTCACCAGGTGGTGGTCAATGCCCGGCACCTGGCAGTGGATGGGACGCCCCGCCACAATACGCACCTGGAGACCCTCTGATACCTGAGTGGGGTGGGAAAATACAGTAGTCTTTATTAGCTATGAGGTTCAGAGAACTGCTCTTAGTTGCAGTAATTCTTTTTTGGATATGAAAGTTGTTGACACGCAACTTCCTTTGGGACTTCAAACATTTTTATTTTTATTTTATTTATCCTTTATTTAACCAGGGTAATCACATTGAGATTTCCATCTCTTTTTCAAGTGGGCCCTGACCAAGAAGGCAGCATACAAATAATTTCACATATAAAACATTAAAAACAAACGCAAATAAAAACAAGACAGTAAGAGTACACAGTAAAAAAATAGAGCAAGTGTCTTCAAAATTTAAATAGAAAAAGACAGAATTAAAAACAACTCTAGCTTCTCTTGATATATCAAAACATTGCCAAACCTTCGGGCTGACTCATCAAATCATTTGCTAGCAACACGCCAAAACAGGAAACCCATTTATTTTTTCGAGGTCAAGCTTTTGGAAAAATAAGCAAAATCTTAATAATGTCATCTTAAAAACAACCAAGTACATTTTTATTTTATTTTGAAATGAGCTACTCTTTCTCTCAATTAGATTGAACTGAAGTGACAGCACTGCTATTTGAGTACCGTTAGCTAACATCAATTAGATGTGTGTGTGTGTGGTCAGTAATGTTTCTATACCTGTAGGACAATGTTGTTGTCCAGGATGTAGAGGGAGTTGTCCAGAGGGTTGATGGCCAGGTCAGTAGGCCACTCTAGACGCACCTGTAGAATCACACACACACACACACACACCGAGTAAACATCAATTCTGTCAAACACCGTGCAGTGCAAAGAACATAAAATCTCCTCAGCAGGCGTGAGGGTCAATTACAGGTGATAAAAATAATAGCTCCTCAATAACATAGCGTTAGGCGCGCTGACCCTCCCTGCTCATGCAAAGGTCGCCGGTGGGCAGGGAGCCTTCCCAGTGTTTATTCAAGACTCACACCGGGCTCGCCTCGGCACTGTTCCAAATGTCAGCCAATAACCATGATCACCGCCCGCTCAAATAGCACACCCTGCCTGCTAACACCGTGGGGGTCAAAGACAGACAGACCTACACGCACGCACACACACACACACACACACACACACACACACACACACACACACACACGCAGGCAGGCACAGGCAACACACACACACAAACACATCTCTCTCTCTCTCTCTATGAGCTGTGTGTGCTCCGGAGATGAGGCGGCGCGGTTCGAGGCATCAGCGAAGTGATTGATGACTCTGAGGATATATTGGTAAATAAATGGATCATGTTAAATTGCCACTGACATGTCCAATTATAGGCTCTGTCAAATGAGAGAGAAGTGGGCTCCGTCTGAAATCCCATTTTAAGAAGCGGAGAGATTCATCAAGCGGGACTCTTGACTCTTATCCACAGCCGCAGAGGACAAGCGTCAAAAAAATCTGCCGCTTGCTCGTGATATCAAACTTTTTTCCTGGAGACGGTGGTGCGATCACCTCTGGGAAGTTAAGTTGCCTTTCATTCGGCATAACGTTGCTGCGGTGACAGTTGGCTCGGCGTCGCTACAGAAGTTTCAGAATTGACTGATGAGAGTTTACGCTGGTGCTAAATTATTAAGACCAAACACAGATGGGGGTGGGGGGGGGGGACGGGATTGGACGTCTGCGCTATCGGTGTGACAAACAGCCGCTTTAAAGACGTACAAGAGCACATGTGGGAATTCACCTGGGGCTGTTTGGTGTGCTGAACGAATCATTCACACACACACGTGCACGTACACACAATTGTGCACACACACACACACATTGAGGCACTCACATCCCTACGTGTGGGCAAAGAAGGGCCCTCTATAGAGTCGGTAGTTCATCTATAATTCAAGCCTAATATCAGTCAGCAGTGTGATCTGATGGCTGACTGATCAGACCTGTACAGTAGCTGTCTTTGCCTGGCGTGCACACACACACACACACACACACACACAGCCCATCACTTGGCACTATATATAGCTATAGGAGTCTACCGTTATCTTCATCTCCACTCCATTATTAGCTTACCTGGCCGATGTCCATGCGCGAATCACAGCTCAGCGGTTGCGTCGCCATCAGCCCGTTGGAGCCAATCACAGTGGAGAGCACGCCCCTCTCATTAATCTTCTGAATGGTGGTGCCGTCAACAAAGAAGACAACGCCTCTTTTATCTACTGCAATACCTAGGTGGGAGAGAGAAACAGCAATGAGCGCAGGCTTTTGAGATGACAGAGAGAGAGAGAGAGAGAGAGAGAGAGAGAGAGAGCAGGGAAGGGGAGAAAAAAAAAAGTATGAGAGAGAAAAGAGAAGAGATGCAGGGAAAAGCAAGTGAGGGAGAGGAATAAAGCGAGAGAGAGAGGAGAGGGCTTCGAAGAGGCATCCAACTCAGTTAGACATTCAGCTCGGCGAGCGGCTGTCTTATCAAAGGCGCTGCACCACAAAAAAATGTAATTATATTTCCATTCCAGAGCCCACTAAAGGGATTAGAACAATGCAACTGGAGGAAGAAGTTATTTGTCACATTAGATGTGAGCAGGGTGCCGCAGTGAACTTCTCACATTTGATGCTCGCACATGTGTGTATGCATTATAAATAAGCATGCATGAACGAGTGTTTGTTTGCAAGCGAGTGCGTCTAATCCTTCATCTATCTCTGCACAGAAGCAGCTGTCTGCAAAATGTGAACGCGTGTGTGTGCACGTGGGCTTGCATGTGTGCATCCAAGTGTGTGTGTATATGTGCCTGAATTTACACAATACATGGGTACGCATGCTTGTGTGTGCATCTGTGTGTTGCTATGTGCAGTATATACTTGAACTCTCCTTGTGGGGGGGGTGGGGGGGGCACTGCAGCAGGCAGTGAACAGAGAGAGAGAGAGAGAGAGAGAGAGAGAGAGAGAGAGAGAGAGGTAAGCCTCGTGGTCCAGGTATAAAAGGTCAGAGCGGACTCTGAATCATCTGTTATGGATGAGGGGCGACCTTCATCCCCGCCTTATCTCCATACAGAGAATAGCCCTGTGACTCAACCTCTCAGCAATAACAGTCCCTGCCTCAACCCTCACCTCTCATACTGCACGCCTCCCATTCTCCTCTATTGCTTTCATTTAGCGTCTACAACAATAACCCATTCCTCACCGTTCTTTACCTGCCAATGCACGACCGACGTGCCATTTAAAAAATACATATCCTTTATGGTTTCTCATCAGTATCCAGCACAGCCACCAGTCATTTTGCACCTTTCTCCCATCCCAACCCCGTCATACTGGCCCCACTGTGTAGGGACGTTGCCTGTGCTCCACTTCCTGCAACAACTATCGCTACTTCTCCACCGTTTTCCCCCCCGAGCGGTACTGTGGTCTCGTCCTCCTGGACTTAGCTGTCTCGACTCACGTGTGATTTCATTCAGACGCACACACACATATACTCGAAAACATTGCACCAATAGATTCACGCATGTCCTCCAGCCAAGGGACCCTGGGCCGACCCTGCGAGTCATAAATCGTGCAGGTAGAGAGGAGGTGTGGAGGGGGGCCCAGGGTCAGTGTGTTTCCTCCAGAGGCCAGAAGGTGAACTGCAGAGCTCTCCCTCCTGGCCCCTTCATCATCCCTCTGACACAGACAGATTACACCTCCCACACAGCCTCACCCACCCCCCCACCCCCCTACCACCACTTCCTTTCTCTCTTCCAGCTTTCACTCTCCCTCCATCCTCCATCCCTAACTCGATATTCTTACCTTCCCACTTCGGTCCCTCCCCTCTCTCCTCTCCTCTCCGCTCTTCTCTTTCTCCTCTTGTTTTTCTTGTTATCTTTTGCTTTCTTCCTCTCTTGTCCTTTTGTCTCTCTCTCTCTCTCTCTCTGCCCTTCATCTCACTCTCACTAATCAAATCAGAGACCTCTGACCCTTCAACATTCTCCGGACTCCATTTTTTCTCTGTTCTACCCATTCTTTATTCCTTTCCTTCTCTCTTGCCATTTATCCTCCTGTCACCTGGCATTATGCATGAGGGACGTCTCACCCCACAGCACAGTCTGAGCCTGCTAATGTCTGAAGTTCCCCACTAACCGCGCTGTCACACTGTCCCTCGGATCAATCCCTTCCTTTCACTCTCCCATACATCCCTCCTCCTATCACTTCTACCTTGGTGACCGTGTCCCTGATCTTAGTGCTCATAAATCCTGCACAAGGACACGAGGAGGCAGCGGCAGGAGGACTCTTTCTCCAATACCAACTTCTTCTCTTCTTCTCTCCCTCTGTCCCCAGATGTCACTCTTGTCTTTCTTCACGGTCGCCTCTATTCTGTCTTGTCAGTCCGGGAACTGCGTATCTTACAATCACACAAGTAGGCTTTCTAAATCGCCCGCCAATCTATCATCGAGCGCAAATACATGAGCGGGGCTGACTTCATTCATCCTCACGCGAGCTGAGAACAATCGAAAACCATTGCTGTTATTGTCTGGCATTGGCAAAAAAAGATTTAGGTCTGTTTGTGTTTTGTTTAAGAGTATTATTGAAAGGGCTGCAGATTAGCCCACATTCTCCTTGTCAGGGGCTGGATTTT
>JAXDDX010000021.1:730000-905000 GCA_034670405.1 Hoplostethus atlanticus
CCGATTGGCTATTAATCCCCCCCAATAAAACTTTTTTTTTTTCACTATCAATCAATACGAGATAGAAGCATAAACGGGGGGGCAGGCGTGTATTTGTGGGAGATCTTTGGTAAGACCAAATAATTAATGCTCCTAGTTATTAATAATTCATTAAAAGCCCACAGAACAGACACTGGCTTAGTAATTAAGTCTGAATCAGACACTGTGGCTCATCTACAGTAATTATCATCCACTATAAGTTTGTTAACATATTAACCCACGTTAATTAATTATTGATAGCCGCCTTTTTACTGGTAGTTCCCGACGACACATGTATGGCGAGGCGAAAAACATATTTGGAGAAAAGTGGAGGGATTGAAGGGAGAATTTGCAATAGTTGTATGCTGATGTCTCCGGGAACAAACATTTTTATTTTTTTGTGAAAATATGGGACTTTGGCGGTAATTGCCTTGTTTGATACCGAGAGAGAGAGAGATCCAAAGCAATCACAGAGGAAGCAGACAAACTCAATTATAAAAAAGCAATTGAAATGCTTTGGACTAGAAAGCCCTGTGAAAGGCTGAGGGGGGTTTGGGATCAGCGTGCGGAGAGCGTCTCGCAGATTACGTCGCACTGTTTAGAACATCAAACACAGACACGAGGAGGTCTATCAATAGAGGCTCTTTACCAAAACACGCCGTCACGACACGTCGGTGAGGCGCTCCGAGATGGCAAAGAGGAAAAATGGGATCAGAGGGTAGAAAAAAAAAAAATATATATATTTTATTTCACTACTGAAAAAGTTGCGAGGATTCATGAAAAACTACTGTAGATTTTAGATTTTGTGTAGTTTTGTGCAGCTTCCTCCCAAACAACATCGCAACATCTCACTCTACATATCTTTGCTTTGTCATGGATAGTAACCAGAGCCGTTTGAGATTCCACTTTCCCCCAGCCATTTTCCTAAAAGAGGTGTGTGAGTGCAGCACAGCGGTGCGTTCTGGATGGAGGCCTGGCCACTGGAGGTGCTGCTTTTGTTTTTGCTCTCTCTGAGAGCTGCAGGTGATAATGGTACCCAGGTGCAGCCATTTACTGGAATTGTCTCCTGTTCCTAACAGCAGCAGACACACACACACACACACACACACAGGTTCAATTTGACTGCCAAGTCAAACTCCACCTGCCACCATCACTCTACTTATTCATCTTTCTGTCAGTGTGTTTAAAAAAATCAGAGTAGAAAAGACCTGCATTGGATGTGAGTTCAGTATTTCTCCCCTCCTCAGAACCCCTTACTCCCCACTGAGACAAATTCTTCCATCTCTGTGTGTCTGTGTGTGTGTGTCTGTGTGTGTATGTGTGCTGGGGATTCACCTGGAGTAAATGCAATTTATTCCTCCACAGTGGCAAAGCTTCACTCCCCCTGTCAGCTTGCAAGGCTCCCAGTGGAAGCTGACAGGCCAGCTGCCAGCAGCGGCCATCTCACCAGTTAAAGGGACACACATGTCACATCCCCCATGATCATGTTGACATTGTCAACCTGGCATACCTTTAACAAGGCACCCATAATAAACTCTCTGTCCCTTCACTGGGGAAAAAAAAGCAAGAGTAGCTTCCAGGAGCCTGGAGACAGGCTGCTGCAATATGCAGGGATAATTCTGTCAATCACAAACAAACATGCACAAGCACACTCGTTCACACGAACATAGCACCTTGGACGCACACGCTGAGCCTTTGGCCTTGAGCCTGCATCTCTTATTGACTCAGGGCTTCATTACACACACAGCGAGTTTCGGTAATCTCTCCGAAGCTTCCCTACACACTCCGACTGCAAACAAGGCTGTCAGTCTGCATGGCGTTTAAACCTGTATAGTACGTGATTAACAGGCTTTCACTTACAGGTAGGGCTTCGCTTTTACTCAGCGTGAACTGTCCCTCAGTCAGCCCTTCCACTGTTTTCTTGGCAAATCTTGGCGGTGAGCCTAAGAGTTCCCTGAGATTGTCTTTTTTTTTCTGACCTACGGCGGTTAGCAGCTCAACAGATTGCGCAACAGGTTGAGGATAGCCCCCCACATCAACTACTTAAAGAGTACATGTACAAAATACATGTTTCGACAAGCTGAACAATAAAGTTCCAACTACACGACCTCAAAAGCCTGCACGCGCAGCTCAACTTTCTCTCAGACGTCTCAGACAAAAACGTCTCGTCACGGCATCTTTTTACCAAACCACTGCCACTCCTCTAATTACCACGGGTGCCGCAGTGAGAAAATAAAGCTGCGGTAGAAATAGCGTGACCTCACGGCGTCTCTCTCTCTTTTTTGCATTATCATAGAGCATGCCGCTGTTTGCCGTGCTGCGTGATTAATTCATGTGTGTATCATTAATGCAGGAATGTCCGGGGGCAAAGACAAAAGCTCAGTCAATGTGAAATGAAACACCCAAGTAGTTTGTTATAAAAAAAAATGTGCACACACACACACACACACACCGAGCAGCGGAGCTAAAAAACAGTATCAGATGCCCTTGTTTTGCGAAGCAGCGCTCTATTTAAACCAACAGCAACAGTGATAGTTGACCCTCTGAGAGAGAAGGGAAGCCACAGGGCCAGTTTAATATGGAGATGAGGTGAGGGACTGCTGCACGCCGCAGGATTTAGATACAAAACAGTCTCTCTCTCTCTCTCTCTCTCTGTCTCGCTGAGTTCCCTCTCTCTCCATTTCATTCACTCTCTCTGCTTCTCTTCCCCCCTGTTCTGTTTTTCCTCTCTATTATTTTCATTCTTTCTCCCTGCGCTCGTTTTATCCCCCTTTTCCTTTCCAAGCGCTCTCTCTTTTTTTTTTTTTTTTGCTCTATCAATTTAATCCGCTCTCTATTTTGTGAGAAGCAACAATAACTCTGCGCTAAATGCTAGGGGAGCCAGAGGTAGAATAACAATGGCATATTCATTCCAAAGTTATACCACAGAGCAGCTGGCGTAGAGGGCTACACAGCCCTAAGAGATCTTATAACGTTCACTGCTGCAGCCGGCAAATGCAGTTCGGGGGAAGCGGCAGATTTGGGAAATGTGAAATGCAGGCCGCTATGGGTAGAAACTAGTGCTAGTAAGGATCCTTTAAGGACACTGCTACTCATATGGCGCCACTCCTGGAGTAGGAGTTGGGGAACGATGTTTGCCGAGTTAATGGCTTGAGTGTAGACTTGTTGACGGCACATTGATGAACCACACCGGGAAGTATTCCTATGTACATCGCCGTGTTCCCGGGCCAGCGCTACAGACGGCGAGCGGTGCCCACTGTGTGTGTGAAGATATTCATTCGGCTAAGCGGCTTATGTGTCAACCGCCAGCCAAGACAGATAGTGTACAGCATGTGGCCCTGGCTGTCCTGGTCCGGGTTTTGGTGGCAGACCAGCGATGTGCCTTATGAAGCATATTTACCCCTGGCTGTGTCTGTTTAGCTCTCTGGCTGCTCCACACGCTAATAACCATGACCGGTTTAAAACCCTGCCGCTTCATTCGCCCCTCCCGACCCCCCCCTGTCCTGCTATCTCAACTCTGATGGCATGCCTCACAGCTGTGGGGCTGAGTGAGACGGGGACAAATGTGTTGTGAGACTGTCTGTATGAGAAAGAGAGAGTGTGTGTGTTGACAGAGAGAGAGAACAGAAGAGAGAGGGAGAAAGAGGGAGAGGGAGGCAGACAGGGCAAAAGGGAGATATGTGGTGGCAGCATGTCAGCTTCTGATAAGGGCATTAGTCTGCCCCCTGTGGGTCAGAGTGAAAGACTGGTGCTGCGAGCGCACACATACACACACACATACACACACCTCTCCCCCGACCTCCCCTCCCCCACACACACACCTCTCTGTGGATGTCAGCTTTGCTGTTTGGGACTAGTCAACAAATAATAGATAAGACCTGCACATGGCAAACACAAACAACCAAACTCTCAATCACTGGAGTCACTCTCTGAACTTAGTCTCTGTCCAAACACACACACACACACACACACAAACACACGAACAAACAAACATTATTTGCAAAATTAGACAAAAAGTACCCCTTCATGTTGTGAACAGACGGGAGTCCAGAGATGCGAGCCAAGGCTGTTAGGTCCTGTGGGACTAACGCCTCTTTCATGTCAGACATGGGATCCATCCTAAATGGAGCAAGGCCTTTTATTTACAAAGCTAATTGAGTGTGGAAGCGCATGTGGCGCCAACTTTAAACAATGCCCCAGATCTTGTATTCACAAGCGAGCGTTTGAAGGACACAAGATAATCCCTGCAGTTTACGCTATGGAGACTATAGACTTGCAACATTGCAACAATGTTGGCTGAATTAAAATGATGGATTACCATTCAACAACTGTTTACCACGCCGTAACAATATTGGGCAATATTGGGCCTACAGCAGCTATATCAAGGCCGGGGCGCAAAGATGATTCCTTGATGAGAGAGAGAAGGAGGGATTGAAAAGAGATAGATAGAGCAGAGAAAAAGAGGAAAGGCTCTAATTTGGAGTGAGGAGCTCACCAGACAGGGACAAGATCAATGGCAGAGAATCACAGAGCCACGGCTTCAAAAAAGAAACTGACAGATACTTCTCTGTGAAGTCTACCACTCATTACCATTGGTGCTCAGAGGGTGTGGGGGTGGATGGAGGAGGAAAATGGGCATGGCAGATGGATGACAGGGAACCAGGGTGCTCTAGGCAGAAATCTCCAGAGCCTTTAAAAGAGCTAGTTAGCTGGAGCACAATGGCCATATAAGAGTCTGTGAAGACAAGTGAGTCAGAGAGTATAAAATACCTGACCCTGGGTGAACGGAGAGAGTCTAGCGCAGCATATTCACTTAGTGTATGAAGGCAAACTGACAGCATGTTCTAAGGTATGAAGGGCACACAAAGAGAGAATGGTGATCTGTTAAATTGTGGCAGTGATGGTATTCTTCTTCTTGAACTTCTTTTTTTCCCCCTAGTTGTCTTCTATTCATGGAATGATCCCATGGGAATTTAGGAAGTTAGGTTCTGCAAACAAATTTGGGACTAGTTTGTATTTACCACTGACATTTGAGGAATGAAGGCACTTTGTCTACTAGTATTGTCTACTATACTGTCTACTATACACTATATCGATTCCTACTGCCTCTCTGCCTCCAACTTCAGATTGCTCTGCACGCTAGCTGAGTATGACTGACAAGAGAGGCCATGCGGGGCCGTGGGTGTAGCCTGAGTGACAGGTCTGTGGATAAATCTCTAGTGAGAACTGGGGACTTAGAGGTGGCCAGGTGGGTGGGTGTGATTGGTGAGGGAACTTGACAGAATTCCTTTTTTTTTTTTTTCTTCCTCCCAGAGGTAAATGCTTTTAGCACCAATGCAACCCCCTCAAGCCTAATCCAGATGTTATCTGCTAGTGTCTAGAGTTAATTCTGTTATTTGTTGTTGTTTCTTAAGATAAGTAAGTAAGAAAAAACTGCAAAGAAAAAACAGAATGTTATATAATGTTATATAACCATACACCGATCAGCCACAATATTAAAACCACTGACAGGTGAAGTGAATAACATTGATTATCTCTTTACAATGGCACCTGTCAAGGGGTGGGATATATTGGGAAGCAAGTGAACAGTCAGTTCTTGAAGTTGATGTGTTGGAAGCAGGAAAAATGGGCAAGCGTAAGGATTTGAGCGACTTTGACAAGGGCCAAATTGTGATGGCTAGACGACTGGGTCAGAGCATCTCCAAAACGGCAGGTCTTGTGGGGTGTTCCTGTATGCAGTGGTTAGTACCTACCAAAAGTGGTCCAAGAAAGGACAACCGGTGAACCGGCGATAGGGTCATGGGTGCCCAAGGCTCATTGATGCGCGTGGGGAGGCTAGCCCGTCTGGTCCGATCCCACAGAAGAGCTACTGTAGCACAAATTGCTGAAAGAGTTAATGCTGGCTATAATAGAAAGGTGTCAGAACACAGTGCGTAGCCGCAGACCGGTCAGAGTGCCCATGCTGACCCCTGTCCACCACCGAAAGCACCTTCAATGGGCACATGAGCGTCAGAACTGGACCATCGAGCAATGGAAGAAGGTGGCCTGGTCTGATGAATCACGTTTTCTTTTACATCATGTGGACGGCCGCGTGCGTGTGCTTCGTTTACCTGAGGAAGAGATGGCACCAGGATGCACTATGGGAAGAAGGCAAGAGGCAGTGAGATGCTCTGGGCAATGTTCTGCTGGGAAACCTTGGGTCCTGGCATTCATGTGGGTGTTACTTTGACACGTACCACCTACCTAAACATGTTGCAGACCAAGTACACCTCTTCATGGCAACTGTATTCCCTGATGGCAGTGGCCTCTTTCAGCAGGATAATGTGCCCTGCTGCACTGCAAAAATTGTTCAGGAATGGTTTGAGGAACATGACAAAGAGTTCAAGGTGTTGACTTGGCCTCCAAATTCCCCAGATCTCAATCCGATCGAGCATCTGCGGGATGTGCTGGAAAAACAAGTCCGATCCATGGAGGCCCACCTCGCAACATACAGGACTTAAAGGATCTGCTGCTAACGTCTTGGTGCCAGATACCACAGGACACCTTCAGAGGTCTTGTGGAGTCCATGCCTCGACGGGTCAAAGCTGTTTTGGCGGCACGAGGGGGACCTACACAATATTAGGCAGGTGGTTTTAATGTTATGGCTGATCGGTGTATATAACCAATAGTTTCTAGAATGTGTTTAGTAGAAATGTATGAACGAATGAATGTATGAAAAGGTATGGCTTACAGCATTTAGAGAGTGTGCAGCAAAAATAGCAGCGATAGTAGCAGTGGAGCTTATTGAGACCGAGATAATATGAATGAAAAAAGGTGTACTATATTCCAATATACAAGAAAAATGAAAAAGCATGAAAACAGTGTAAAATTTGATATGTGTATATTTTCATTGTCCTCTCATTTGCTAGATATGTGGGATGGAATATATATAATTCAAGTTTGAAGAAAAACAATATGTGGGATTGCAGCATGCAGGACCACAGAATGCACACAGAGTGTGCTCATATTCACATTTACAGGTCTACAGAGGGCCATACATAAAGAATGTGTCTCGGTGTGTACACAAGCGTAATAAATATGGACTGAACGTACTGACCCAATTTCTACACAGCTTCATCTAGACAAAGTCCACTTGCTGATTTCTTTGGCCACAAACATAAAGGTACAGTCGCCTATATCTGTCTGTCTTATTTGTTTGCTTTTTGTTTGAGTATTAAGAGTACATACGTATTTTCAATCACATCATATGGGATGCCTTATTTCTGTGTGATTTCATTGATGTTATATCCTGTTATCTTGTTTTATCCAAGCTTGTTTGAGCTTGTTCGGGATGATGCGCTAAAAATGTATTTGATTTATTTTCCCATTGTGAATTGAATCAAAACATTAGGCTATGGGAATAGACAGAAGTAGGTTAAACCATGTTATTTGCAGCTGTTCATACAATTAATGTAATTGCAAAATACATTGCTGCCTTGGTGTCCACTAGATAAGGCTAATAAATTGATTGAAGACTAAGAGCTGGACATGATGAATTGTATGAAGCGTAGGCAGGATATTAGCCTCACTAACAAAAACCCTTTCAATCTCGATGGAGTTGTAATTGTCTTTCGTCCGACAAAATAGAACATGAAGTCATTGAACTTGCTGTCCAATAATTTATATTTCAGATAATTCATTATTAATTAATTTATCAGATAAGAGTCAGTAGGGCATGAAATAATTTGTTTTAACAAGGGCAAGATACCAGCAGTTTTCCGACTGTATACCACAGCAAAGGATGCCACCTATGGGCAGGAGATGATGCAGCAGGAATTTGACATCTGCAATGATACAAAACGTGGCATTGTAACCGACTTGGATCCCCAAGACAATAATCATTAATCTCATTAATCAATTAATATCGTGAAATTCAAAAATTGATATCGCCCATCCTTACAGTCTGGACTTTTTCAGTACAAAAATATCGGTATCGGTACGAGCCTTCATAAACCCCTACCAGTCTAACCCTAGTGTTACACAGTATTAGCTATGTGTACCTAATAAAGTGGATACTGAGTGTATGTACGGGTCACATACAGTTATAGTATAGGCATAGTTGTGTATGCTTAACCAATATAGCATGCTCAATGCTACAGTATGTAACTATACACTGCAACAAATATTAAGGCACTTCAACTTAAAAACATAAGTTTCCTTGCTGCCTTAAAATCACAAGTTGACTGAAATATTACAGCATAGTTGGATCAAAGTTCAAAGCCTGAACTTTGATCCAATGTCATAAAACTCATAAAACTCACTGAGTGAACCTAAGATGATAAGTTCAATCAGAAAATGTCCAGTCATGTTGACAAGTATTCATTAGTTGCATTTCGATGTTATTTGGCTAGTGACTTTTAGTGTCAGTTATTCATGGTTGGATAAAATGATTACACTATGTAGCAACAAGTACACAGCCGACTTTGCACTAATGCAAGTATAAGCGGTGAATAGAACTTGAAGTTGTCTAAGTCAATACATTCAATATATGAACTCACAATTTTAAGTTCTGAAGCTGGTAGCTAGCAATCGTGAGTCGAAATTGACAAACACAACTATATACATTTGTGTTAATGAAAAAGATTAGTTGTTTTCACTAAATTGCACTGTTGCACTGAGTTTTTACAGTGTACTCGGACTCTTTGTGTATAATATGTCTCTACCCTCTCCTACCTCGGGGGTTGTTGAGTGCAGCTTCAGTGGCCTTTCCGCCCTCTCCACAGTGGCTTTGGTCGAAGGGTAGACACTGCTCCCCGGTGCCAGCCACCACCTCCAGGTTGCGGGCTGGGTCTTTTGGCTGGCCAAGGTTCCTGACCCGGTACACTCTGCGGCTGCTGGTGTCAGACACGTAAAGAACCTCCCCCATTGGGTCCATGGCCAGGTAGTACTTATGGGCTGGACTGGTACTGGAAGAGAAATACAAGGAATGCAAGGTTAATAGGAGTGCAATGTTCTATATGGGGATAGGAAAGGCAGTATCACAGCAACTTGGGACTACGGAAAACCAAATAACTTCATGTCATTACATTTACAGGAACATTGTGATGTTATATTTGATGATGCTAATGATGGTTTATATGTATACTATACAGTGGGTGGACAAAATAACAGAAACACCACATGAAAAGGGACTTTAACTTTGAAGTAACCAAATTACAGTTACAAAGGCAAGTCATGTTAAGTCCAATGCCAATCAGTATGTGTCAGCTTTAAAAGTGGCCTGTCAATCACCACTTTTATATGTGAGTTTGCAGACCATCATGAGGTAACTTTGTTATTATTATTAATAATAATAATCACATGGACAAATAGCAAGTCGCAAGTCAAAGCTCACCACCATGGCTAGACAGACACCTAACAAGAAGGATTGAAGCTGTCCTGAAGGCAAAGAGTGGCAGTACATCCGAGGGGTGTGACTAGGGGCCCTGTCTAATGTGCTAAGGCCCCAGACCATTTAAACATTGCCCTGGACACATTTGCATATAAATAGAATATACAGTATGAATTGCAAAAAAGTAGGTGACAGTTTTGCAAAAAGTAGGCTAGCAAGGCTAACTTCATTCTCATACTTCTGCGGTGCCTTAGGTTAACCAGCTGGACATGGTTCTTGCAAATTTTCCATTTAAACCTGCACTTTTGCTGTGTGTAGTCTCTCTATGGCTGCAGATAGTCACGCAAAAAGAAGCAGACAGGGAGTTCAACCCTTTAATAACCCCAAATGAACCTTTTGCGGAACCACTAAAAACAAACGGTAGGGACAATGTAGGTTTTCAAAATCCTGCCTAACCAAATCTACCCCACGACATATTTTTTTATTAGGCTAGGTGAGCAAACATTAATACTAAATCACAATGAAAACTATTTGTTTAAAATAACTAAAGACACATGGAACTGTTTCTTTCATCAACACAACCACCCTGATATCAAGTTCCTAATCTTTCCATCCATTAATTCATTATTTTTGGATGAATTGTAGTCAAGTAGGTCTATATGCTTTCTGAGATGAACATTTCTTCCCTTGTGACCTATTATTATCATGCATGCATGATGTTAAAAGGGAACCACAATATGTTTGTTTTAATTTCAGTACATTATTGAACCAATGGCATAACCTTGATAAGTACAGTAAGTACTCTGAGTTCATCTAACCCTAACCCTATTCCAGAGAGCATCTTTCATACCATTTAAAACAGCATCACTTTTTTATATTTTATTTTATTTTTTCTGCTCTACACAAGAAAAGTATTAGGTGGTGTCAAATTGTGGTCTCAAATTGTACCACATTTACCAACTGAAAATCCATCTAAAAATATCAGAAGTTCCCATGTTTTGATTGCACCAAGTAGGCTTAATAGGCTAAACATGATACATTCATATCAAAATACCAAAAAAAACAAAAAGTGAATTACACTGATATAGAATAAAGAAAGATAATTATAGTACATGCAGACACTTGAAGAAGAAGCAGGCAGTGTGGAGCTGCATTATTGCAGCTGTCAATGACTGTGCTGAAGGGGGAGTAGTGTGCAGGATGGAGGAGGAGGTCAAGATAAAGTGGAAAGACCTCTTGTAAATTGCAAGAAGTCTTGTTAAAGGAAAAATCCACCCTAAAAACAGTTATTGGCAATGTACCTTGTATTTCTGTGTCCATTTTTTTGTTTGGTGGTGTATTTGTCATACTCCTGAGATCGACATGACGTCATGTTGAGATATTTCCAGTGCAGCTACAATGGAGTTGAATAGGAGATAGATTTTCTCAAAGAACAAGGGTTTCTTTCTAGGCCTACCAGCCCACCTTCAGCACCAAGGTCAGCAATGGAGACAATGACTAAAGCCTTTAGTGGAGACTGGAGATGGAGACAGAGAAGTTGCAGGAGGAAAAAGAAAAACTTGAAAACTTGAAAAGTGCAACCTTGCTTCAACTTCTTGAGCTGAATCAGTTATTCTGTTGTTCACATAGGTATACAGGTAAGTTCAGTAAATCATTTATTTACAATGGTTTCTTGTATTCTGCTCAACAATAAGAATCTATATAGGATGATAGCCTTAAGGCGTTTGGATCAGCAGATATGGTTTTGAATCTGTCGGCAACTGATGTCTTCATTGGAAGCAGGCTCTTTCTTATTCCCACTTCAGCCTCCACCAGTACTGGCTCTTCTATTGGGAGAGGCACTCTCTTCTGAGTGAAGACGTTCAGCACAGCTGTGCCACTGAAAAGAGTGCAGACACTTTTTTTTGGCCAAAATGATGAGACGTATATTCAGAATGGTGCACAAAAAAATGTATTGCATAGATTTAAGGCCACACTGTAGAATCGTGTAATTCACAAATCTCAGTTATTTTGATGCCCTCTGGCCTAAAACAGCACAACATGTTGGCTTCATTCATTCATTTCATCATTTATCAAAAATGAATACACATTTTTAGTCAAAACATTTTTTTATTTTTTTTAATAATAATTAAAAGTTAAAAGTTTCAACGTTAAAGCACTAGCAGTAGCGATAGAGCATAGAGCAGAGGTTCTCAATTCAGTACTCAAGGACTGGTGCTAAAGGATAGCGGGTCCTTGAGGACTGAATTGAAGAACCACTGGCATAGAGGGCCATATTCATTTAGTCAATATCTGGTATTATTGTTAAAAGACCAAATATTTCAATGAAATAAATAACCTTAGCAAATGGTGAGTGAACAAGATGTTCAGATATATTTCAATTTCATAAGAGCATTTCTGAAAGATCCAAAAATTTCGATTTGTATCAGTTCTAAATAATGTAGAAGAATCAACTGGGTAAACAAAATAAATAAATGATGAAAACAAACTTGTTCTTGGTAGTGGACTCAGACTTTTGGACCCCACTGTATATACCTTGTGGAGGAGTTACTATGGACAGGTTGTTACTATAGACAGGTTGTCTATGCAGAGACATATCCTGACTTGTTATAGTCTACATTCCATTTACAGCAAACCTGATTCAGACTACAACCTTGTCTTGTCTGTTTCCTGCCAAATAAACTCTAAGGCACCCCATCTGAGTGCTTTTATCTGACCGTCTAATGGAAAAATGTACGACAAAGGAAATTACAATGTGAAGCAAAACATTTCTACTATTTTTTTTTTTTTCTGAATTCTATTCAATAACGTTTTTTTTCTCACAGGGTTCCTATAATTTTCGATTTGCTCCAGAGGGTTGTTGTGTGCTCGGGCCTCTTCCTCTCCCTCATTCCCGCACAAACCCTTACCTCCAGATGACATCTCGAACCTTCTCGCAATCCAGAAAAGAAAAAAAAAACCTCTATGACATACACTGTCAGTCAGCTACTCCATTAAGCGCCTAACTGTTTACAGAACTCTGCACTGAACTGCACATACATAATTTAAACTTGAGCCTGAGGGAGTTATCCGCTGAGTTCCGAAGTATGCTGCTGCATCTCGCTGCCAGCATATCATATTTGTCGGGGGCTTTTGCAACTACTCAAAGCGCTTGCACGGTGCATAGCGGCTGATAGCGAACTGCTTCACCTGTCTTCATCTCAATTAGAAGCTAACGGCTCAGAACACATGTAATCCAGCAGAAAGCAAATAAACAGCAATAACAACCGCAACGCAAACAGTCCCACTCCAGCTTCCCTTGTTCCCTCCCCGCGCAACGAAACAGTGATCAGAGCTGATAGACACAGTGATCTAGCCGTTCCCCGACTGTCTCTCTGAATCCGCCGTCTGCGCTCTCAGATAATATTGTAGAGTACTTCCTCCCCTATTTGCTTTACTCCTCGCCGAAACTCTTGAAGTGAAAGAATAGACAATGGGTTTTTTTTTACGGTGAGTACACCCCATATTGTCTCCCCTTGGAGAGCGCCTTGTTTTGAAGCCCTGTTGGCTGATAGGCACTTTGCTGGGAAGAAAGTGTAGAGAAAAGCTTTGAAAGCTGAATAAGGATGAATAATTAATGTATTTGACTTGGGAGAACAATAGTATGGAATAAAGGAGAAACGCTAACATGCTGCTAACAGGAAAAAAAGCGTCTGGAGAGAAAAAGGAGGAAGCGGAATTGAGGGAAAGATTGATAGAGTGGGGATGGGGGTATCCAAAGGTTTGTAGGCTTAATGTATACAGTACAAAACTATTATGTTTGCAGCATGTACATCACAGGCACATGTACACACTCCAACATACACACATAAACGCTAGGTTATCCTTGTTGCATGGTGTGAAACTCTGGCGTGGTAGAGATATGGCATCTTGACAAATCCTCTCCCTTTTCAAATCGGATAAGCCCTCACTTTCTCTTTCACACACACACACACACACAGAGAGCTCGATAAAAACCCTGATAGTGGCACACACTCGCACACACACATTCATACAGACATGCACACACACAGCCTATCACATCTGTCTAATCTTCTGCGTAACATGGTGTACGGAGCCCACACTGCCCTTAAGGCTCGGTGCCAGGGGCGATGCCGGGGCCATGCCAGGGCAATGCCTTTTAGTCCGGCGCAGGAAGTGAATGAACCACAACATCCTCCAAGCTGACCTCCGGTAATCCCTCTAAAACACGCAATCCTTGTTGTTTTGACTGGCTTCCAAATTTAATATCGTCATCTAGTGAAATTAAAATGAGGATTTGATGGATCTGACCTCAACCTGAGTATATGGCGGGGGGTGTGGGGGGGTTCTCTTGACACCCATTACCTTTTGCCTTTTTGCATTTTCATTGTGTTTTGTGTGTGTCTCAGTGTGTGTGTAAACACATGTATAAAGGGAGTGTTAACCATCAATTCTCACCTGTGTCTGGTGTCCCGGTTCCTGATAATAAGCCACCGAAGACCGATAAAAAAAAAAAAAAGAAAAGAGAGGAGAACAAAACAATCATTTACGACGCTAACGAGAGTCAGTCAAAATTTCATAGACTGCGATAAGTCCGCTTTCCTCTCGTAAAGCAAGATTAGGGTTGATTTAGGCTGCCGTGGTGCTCCACATTAAATATTAACCTAAACAGGAAGCTTTCTGGCATTTCCTCCCAGAAGACAGGAAAGTATCAAATACAGACACTGTGAAACCTTCGTCTGAACCAGAAATATTAGTCAGAGATACAATAATAACAGAGAATGAGAGAGTAAAGTTACATAAGGAGAACACTTTACAGGACAAATGACTGTGGAATCCCATCGCGGTGCTACGCTTGAGAAAATACAGAAATAGAGAAACGTAGTGCCTGCAGCGCGGCAGGAGATATCATCGTCATAATCCACAAAAAAATATCTTTGTTTCAACAGCTTCTCTCAAGTGCTAAAGAGGTAGATTAGAGGCGATGGTATCTGAGCACATTCTGCTCTGCTTTTTCATAAAGAAAAACTTCAGAATGTGCAGGAATCAAATAGATCAGAACCGCAGATGCCGACCGTAGCTAACGCTATGCTAACCCAGATCATCTAAGACAATTTTATTTTTGTTGAGCCCAAGTTGATCCAACTCTCAAAACCATATCCCATTAACATTTCACTATAGGATATACCTGCCAAAATCAGTCCAACTCAACCCTTCCCACGCAAACCCAACAAGATCATCACTCTCACTTGAGTTCCAGTATGGTCTTGGTGTATCCGTCGGGATGGACCCTGCGGATGAAGTTGAAATCTCCCACGTAGAGAGAGCCGTCAGGGCCGCAGGCTAGCGCCACTGGGGCGAACAGCATCATCTCCCGGGCCGGACCACTGCAGCTTGGACCGCAGGGGACACTCCGGTAGAAACCATTCCCCATCACCGTGGTGATGACAGGGGGCTGCTGGGAGAGGAAGACATTTTCCCCGTTTCCCTTGTGAAGGATTCCTGGGGGACAGACAAAAGTGTATACACATTTAGAAACTTGAAATTTGTCTGAGATGTACAGCATGTGAAATCTTCCATTTCACATGTGAAACCTGCACTTTCACATGTGATATGCTTTACTCACATGTGAAATGAAATGTTCCACATGTGAAAATATAATATGTGTGTCAAAGTCACATGTGAATTCGCTATTTCCACATGTGATTGTCCCTATTCACTAGTGAAAAAATGTTTACACATGTGAAAATGAAGTCTGTGTCACAAAATTACATGTGAATTCGACATTTTCACATGTGATTGGCTTTATTCACATGTGAAAAACTAAAACACATGTGTCCAAAAACCACATGTGGGAACACTCACATGTTGTTTTCATGTCATTTTTTTGTAAGGGAGAGTTCTTTTATCGCACATGCCGTTATGTCATGAGTGTGTATCGATTCTACTCACCGCTGGGTATGTTGAGCGCGTGGTGCTTGTCTAGAGACCATCCTCCCAGGTTAGAGGGGACCAGTTCAAATCCCTGCATCAGAGCAGTCCTCCTCTCCCACTGGATAATGCCAGGACATGACTCATACTCATAGCCAACCGATACTGAAACACACACACACACAAACAAGCTTTGAAGCTATGTACAGTAATAACTATATACACCTGCTGTGTATTACACTGCTGTGCTATTACATGTGATCTCATAGTACCATTAGAGTACTACACCCATTTCAATTAATTGATTTGATATGGTCTCTCATAGTTATGAAATATGATAGACGGGGAGACGATACACACCTCCCAAGCACGCACACACATCTCCCTCAACGCTATATGAAATTGAATGGTGAGACAGATGAAAGGCGTGTAATAAGACCTCATCAGTGTGTGCACGAGAGAGATCAGTGAGAAGTGGAGGCGTAATCAGGAAGAGGCCGTCTTTATGAGGGAGCCCTAGAATTAGCTGCTTGGCCTCTCGGCTGTAATGATACACTGTGCGGAGCTCCTCACTGCAAGTAACAGCCACCGAAAGCCTTTTGATTCAGCGGGATTAAACATGTTCAAACACCAATTTACCACTTCAGACTTGGAAATCCATTTAAAGGCAGCAGGTGACAAAGCCACGCGGAAGCTAGTACATGCACGCTGTTCTTTAACAAATACACAATATTTGCAAGAACAAGCAAGAAACACGTGAATCCGCACAAATCGGCATCCTGGAAGAACCTCATACTCAAATACTACCATGTTTTTGCTGTAAGTGATGGTTGGGCAAGGTTTCTTTTAACAGCTACAGTTACAGACGGTAGTCCAATTAAAAAAACTGATAGTAATTCTATTCTTTCAGTGAAGCTAAAACCAGAAATCCTTCAAAAGATGGATTCCAGTGTGTCATTTTTGTGTTCAGGTAAATGCAAGGCAAAAAATGCCATTCAGTTGCTTAGTATTGCTGATCTGGATGTTTCACCCAAGCATCCTCGGTGTGTTTATTCTTTACACTTTGTTTTATGTTTCATGTTGTTGCCCACCTTCGGTATCTATTGCACGCCTGACCGTCCCGGTAAGGGGATCCCTCTCCGAGTAGCCCCCCTCCCTGAGGTTTCTTCCATTTCTCCTTGTCCTCATTTATTACTTTCACAATGCGGGCGTCGTGACACCCTTTGAGACTGCAACTATGATTAAGGGCTGCACAAATACTCTTGACTTGACACGGCGGCGATATACAGTAAGGTGATGACAGGCCTGACGAGAAATGCACCTGACACCTGTGTGGTGTCAGAATAACTTGCGCTGTCAATCACTGTTTGGTGCTGAGCTTAAGAGAGCCGCGTGCCTGTGGATTTTTAAGCATTCAAAGAGAACCGGGGGAGCGAAGCCTGCAAAGAATAGCGGAGATGCTAGCAACACGCGAGTAGGGAAATCCACATTATGCACAGGAGAATGCCTTTAATGCACAGAGACACACTCCTCCCCCGGGGCACGCCAAGGCCAACCTAAATCTCCAACTCAATGGGCACAATCAATAAAGTGACAGGGGGAGGAAAGATAATGGGCAATTTGGGGGACCGGGGGATTCTGAAGGAGGAAAAAAGAAACCGTATAGTACTGGACAAAAGTTCCAAGTCAGGTAACCACCTCTTAAGGTCATTCAAAAAGTGCATTTGTTTCAATTTTAAGGTGTTTTAAGCTGTGATAGGCTTGTGAACTCATGGTGTTTTTCGAAGTACAGGGAAAGACAGCTCCAAATCTGAATAGAGGGAATGCCTGGCTACACACTAAAGCTATAGAAAAATACTCATTCAACAATGTACATATCTGAAAAATGTACACGTTAATTAGTAATGTGTAATTCCTGTAACTTGCAGTTACTTCAGCTCACATTGTAACTCCAACTTGAAGAACTTGTTTCATGACCTGGAAACCAATCCATCCATGCATTGAAAATTACCACATATGCATTGGTCTAAATAGGGACATTGTTCAGTTTTTCTTAGTTCTATTAAAAAAAATAATAGTTTTTTGAAGTACAAGGCTCTTCCAGGACAAAACGGGCAAAGCATTCTCAAAGGGAAAGTGTCAGTGTTTAGAGAACTGCTTCACAACAGAATATTACTGAAGCTATATTACAAAGCACTCACTCTCACACACACACACACACACACACACACACAAATACACATGCAGTACATAAATGCACACTCAATATCTCACAGGTGAAAGCTTTCATTCCCCTCTGCTGAAGCCTCAGGCAATGTGTTCACCCCAGCAAACAGAGCATGATCTCCCTTTCTCCCCCCTCTCTGTCTGTGTGTGAGCACGTGGGGGTGTGTGTGCACAGACAGCTGTCTGTGTGCGTGTGTGTGTGCGCGCGCGTGAATGCACATGCATGTTTGTGTCATTGTGCCAACAAAGCAGCAGGAACTATACAGAGGGAAAGGATCAGAGGAAAACATGGGTGGAGACGAAAGAACAAGGCAGAGGAAGAGAGGTAACGGGGGAGAACGGAGAGAATGGAGGAAATAACAAGAAGGGAAGAGAAGAAAAGAGAGGGTTCAGGAGAGGACAGACACACAGGAAACGGCGTGCGGCTAGAGGAAGATAGGAGGCTAGGAGGGGAGTTGGGGAAGGGCGGGGAGGGGAGGTGGGGTTAGCAAAGAAGGGCAAATAAAGTCTCATTTGAGTAGAAAAGAGGTGAAAGATCAAGAGAGAGCTGGAGCAGATGAGATACAGCTCTGGCAGATAAGGAGAGGAGGGATGGATCAGGAGGAGAGAGGAGAGAGAGGAGGCCTGGGGATGAGGAGAGATGCAATCTGAGCACGAGACCATACTCTTCATTCCAGTGGACAAAGCTACGCCTGTGATATCGCAGTGCTTACAGAAAGCGCTGACCCCTTTCCCCCCTCCAGCTCCACTGTGTGTCTGCTACCTCTCACCGAGAGAATGGTAAACACGGAGAATGGAAACAGCGTTGCACAAGTTACCGATTTACAACTCAAAGGTTTTAAGCCTCTCTGGCATTTTGAGACTGCCGTTTTTTCTTCGCTTCCCAGAGGGTTTTTTTGAGTTCCTGTTAATTCATGTGACTTTCAAAAGAAGCTAGCTCCTCTTCAACCAAAAGCATGTACTTAATGAAGAGCACTTTACATTAATTAATAGAGGTTAGAGAGAAGAGGAGAGGAGAGGAGAGGAGAGGAGAGGAGAGGACCCCATGTATTATCTTCTACCTACCAGTAGCGTGAGTGAGACCCCAGACCTCCTGGCCATAAACATCAGTCTTGTTCCAGACCATTCTGTGGACCAGGCCCGGCCCAGCGGGATACCAGCGCTGGTACAGCCTGCCCTGGACCGAAGCGCGGACATGCACCTTGAACAGACCGCCCAGCGGGGACACGGGGGAGGCCGGGGAGGGAGGGGTGAGCAGGATGCGTAGCAGCGAGAGGTAGCCGGGCGCACGGGTGCTCAGATAGCTCAGCTTCACAAAGGACGCCGGGATGGAAACCTCCTCCTGCACCGCCTATAGGGAGAAGGCGACGGAGAGCAAGGAGAAACACAGAGCAACACATGAGTTTAGCGAGCTAACGTGCTAATTGCTACCGGTAGGTGCGGGAAGAAATAGCTCACGGAAAAAAGGTGTAGCGAATACATCGAATGTAAGCATCAATGTATTCATGTCACATATTTCATGATTACTGAACAAATGACTGTTTTGTTAAAATCAAATGTAGAAAGAAGTTAGTTTATGAATCCAATATCTAACAAAAATGCATGCTTATCACTGCAGACATGTACAGAGTGTGTGATGTCTGTTTGTCCAGCATGACGACACTCCAGAAATATCAGCGCCAAAATGTGACAATGTGATAAATTGGGAAATGTCTAATACATATAATCTACACTAATGCAGTAGTTTTCTAACTACAGTTAATATTATTATTACTACAATATAATTATTTTAAAATGCCATTTCAGTCAGTGAGTAATTGACTGAATTGAATCAATATGACTTTAAAAGGCATTTTTGTCCCAAGTCTATGATTACATTTATAAAGGATGTGGAAATGATCGCAGGTGGACACAGTGGGCGGTGCCGGCTACGCGCGAGAACAAAAACACCGAGCTTGCAGCGAATACTAAAAAATACATGACATTTTTCTGTTCTTCCCATTTCTTTCCTCGCAGTCTCTCTCTCTCTCTCTCTCTCTCTCTCTCTCTCTCTCGAGATAGTTGGATGCAATGTTTACTGATTTTTGATGTAATGTGGTTTTACCTGTGCTTCGTTTTCTTAGCGGTTGCCCTCTGCACCGTGCAGTTTGTATATTCTTGTACATTCTTGTAACTGTTTAGTAAAAAAAAAGGTTTGTACCTGTAGCTCGGGTATGACCGGCCCCCTCTCTGCGCACCCTCCGGTGTATCTGGGAAGCGGGGAGGGCATGACCAGCGGGTAGGGACTCAGAATACTCCTAACGTCACACTTGGCAGGTGGCACTTCCTCTCTGGACATGGTCACCTGATCCAGAACCAGGAAGTTGTTGTTGGGTGTCCAGATGGGACGCGTCTGCGGCAGGAAAGGTGGGCGCTGGAACATCAGGGTCATGGACTCTGCCCCCGAGGTGACCAGGTCAAAACTGGAGCAAAGTGAAAGAATGAGGGGAAGAGAAGACAAGATTGTACTAAGAGGGGAAAAGACAAGTGTGTGTGTGTGTGTGTGTGTGTGTGTGTGTGTTGGTGCCTGTACCTGCCATCCTGCCTGCTAATGGTGTAACCATACTCAGGATGCTGTAGGAAGGTGATGTTGACTCCTACCAGAGGGGAGCCGTCCTGCAGCACAATACTCCCTCTTATCACCGCTACCCGACTAGCAGGAGGACGAGACAGAGAGAGAAAGAGTTGACAGGTTTACAATGATGGAGAACGTCATGATTGTTCTAAGAGATATTGTGACGCACTAGCCAAACGTCCTTGTATCTGAAGAGAAAGCAACCAGCGTTCGCTTTCCTCGGTACAATTCCGTCTTCAGCGCAGACAAAAAAATCTGCCAGAGATTGCCAGGATACAAGGACCATGAAAATAGCTTCACCCACAGTAAAAAAAAACTTCAAAACCCTGTCATATAAAAAAAATAAAACTTCCTCATCATGTTTTTTATTACAGTGACAGTGGTACCTGCAGCAAGAGAGGCTCTGTTGTTCTTTAAATAGCCCTTGAACTCTCAGGCACATTTTGGCTATTTTGAAATATCCCTCTTGATATTTCTGGTAAAGTGTGAAATAGGCTGCTTAAATGTGGAATAATCGCCGAACAAGTAAAATGGAGACAGATGGTTTTGGAAAAGACACACACACACACACACACACACACATTGATGGATCCTATCTGTTACCCCAGAAGAGGGATAAATGAGGGATGGTGCGCTTTCTTCGGGTGGCTGCGTCACCCCGTTTGTTACTCCTGTCCTGAAAGCCGCCCATCGATTTCCCCTCGCGAAAACAACGGCCGCGTAATGAATTTATTTGTTTATTCTAGGAGTGAACGAGGGGGAAAAATGCACTCGGCCATTTTTCAGAGAGGCATCGCTTCTCGTTTGTTTTTTTTCTCTCTCCAGTCCAAACTTTCTAGGTCATAATGCCGGTGAGATAGATTTCCCTCTTGTACGGCGAGAGGCCACTGAAATATTTATGGTGACACCTTTACGACTGGTGTAACCGGATGACACATAAAGCATAAATATGTAACAAAACAAACGCTCCGCAGTTGTACGCTGACACCGAGACAGGAGGAGGACAATGTGTCGAGGGGTATGGGGCGCTAATCCCCCAGAGTAACACAGATCATTAAGACGGGCGTGCACGTGAAAAGCCCCCGTTCACGTGCACGCCAAAGTAGCGCTTGAACGATTTAAACGGGGTTAACAGCAAACGTATTAACTCTACTAACCGCGTCTCTCCATATAGGACAACTCAAGGACACAAAAAAATATATACAAAAGGGCTCGCTTGCAAACCCCACAAATAGTACACAAGAAAAACACACCTGGTATCGAAGGGCACCTCTCCGGGGAGGGTGTGCGTCGCCGTCTTGCCCAGGAGGAAGCGCACGCGCTGGTAGAAGCTCTGGGTGTGCGCGTTGGCGGGCGAGGGGGGCGCGGTGGGCGGCGGGGGATTCTGCTGCAGCAGGGCCAGGGGGTCGGCCGAGCCTTGGCACAGGGGGTCAGAGCCGCAGCTCAGTTGCTCGCAGCAATCTGGGTCCACGCAGTCCACCAGGCCATCTGAAAATACAGACACAAGCCTTCACACAAAAGCAGAAAAATGGGCGAGAAGGGTAATATACACCGTTATTTTAGATATTGAACACATTTGAAAGGGATTTATTAGGAGATTTAGTAACACCTGCCAAGAAAAAACTATTTTTGTCCTGCTGGCCAGTGAGTAGCTCTACTGGAGCAAATTGAATTTATAGTAATGAACTGGGCATGAATCATCATTATCACGAGAATCAATCAAATGTGATTTATATCATACAGTGGCATCTATCGCTATAAATCAGACCCGTATCAACAGTATTGTTTGAATGTGATCCATAAAAGCCCCCTGTAAACAAGGAGCCACAGATACAAGCCCAGGCAGTAGGTAATAAGAGTCAGGCTGGCATTTGTGTTTCCTATTTCGAGTCTAGTTTCTGAAAAGGCAGGAAACAGCGCTGACATTTAAATGCATCTGACCGCGGAGCAGCGAGCTAAAGGCCAACGATATTCTATTATAACCTCCTTCCACAAAGGTAGCGCAGTGCATCGGCTCATTTCGATAAGATTCACTACTTCAGCTTCAAAGCGCGCCATTAATTGAATTCTTCACATCATTGTGGCGGAATGAATGCGGGACAAAATCTTGAATCCCTTTCGCTTATTTCGATAGTGTCAAACAAAGTCGATTTTTCGAGAAAAAAATAAAAGGCAAAGCAATGCTCCTCGTGATGTGTTTATTTGTACTAGCGTTGATGGAGAAGTGAGAGTAAGTCAGAGAGTATGATCTGCCAAAAGCTACTGAAATATTTATGGAGAAATGTAAAATTTTGTGGCAAAAACACACATTACATTCATAAAGGGAATGATATAATAACTTTTATATAAAATGTTCATTTTTTAACATCTGTAATATGTATGAGTGTGCATGTGTCTTTGGATTTTAACTGCCACGTCAGTCAGCCTGCAGAATAAATATTGTTTTTCGGTGACTCTAACCCTCCTCTCACATCCAATGGGAATAATTGGAAACCTCAAAGTTCCTCTTTATTCTCTGATTACCAGCGATAGCATCTCTCCATCTCTTTCCATCTTCACAGTCGGAGACAAAACCGAACCGCTGTGAGATGGCTAAGAGCGTATCCGGTATATACGGGAACGGCGGGAGGGCCGGATCGTATCATAGGAAAGGACTGTATGTTAAACGCCGTGAAGAGACGTTGAAGGACAGAAAGATAATGGATGTGTGAATGGTCTCCGTACGGCTTTGTTAGCGAGCCCTGCTCTGGCAGAATCTGGAGTGTTATGATGACTTTATTTGCGGCAGACACAGTTTTTCCTTGAAATTAATCCATAGTCGTATGGTGTAATATAAAATAATAACTAAATAATTATGGTGGCAAGGGGGGGGGCTTCCTTTGTTTTTTATCATGTAGAGAGGAATATAACCTCCCCCTACCCTCCTCCCACTCATCTCCCCGACCTCTCCCGGCCTCCTCCCGGCTTCACAGAGCAGCAGTAGTAGTGGTGGTAGTGTTAAATTATCGATCCCACAGTGGGGAAGTCCTACATTTCTGCTAAACCACGGAGACACACTGGACAAAGAAGAATCAGAGGACTGAACAGAATCCATCAGTACCACAGCGAAACACCATCAGTGCGGAAGCCACACTGATGGTTGCAATTGTGAAAGGAAACTTTTTGCCTCATTTCCTTTCATTGTGCCTCCGTTTGATATTACCCACAAGACCTTTCCAGTTGCACAGTACCGGTGTTATGATCTGGAGGAAAGAACCTTTAGTTCATATATTTTGAATCACCGTCTCCTGCTGATGTCATGAAAAAAAAAATGTGGAAGTGTTGACTCAGTCAGCCATGTTGCTTTGATAAAAGTTCCATCAGTTCCAGTAAAGAAAAAAAAAAAAGACTAGAAAGGTTCCCACTGTGCGCGTTGATTCAAATGCTTGTTCATCGCAAAACGTGTTGCCATTTATGGCTTGTTGTGTGACGTGAAAACAACAAAAGAAGCTATTCCTCCAAAGGAAAAGTGACACCGCCTTGTTTGCAATGATGGATTACTGCACCGGCCTGATGGGCACGTCCATAATGGATATTTGATGGAGTTTCAAAGTGAAAGGGATCCTTTGAGCGGCGGAAAGCAATGCAACATTGAATTATCCATCTCAAAATATGTTATATGTATTGCATAGCAGCCTAGGTGGGTCTGAAATAGCAGGGAAATGACTGTGATGAGCAGCACACCCCCGCTAACACTGGGATTTTTCCTTCATGTCTTTTTACCTGATGATACAGAGTTCAAAATACATCTACAGAGCCGAGCAACAAGCAGAACAACTCTCATAACCAAAGACAACAACAAACTATACTGTCTTCTTTTATTTTGAGTGGCTTTTATCCTAGCAGGGAAGATGCATAGCAAAGACATTTAGCTCTGATAGGGGAAGAAAACACACACACACACGCGCAAACTCGCATTCAATGTAGTAGTGACCATCGGGATTCTACAGGGTTGTCAGCAGGACTGGAGTGATGGCATAGAGGGATGAAGGAGGAAGGATTTTTGTTTTTGTTTTTTCCTGGCTCCAGGCAGGAGAAACAGGAGGAAAAGAGGAGCGGAACGGAATGGATGGTCTGACAGAGGGACAGAAAATGAAAAGAGGCGAAGGGACAGAAAGAGAGATAGAGAATGATAGCTGTTAGATTGTCACCTCCGTCGTTGTCTGTTCCATCGCTGCAGTTGGTTTCCATGACAACGCTGCATCCAGGCCCGCTCCATCCAGCCTGGCAGACACAGCGCCAGCCACTCTGCTCCAGGGTACAGCGTCCATGCCCACTGCACAATCCCGGGCAGCCATCTGAAAAGGTGTGGCCCAGATACATGCACACACACACATTTGGGGGGCAATTGTGAGCGTGTTGGATGGATGCAAACACTACGGAATTGAAATCATAAACAAGGATAGATTACCTTTTACAACTACATCCAAATCGTGAGTGACTGTGGAGAAAAGAGAGGGAGCTGGGTAAGAGAAAGAGGATCGGTAAATAGCAACACTTTTGAAATATTGTATATGGGCTCAGCATGCACAAACATACCTATGATACTAATTCAAATAACACACACACACACACACACACACGCAGCTCACCGATGTTGCAGTGCTCCCCCTCCCAACCGGGCTGGCAGACGCAAGTCCCATCGTGGCACTGCCCGTGCTCTTCACAGCGAGGATGGCACGCCCTCTGGTCACACGCCGTGCCAACCCAGCCCTCCTCGCACTGGCACTGGCCCTCGGAGCAAACGCCGTGGCTTCCACACGGCACCAGGCACAGCTCTGTAAGAACAGGCGGGTGGGCGGGGGGGGATACACGTGAGAGAAAGCATGTTTTGTATGTGACACAGAGAGAGCCAGAGAGAGAGAGAGGGGAATAGAGTATCCGAAGAGAAGAAAGGTAAAAGCAGCAAGGGAAAGAGGGAGATCTGTATTGGGAAAAAATGGGGGTGAGCCGTCCGGTAGGTTGAGAGAAAAGCCAAACGATAGAAGTGGATAACCTCCGAGACTAAGAAGTCTACTTTCTCACAATACACAATCTTCCCAGCTCTAATAGCCGAGCTCCCTGAAGGAGAGGAAGAGTGAATAGACTCATAATAACGGCCAAATGATTCGTATTTGCACCGCACATTTAAACTACAGGGACTCCAATTCTCCTCTATTATTCTTTTCTGACATTTTGATCAGATTTGGTAGGTATGTTAATACCCTCTCTCTCTATCTCTCTCTCTCTCTTTTCTTTCCCATCTCTCCATCTCTGTCTCCGTCCGGCTCTCTTTTCCCCTCCGTCTAGCCCGTTCCCCTCCCTCTCTCTCTCTTGCAACATCCCTTTTTTTTTTTTTTTAATTCTCCCTCTCCTCCTCCTTTCGTTCTACATCTCCCCTCTTCCTCTCTCTCTCCCTCTCTCTTTCCTTCTCTGCAGAAGCAAAGCGTCATCCATCAGTAAAAAGAGCAAAGTGCTGGAGGCACACAAAGACTACTTATCCGGCTGCAGTAAAAAAAAAAAAAGTTATTTCAATTTAAATATACATAGCATGGAGAGAGGGGTAAAAAAGTGGATTAAAGTTGGAGAGTTTTTCAGCTCTCTATTAGAATTACATTAGCTTAGCTATGCTTCAACCAGGACGTAGAATTGCACGGCCCCTTTTTTTGATTAAAAGCCCAGCAGGTAGAGAGAGAGAGAGAGAGCGAGAGAGGGGTTCTCATATCCTAGATAGTCAGCCGTGGTCTATCATTATCACGGGCTGTATCATCATAATAAGACATGCACACACACCTGAGAGCAGGAGCTAATGCTAAGTGCCTGCAAATCGCTGGTGCGCATGGTGGCGCAGAACCTTTCTGAACACCGGCGCTAAGTTAGTAAAAGGCAGCCTTATAATGGTCGTTTTCCTCTCTGTCAGCACCCACTGGGTACCCAAGGACAAAGGACGCGCTCCTCACCGTATACCGCAAAGTACTGCACTCCATGTGTACGTTACCGTAGCTGCGCGATGGCAAAATCACTGCTTTTTCTTCAATATGTTAGCGATACATGTTCACACTGCAAAAGCATTCTGCAGAAGAATGCATTCTATAGAAAGAAGCGTTGTATAACTGTATTTAAAACCAAGATACAATATGCTGGTTACAGGTAAATGGTTGCGCAATATAATAATCATCAAGCTTTTAAATACCAAGCTGCAGTCCTTGTAAGGCCTTGCAGCAGCTAAGAGAGAATAGAGCTTTTCTCTCCTGCCTTTTTTTTTTCTTTTTCTCATTTAGCTGAAGGGAATATGTGTGTGTGCATGAGTGTGTGTGTGTGTGCATGTGTGTGTGTTACAGTATAAATGCATAGTAAAGTGAGTGCTGCAGAGTGCTGCCGTCAGAGTCATGAGGGGAAATCTCATTTACGACCAGCATGAAGGGAATGCGCGCGCACACACACACACACACACACACACACACACACAGCCATTTCACAAAGTGCCTCCAAAGCCACATCTCTTTTTCATGTCTGTCAAGTCCTGAGAACATAGTATCTGGCAAAGGCACATGCATGCATACAAAAACAAACTAGTGATGTGCAATTGCAGTTTCCAGTATGTTTTTTTTTCTGCGTGTGTGAACATACATCATCCTCAGGTCTTACCGGTGTAGCAGTCTGGCCCGGTCCAGTTGGGCTGGCAGGCACAGGTGTCTGACTCGGGGAGATAGGTGCCGTGTCCCGAACACTGCTCCTGACAGGCTGGCAGCGGGTCGTCACAACTCACTCCCGCCCACCCCGCCGAGCACACGCACTCCCCGCGCACGCACACGCCGTGTCCGCCACACTGTGGGTCTACGCAGTCCACTGCAGTGAGAGAGCGAGCGAGCGAGAGAGAGAGAGAGAGAGAGAGAGAGAGAGCAAGAATGAGGTGATGGGAGGCGGTGGAAGGGTGGGGGTCAGGAGGGTGCCTGTCTCATTACGATCATCAGCTCACAGAGTATGAAAGCAGTGTTCTTTGCATCCCATCCAGGAGTTAACCATCCTCGCTAGAATCCCTGTATCTGTTCCACAACATTACATTTCATAGGACACTTAGAACCAGGGCTTTGATAAGGGGTGGAATTTGTTGGTTTGTGAGTGTGAGTGTGTGTGTGTGTGTGTGCAGCTCCAGGAGTCAGGGTGGTCTGCGCTACGCTGTGTTAGTGTGTGTAATTACAGCTCTGTGCAGTGAGCCAGAGCTCAGCACAGTTTCGGCTCAGCTCAGCTCAGCCTTGCCACTCCGCCTCAAGGTCAAACACCTGATTCTGTCTCCACAGGCCAGGACACTGTAGGTAACAGTAGGGGAGGGTTTAGCCGTACCATCATCAAATGTGTATGAAGCTGCACCATCATCACCATCATTGTCATTATCATTGATTTGTGGTCATTCATTTTTATGATTTTATTCCATTGGTGAGAGAAACAAAAATTGGTAGCGAGACAGGTGGATGGCATGCAACAGGAGTGTCAGGCTGGATTCAAACCTAGAACATCCCAGCTTTGTGGTACACACCTCAACCAAGTGAGCCACCATGACTGGTCAACTTCCATCATCTGTCATCATCAATAGTTTGGATTATAGACTTGAAGCTCACTATATGATATTGCGGTGCACTACCCTTTACCTTGTTCACAGTTGATTCCCTTGTAGGCCGGACTGCAGATGCAGATCCCCTGGATGCAGGAGCCGTGGTTGGAGCAGGTGGGGTCGATGCACTGACCTTCCTCCACGTTGCACTCTGCCCCCTTCCACCCCGACAGGCACACACACCTCCCTTTCTCATACATGCCATTACCGCTGCACAGCACAGGGCACGAATCTGCGACAGGAAAAAAAAACAACACAGATTACACCCACATATATATACACACACACATATACACACACACACACACACACACAGTGCTGCAGTATATTAGCTGAGAGACCGCAGTAACCTACCGTGAGTGGGGCTACGCTCTCTTATCTCAGCTAGTGCGCGGATTCAGCAAATCCTCAAGCAGCCTCTCTCTCTCTCTCTCTCTTTCTCTCTCTCTCAGACACACACACATATACACTCACATACACATATACACGCACACACACCAGCTTATCCCTCACGCTGTTTCAATTTACTCAAGCACCACCTGAGCCCGGCTACCACGGCAACCCAGGAATTGTAGAAAATCCCCCAAACGTCCCCTCAACTCTGAACAGGCCGTGAAAACAATCGTGAAAACGGAAGATTAGGAGAGAGCATTAGGGGTTTATAGAACAAGGGTGGAAAAAAACGGCGCTATCTCCATGCAGAGATGGAGAGCGGTGTGGCTAATGCAACGACAGCTAGGTAGACTACTGGCTGATGACACACTGACAGATATCCCCCCCCCCCCCGCCCGATGCAGCTGGGGGGGAGGCATGGCAGCTTGAGACTTCAAATGGATTAGAAAGACTCTGCAAAAGTAAAACGACTTTTTTCCCCCGCTGGGATCATTTGCAACGATGGTCCTGCGTGTTCACGTGTGTGCAGGCGTGTTTGTTTGATCCTTTGTTAAAATCTAACATCCCCCCCCTACATACCCCGCAGTAATACAGCATCCCTTTTTACAACTCTTGCCGAAACTTGCCGTGCAACTTTTTTTCGAACTGAGAATATCACAATGCGAGCAAATGAGTGAGGATGAGAGGAGTGAATAAATGATCGGCGTAAATAAATGATGGGACGTGATATCGCATCACCTACTTCACTTCGACACAACTAGACAGATACAGCTGCAATAATTTTGCAAAGACGGACAGAGGGAGAGAGAGTAGGAGCAATTGAGGGGGCGGAGAGAGAGAGAGAGAGAGAGAGAGAGAGAGGAGGAGGAGGAGGAGAGAGAGGGGTAAAGAGTAAGAGTTTGAGTTGTGCAGAAGATAGATTGAAGTTAACAGACATCACTGACCTTTGGCACAATCGGGACCCAAGAATCCAGCGAAGCAGTGGCAGTGTCCAGCCACACACTCTCCATTGCCATTACAGTCTGTGGAGCAACCGTCCATTGAGTCTATAAACACACACACACACACACACACACATCCCACACAAAAATTGAAAAAAAACAAAACATTTCACATGTAACTCCATAAGCTGGCATAGAGCTCCGTTATTGACTGAGAGATCTGATAAGGGATGGATGGCTCCCCAGACACAGGGGGGGGGGGGCTGTATTAGATTAGTCTGATCCAGCTGCTATTGCTCTCTGGGGGAACGGCCAAGCACTCACTTACGTTCAGTAGCACTAAACACATTATACTGCATTACAGGTTGGTAACGCGCCGCGCGCAAATTTACAGACATCAAGGCTTAATCAACAAACTGTTTACAAGGGGCGCAGTTTGGAACAAGATTGAACAACATAAAACCCCGAACGAGTTGCGAGTGCACAAAGTTACTGGAGAATGGATAATGTTGTGTCGCTACAGTGGCTACAGACTCAGCAGAGAGGATGAAGATCAATGCGGCGCTTGTTCATCGCTACCGCCGCGTCTCATCCGGCTTACGTGCGTTTCATCATCTCCTTCTGCAGGCTATATGTGCGTTTCATCACATTCTTCTATCGGACTTCAATTAGCCGCCTCCCTTTTTACCGGTCTCCTTTTGCTTCCATTGATATGTCCATCAAGTCAGATCTCATTCTCCGGGTACAGACAGCGCGGCTAAGATAGATAAAGAGGGAGAGCGCTTTTATGCTTTTAGAGCGTTATATAAGCCCGCTGAGCTCTGTCAGCTCTGCGCGAGATGGGGAGGATTCTGGTGTAGAAGTACCCAGAGGCTGGCGGGGGTTTGGGATTTGAACTATTCTGCTGGTTGTCTCGCGCCAGGCCAGCTCAATCTAGAAGCCAGATAGAGTAATTAAAAAAGGGTGTCACGTGTGTCATCCTTTATTTCACCCCGTACCGTCCGGCTCGGCTCTTCCGAAACAGGGAATCGACTCCAGAGTCAAACCACTGCGGGTCCCTCGGCTCTCACAAGTTCAGGGAGCGTGGATGACACATCCTTCAATGGCACGGCTCACGCACGCGCGCGCGCCGATATACAAAAAAAACCCGTGCGCGCGCAGTTATTACGCGACACCCGCCACTGCCTTGAGGGGCGTGTGACACATGCTAATGAGACAGGCTCTGCCAGTAGCCGGCAGCGCGGCGTTATCCTCCACAGCAGAAACCAAAGTCATTTTCACCTCCATCACCTGTCATTGTCACTCTGATGGAGAGGAGAGGAGTGGCAATCATCTTTTCTCCCACACAGTCAGGAGAACTACAAACCTATCTCCATGTGTCTCTCTCGCTCTCTCTCGCTCTCTCTCTCTCACACACACACACAAAAAACACATTTCAATATTGTATCTGGCATTACATATACAAGGGCACTGTGTTCCTTTTAATCCAGGAGAGACAAGGGTTTAGTGAGGAAGCATAGACACTGCAGGGACGGCATTATGAAAGTCGTATATGTCTAAACTGTAAAATAATATTAATACGTTAGTATATGAAAAACTGTGTGTTTATTTGTTACATTGTATGCTGGATTGTACCGGTGTGTGTGCCTGAATGTGTCTAGGTGTGTGTGTGTGTAGGCATCCACTTGGTACTTTCCACTGACTAAACCCTTTCCAGTTAGGAATCACTCATGCCATAAGTTATTGCAGTTAAATGGTATTATAAAAATGGGTGCTTCCAGCCAAGTGATCTGATTGGTCAAATAAGCATTCCACTTGTGCTTTATGAGCCCATTTCAGCCATGCTTTATGACCCTTGGACTTTATGAATTTATGAATTTATGAAAAATGAAACGGTCGCTCGGCTAACTAGAAGTAACCAGGAGCAGGTTCATCTTTTTTTTTTTTTGGATCAATTTTAGGTATCTATGAAGAAAACCTTGGCAGAGAGTGTTCATTGTGTAGAAGTTATGGTAATATCTGAGCGGGCCATGTGATGACAGGTGTATAAGGAGTAAGTATAGGGATTATGTGATAAATAGCCCTGCAGGAAGCATTACTGAGCCCTGCCTGGGTACACGCTGAGCAGAATTAAAGAAGATGGAGGCTAGGGTGGAAGTGGCAACATGACAGAAATCATCATTAAGCCAGAGCTTTTTTTGGGTCACACATACAAGAACTGTGGAGGAAAAAAAAACCCCAACAATATTCACTGATTCACTGCTGATTTTGTTCAATACAAAACGGATACGTTATTGATGTGTGTGTTCTTGGTTAACACAAATCATCATCTGTAGATCTAAATGGAAACACAGACACATTTTTGAACAATGCATTTGTGTTTTGTTGTAAATTTCATTGGAGAATCATTATCAGCGAGATCTAAGAACATAACCACATACACATTTTCATATATTGTGTATACGCTGCTTGCCCAAACTCGGCATCTATTGCACGCCCAACCGTCCTGGTAGGGGGATCCCTCTCTGAGTAGCCCCTCCCAAGGTTTCTCCCAATTTTCCCAGTGAGGGTTTGTGGGAGTTTTTCCTTGTCCTCTCTGAGGGTCTAAGGCTGGGGGATGTCGTGTACTAACCATTTATTATTTTCACATGTTGGGCACTGTGAAGCCCTTAGAGACTGTAACGGTGATTAAGGGCTATACAAATAAATGTGATTTGATTTTGATTTACACTATACTAGTTATTGAGTTCAGGTGTTTTTCAGGGTTTGGGCTTGGCCCCTTAGTTCCAGTGAAGGGTAATCTTAATGCTACAGGATACCAAGACATTTTAGCCAATTGGGCGCTTCCAACGTTGTGGCAACAGTTTGGGGAAGGCCCTTTGCTGCTCCAGCATGACTGAGCCCCTGTGCACAAAGCCAGGTCCATAAAGACATGGTTAGACCAGTTTGGTGTGGAGGAACTCGACTGGCCTGCACAGAGCCCTGACCTCAACCCCACTGAACACCTTTGGGAGGAAGTAGAACGCCGATGGCGAGCCAGGCCTTCTCGTCCAACATCACTGCCTGACCTCACCAATGCTCTTTTGGCTGAATGGGCACAAATTCCCACAGATACTCCAAAAGCTTGTGGAAAGCCTTCCCAGAAGAGTGGGGGGGGGGTCCAACTCCATATTAATGCCCATGGTTTTAGAATGGGATGTCCAGCAAGCTCATATAGGTGTGATGGTCAGGTGTCCACTGACTTTTGGCCATATAGTGTACTATCTGTCTTGCTCAACTCACGTAATGATTCAAGTGCATCATTAAATGCATGTGGCTTTGAATTCACCTTTTTTCCATTAGATTTACAACAACCTCTTTCCTCTCTTTACCATTTCATAGAATAACCAGTATCAAGATGACTATGATTATTATGATTAAGTTTGCATGACGCGTGTAACCTCAAGACTTACATGCAAGATACATGCATATCTACACACATAAACACTGTAGGCGCATTGTAAATATACATGACCCTCTGTAGACCTGTTATTGTGAATACAAGCATTTTGCACATCCATTTCTCATGTTGTTTTTTTCATTTCAATTTTCCTTCTCATACGTCATACATTGCATATACTGTATATTGATATTTTACCACTTATTTCATACATAACAGTTTAAATTGTCAATTGCGTATGTTTATATGACCCTTAGTTGCACGATTTTTCTTTACATTATATTTTTCTTTACTGAATCTGCTGCAACAGCCCAATATCCCAACAAGCATCATTTAAGTTTCATCTAAATCTCTCTCTCACCTCTCCATGAAGCTCTACATACTATAGCATACTCTGCTTCTTATTATACTGTACATCACTGTACTGTAGCTCAGTGTTTTTCCTTTGTTGCCTGCAACTGTCACAACAAAGTGACGACTACTCCTAACCCCCTGTTGCAAGTGTAAATGGGCAGGAGGGTGAACTTTGACACCGAACGATGATTATTATCTTCCCCTTTCAAGCCATCACTTATAAATTATTTGAAGACGCCTAGAGTCCTAGAGGCTGTTATTTCGAGCACATCTGCCGTGCCTACATTCGCTTTGATCATCAAAATGGAGAACTTGGGAAAAAGGGGCGATAAACTTTTTGCAAACATTTCTCATCACGGTTTACCTCAAAAACACGGCACTCAAAATAAGCCTGGTATATTCCAGTCTTTACAAACAGCGTCAAGTGTCAACAAATGTCTGACAGCTCCAAAATAAATCTGTGTTTAGCTGTCACATGCTGTCAGTCATTGTATAAAGAACTCCCCGTCAATATGAAAACGAAAAAGGCATCTTCAATACAATGTTTTTGGATTTCTGGGACTAAGCCGCCCCCTTTGTTTACTGATTGGATTACGCATTGGGGCTTTTTAAGAGGTTGGAGGACTACTGATGTTTTGGCTACGAGCCACGGAGAAGGCTGAGTGCAGTACTCCTCGGTCATGCCAAGTACCGGGGGTGAAAATGATGCAATACGTGTGTATTGAAAGAACACGGGGAAGAAATGCCAAAAGTGTTTTGCATCACAGTAACAAGCATTTTATCTGTCCGTTGCATGCTGTGTGTGTGGTAATTGACATATTACCTGTTTATTACATATGTATTACCATGATGATGCTAAGTCGGTGTGTCCCCCAACACTTCTTTGTTATTTTAACACCGTATTCACTTAAGCACTACTGGACAAAGTGGGAGTGAGGAAACTGCCCAGGTAATTATCCACCTGTCTATATTCAGCCACTTACTCTTGCATTATTCACATCCTTCAATTTACACTTGCCATCCGTGTGTGTCATAGCAATGAGCTGCAGTTAGCAAGCCCTGTCATTACCAGAGCAACTGTCCTCCCCTTTCTAACGGCTGTCTTCTGCTAGGCCAAGCTCATTCTTTTCTAATAGGAAAAGTTCCCTTCAAATGTCAATGAGTTTCAAAACCACTCTCGTCCAAGTCATTTTTTTTTGTGTCCTTTCACATCAACAGATGAGAAGGCAAGACATACAGAAACCCACGAGAAACAGACAATAGTCAGAAGTACCTCCCGAGCAGAACTTTATTTTGGATGCAGGGCAATTTCTAAACAACGGAAAAAGAATACTCGCTGAAACTTCACATGAAGTGTTTCAGTCCAGGGTATTATCTTCCCTTTGTTCATATATAGGACACGTTCCAATTGCCTTTTTGAACAGGCACGGGAAGTTTTAGAATTGCTACCAGCAGAAAAACCCATTTTGGGTTGTTTCAGTCGAGCTGTAGTACCTCTCCTCACCTATGGGGGTGCTATGGAGCAGCACCTGCTCCAGGTTGCGCCCGTCGTTGTACAGAGCGAGGTGCCAGGTGCCGGGGTCCATGTACTCAATGAAGCCCGTCTCCTGGAGAGCGCTCAGCAGCAGACCTTTGGGAGCTTTGGCAGCCGAGACGGGATCCGCCAAGGACCTGGGCAGCGCCTTCCCGTCCAACAGCTTCACAAAGTCGAACTGAACACAGAACAGTGGCATGGCAACGCAATCAGGCAACAGCAACAATGTCTTCCAGTTGGAATGAACATGACAGAGACTCACAAAACATTGCATTAATGCAATGGAAATTTACAAGCAAAAGCCTTGTTCAGTTGTGTGTGGTGGTTGTTGTTGGGGGAGCTTGTTGCAAAACTGCCAATTGAATGTTATTGGAAAACTGCCTGCATATGAGAACTTGGTGGATAGTAGTAGATGTGGATATCAAATGCGGACAGCAAAATTGGCTGGTCTATGGAAATCAGAAACCAAAAAGAAAAGCAGAAAGCAAGGAAAAAACATCAACCGTGGCAGCTCAAGTCCTCTACCGGGCACGTTCCGCGGCGGGTTGGCTCGACAACTTGAAGTGTTGCTAATAGCGCAGGCCAGACTTTTACCGCCCGGGTTTTTTTTCAAATGGAAAAGAATGTTATTTCATCTGTCTAAACCTTTTCTCTGCTTCTTTTTCTCTCGCCCTCTTTAACTTTCCCCACCGCCTTCCACTCTCTCCACTCTCCTTCTCCATCTTCAAACCTCCTTAACTAGCAGCGCTCGCTGAGTCGTATCCCCCCCCCCCGAGGGCCGCATGTCACGCTAGTGTCAAAAACAACTAATTAGACCTCTTCATGCAGGCGAGAGCAGGGGCGCACTGATGTTAAAAAGCAGATGACTCAGTGTGTGTGTTGTATTTCTGTCCCGTGTACGTGCTTCTCGTACGGCGCAGCGGTGTTCTACATTGTGTACTGCGTGTGTGTCTTGCATTTGTGCGCATGTGTGCCTGTTCCTGACGTTTTTCCTGACGCTAGATCAGCAGGAGTAGCCGACCTCGGCGTGCGTGCTGGCAGGAGTGCTGCGACTGAACCGTACCTGAGTGTGCGTGGGCGGTATGTTCCGGCGTCCGTAGACCCCCAGCAGCGCGTTGTGCGAGAGCGAGAGGTTGAACTTGATGTAGGTGGGGTGGTGCACGGTCATGTGAAACCTCCAGAACAGCCCCGGCGGTATGGCCTGGCTCTGCTGGGTCCCGACGTCCACCTCGCCCCGGTCGATGGCCCGGCCGCGCACCCATTTCTCTGCAGGGAAAAAAAAACCACAGAGAAGGAGATATCGTTTAATCACGTAGATTTATCAAAGCGGACAAGGAGTTTCTTTTCACCATCGGTGGGAGGGGAATTAATAACCGACCTGATGTTCTCAAACATCAGCTTGATCACTGGACTTACTGATGAAGTGGGACTGAATAGGCATCGGGGATGACTCCCTTTCAAGATGCCCTGCTTCGGCAAGCCTTTGGATAGACTCTGCATGAAGATGAACTGCTTTAGAGAGGGAGTGTTTTGTCTGAGAGCTGTCTACTGGGGCTTTGTCGTGTGCTATATTAGCATCCTCTAACAAGAAAGAAAGAGCATGTGTGTGTGTGCTCTCACTTTCTCTCATCTGCTCTCTCTCTCTTTTCACACACACACACACACATTCACAAACATTGTCACAGCACACAGATAGTGTCTGAGTGAGAGCGTGTCTTTGTGTGTGAAGAGAATAGGTCCTTCCAGCAGTCTCCCCCCTTGGCCATCAGCTCCTCTTCCTCTCCGTAGCCTTTATCCACCACCGTAGGCCCCGGCTCTTTTGTGCGAGGGGGAGCGGGCGAGGCTTCTCCAGCTCCTCTTTGTGTCGGGCCCCTTTATGGAGAGATATATCTCTCTGGCTTCTAAACTAAGATGGAGGAAATACGGTGACAGAAGGGAGCGAGCCGATCGTTACGGGCCACAAAAGGCAGAGGAACAGTTAGGGGCAGATTCATGGACGAGGCCACTCACTCTCAATCTATAATGCCCGCGGCTTTACCACTCCATTACGGAGACACCGTGCACACCCACCGGCCAGCCTGCATATATCACATGTACTGACACACAGGTGGGGAGGTGGGAAAGAGAGAGAGAGAGAGAGAGAGAGAGAGAGAAATAGCATGCTTGTGGGTAACTCAATGTATATCATATCTGCTTCTGCATTTTCTTTCATAACCTTTTTTTTTTTTTTTTTTAAGTGAGATGAACTGGATTAAACGAGGTTGAACTGAACTGAGACAAGAGAGAGAGAGCGATAGAGAGAGAAAAGGAAAAGACAGTCCTAATAGGCCTATAATGAACGGGAAAAGAGAGACAGGTAATCCTGCACAGGAGGTAAAAGGTCCCTCTACCAAAGTCTCTACCAAAGGGGAACAAAAGCAGCTTGGCAGAACTGAGGTATGTATTGATGCATTCCCCCCGCCGAGTCTACCTCAGCAGTCTCTTCCTTTTAATGCTAATCCTCGGTGCTGCGCCTCGCTACAGAAGAATAGAGGCCAGCGGAGGGATGGATGTCCTGAGGAAAGCAGCCTTTTATTCGCCGCTAGATGAATGGGAGATGAATGGAGCATGGCGGTTGGCAGACACTGGCGGGGCCTGACTGGCAGGCTGGCGGGCAGATGAGCAGGCAGGTCCTCCTGATGCTAATTACTCCGCAGCGCCTCTCTAAGTGTGATGCAACGCAGGGACAGAAAGCGGCAGTCGGGTCAACCCGCGAGGAGTGGAGGAGGAGGATGCGGGGGAGCTGGAGTAGAGACACAGAGGAGGGGAAAGAGGAGGGGGGGCCGTGTCCAAAGAGGAGGTGGCAGAGTCAGGTTATGGCTGCTGATGCAAACAGAAGAAAACAAACCCTCCTGCATCACTCTCTCTCTCTCTCTCTCTCTCTCTCTCATGCTCTCTCTTTCCCTCCATCCCAGCGGTAGAGAATAACAATCCAGCTAGAGAGAGAGGGGAGAGGATCGAGGCATTTTGGGAGTCCCGCCGAAACCAGGCAGAGAGAGAGAGAGCACGATGACTAGGGCTCCTCCGGGGGTCTCCCCAGCTGTTCAGATTACCGCTGTCAATCAATGAGTTCCACCAGCGCCGTAGCCTCTGTATCTCCGCACAAACCTGAGACCGCTCTTTGAAAGTATCTTTCAAAAACGGGCAAATCTCTGTTTATTCCTGCTTGGCAGGGCGAGGGGGGGGGGGGGGACGCGAGCTTAAACGCGCCGATATGTGAACAGAGAGGTAAAAAAATCCTTTACACCTTCGCTATCTGGTGAGTTTAATATGTGGAAAGCAGCTTGAAATTCATATTTGCTATCGGTTACTGAGAATAAAAAAAAATTAAAAAAATACATGGCATCACATAAATCCCCGTCTTCTGCTTTTCATCGTTAGTTTGGCAGCAGAGGCAAGTGAAAAACTTTTATTTATTTAGGTTTATTTCAAAATAAGAGCAGCTTAGTCATCTCTGCCATCAAGCACAACAAGTCCATGATGGATGATTATATATAATAACGATGCTGCCTTATTAATATTGCATTATTAGTGCATCCATAACAGGACTCCTTATTTACACGACTCTTTTCTAACTGCAAAACACACAGATACACACGCACGCACGCACGCAAACGTCGAGTGTTATTATCTCCTTCGCCCGTGAAAGGTTCCTCTGTCACAACAGATCTGTAATCTAAGAAGATTACAATGTTTTTACATTTGGACACACACACACGTCTCCACCTCCTAATGAACAGCTAAAGCGACAGTGACACGTCGCCGCGGCGCCGCTCCTCGTCTCCCTAATCCGCCGCGTACATTTCTGCGCGCGGTGCCTACGTATGTGTCCGTATGTGTGTGTACCAGAACGGAGAAAAAGTAAGACGAGCCACATTAAGACTTGTGACACGAGGTCTAATTAATTTATCTCGCCTCAGGGTTAGTCAGGTAAAACAATTACACCTGTAATCTATTTTCAAAGGAACTAAACTGTCTTTGCAATTAATGTTATTATCCCTCCGATTCTAATGAAGCGGAGAGCGGGCTAAAAGTGCAACGAGGGTCTTGGTTGACGGGCCATGTCTGGGGACCGAAACTGTGTGAGTGTGTGCATTGTGTGTGTGTGTGGATATTCTCGTTCGTGTCTGCGTGTGAATCCGAGGACACGTTGCCGCAGAAAACATTAACAGTGTTCCAAAAGCAAAAGAGAGAGATTGAGTTTGCCGCAGGATGAATAAAAATACCACAATGGGCAAGGTCCCTATAATTACTTGGATTCAATTAAGGGCCTTTTGAGCAGGTGGTTTAATAAGCTTTCAGCCTCCCTCTCTCTCTCTCTCTCTCTCTCTCCACTGTGCAGCCTAATGAGTGTCAGTCAGAGTCGGGGAAAAAGATAATGCTCTTGGCCTCGGGGTCCCTCTATTACTCTCACGTCCTCACCTTCTACCGCCACGCCCTCCGGCTGCCTGTGACAGACAGGTCCGCCCTCTTCACAAACTAATTCGCTCGGTAACAATCCGAGCGCACTCTTACAGATATAATACGTGTGTGTACAAAATTGACACGTGGATAACACTTTTCTTATCTCGTTTTTTTTTTTTTTTTTTATTGTCCCCTACCTAAGTTCTTGCTAACTCGGTTTCCAATGGGAACCGAAGAGGCAAGCCAGCCACTTATTTTGATAAAGTTCTACATCAATGGACATTATTTGGCATCTTAACCAAATAGATTTATTATCTGGAGAGTGTGGAAGTGATCCTGGGATGAAGGTGCGTTCACTTACCCCGTAGTCCTGTTAAACCCCACTGCCCTGCTGTGGCAAATGGTACATTTTTATCAAAAAGGAAGTTCTAAAGTCTGTTTACCAACAAATGGCAAAATCGACTTTGATTTTTCTTTGGCTTTGATGCTGCAGCCTCAGATATCAATCTAGCCTCAAATATCAAGTCTGAGCACTACAAAGCTTTCCGAGTCAACTATAATCTATTCTCTAGATTGTAAATAGCGGTTGAAGTTGGAATTAATGTTTAAATTTCTTAATCTGTTGGGTGATGTTAGGTGATGTTTTGAATGCAGGCTGCATGGCAGACAGACATGCTGCTGCTGTGGGGGTTACACAGCTTGAGGCGTTTGAGCAGGGGGGTTCACTGCATGATCCCTGCTCTCTCTCTCTCTGTGTCTGTGTGTGTGTGTGTGTGTGTGTGTGTGTGCGTGTGCTACATCCTGAGACTGTATCCCAGCGTGAGAAAATCGATGAGACCAGTGTACCAGGGACCAGTCATCAGCATTTGCACACACAAGCACGAATCTAGACACACACACACACACACACACACACACACACACACACACATGCTCGTGTGCATACACACATGCAGACACACACACATTTTTCTCACACATAAACAAAAACTTGCATGCACTCGCTTTCTTTCTCTCTCTCTTGCACCCATACACACTGCTCCCCCTCACCCCCCCCCCCCCCCCCCCCCCCCCCCCCCCCTCCACTCTCTCTGCACGCAGTCTAGAATATTGATGTGCTCTTTAAGAGCCCTCCTCTCTGTCTGTGTCACATTCCATCCATCTACAGACCGTTTCCAGCCACACCATCAGATAGAGTGAAAACAATTCGGCACTAACTCTCCTTTTATATGGCAGTTGATACAATATCATCTCATGGGCTCCGATGGCGTTCCGCTGGCTCCGCATTTCATCATCTTCACATTATAATGAGGCAATATGCCGCTCTACTGTATGTCAGTTTGTATCATTTCATATCATTAATATTTCCGACGCGCCAACGTTGAGTGAAATATTATTCTCAAACGCCAACGTACTTCATTAAAGAAGGGAAGCCAATGACGGAAAAATCTCTCCGCTTTCATCTGCTCCGGAGGAAGTCATAACCGGGAGCCTGTCTGTGTGTGTGTGTGCGTGTGTGTGTGTGTGTGTGTGTGTGTGTGTGCGTGTGCGTGTGTGTGCGTGCTCCTCTGCACGCATGCCAGAGACAGATATAATGCAAAGAGAAGACCATGTCAAGAGTGTGAGTGGATGCACACTCACACGCATGCACGGCAGCCCGGAGGTTGATTATCGTCGGGGGGTGAGTGGCAATTAATGTAACACTAATTAGAGAGGCTTTTATATGTGGGGGGACTAAGAGGAGGGTTGCTGGTGATCTGTGGAGGCGGCAGGAGAGCTAATACACAGAACATATGACACGACGTGACGTGACACTAGCCAGACGACGCCACGTGTCAATTAGCGCCTCGTGCTAGCTGGGCTGCTAGCCGCCTCGCGAAGCGGATTGCCGCTTTCGGTGTACGGCCACCGAATCAAACGTTACGGTATTGAAGTTGACATAAAAATAACAACACAAAACAATACACGAGAACCAGATTACTACCTTCCGATCATTCTGTTTTATTCTCCGTCTCGTCTCTACTGTATCATCCGTTTCTATATCAAACATCAAGCAGATATCAATAGATAACTGTCCTCCAATCACGCTCCCTCTGCTGTCTTTATTCTTCCACTGTTAGGTCGCTGCTTTATCGCCCGTCTCACATCAACACATCGACACCTGAAGGGTTTTGTTCCCAAAAAAAACCCATTTTGCTTGAAATTCATTGCTCAATTGTTTTAACTGCAATCACAAACATATTTTTTTAGCTAAGGGTCTTGACAATAGCTAACAAAATTAGTTTTACTTTCATGTCAGCCATCATTTTGCCGGTGTCACTTTATTTATTTTTTTTGAAACGGTCTCATTTTGGAACGACTTTCTTCAAGAAGATTACTATCCACCAATCATTCTGCCTCTCCTCCCTTCACTCCCACTCTCCTCTCTCTCTCTCTCTCTACCGTGTCATCTTTTTATCCTTTCCGTTCCCCCCGGTCTCCTTTCTCCATCCTTCACTGTGTAATCTAGGGGATTGTGTGGTCTCTCGGTGTGAGAGGTGATGGGTACAGCGGGATGAGCGTGATAATCTGCCACACTGGATTACAGCCTAATCTCTAATCTCTCTGGCCCTCCTCCGCCTGGGGGGGGAACCACTTGCGCCGTGCCAATTTTATTAATCTGAGCCCCCTTCGCATCGACAGCTTAGCCTTGTCCATTTTGATTTCCCGGCTTTCCAACGAGCATATAAAAGAAATAGAAGCTGAAACAATAGATTGTTGTGACGCAACGCTCGGAAGTGAACGCCACGACCCCCCCCCCCTCCCACGCACTCTATTGGATTTGGATTTAGCCACTGATGAGCGCGTTTAATCCCGAGAATGTGAGGATTCATCAGGAATGGTCGCTTCAGGGATGTCCCAGGTTGCCTAAATTGCAGCGGGTTGCAATTTGCAGCTGACGTTCTCCGGATAAGTGCTGAAACGCGGGTTCCGACTGTAGCATCCACTGTAATATCCATCAGACTCGGGCCTAGGCGTGAAGGTTGCGGCGTCCTGCCTGACTTCGTGACCTGGAACACTCACAATTAATGTTCCGTATCACGGGGGGTTAAATTGGTATTAGTAATTCCTCTGGCTGGCGGGAGACAGGCAGAGTGCAGGGAGGCTATTCCGGTCACGTATCGGCGAGGAGGGAACATGATTAACCAATTACCTTGCCTTTCCTAATGAAAGAGTAATCGGTCCGGGGCTGATCTGTTGGACTGACGTCTCTCCATCATAATGGAACATTCATTGTGTCGGAGCGCGTTACGCATTCAGGCCAGGGGTCCTAATTCAATAGAAAGCGATTTGAATTCACGCCGGCGGGTATGACACTCAACACATTCCCGCCGTACTGTTGATGTAACGTTCATGTTTACATTTCTGGGGGATTTTTTTCCACACCGGCTACTTCCATTTAAATTGCGGCAGTTTTGTTTGATTACGCTGGCAGGATTTTTAATTTCACATTTTAGATACAAAAAGAGAGAGGATTTCTTCTATAAAACAATGTGTACAAATTGATATTAGTATTTTAAGTGTTTCTCTTATATTTTACTTTTATTGAGTGGATTTATTTAATATATATTACATTTTGTTTTGTTGTTATCCAGGCGCAGCTTAGCTTTTAGCTTCAGGTGTGGAAAGTTGGTGCTACTAGTTAAATCCTGGTATTAGATATCACTCAAGCCTATTTCACAGTTGTGTATTTGTGTGTGCATGCACGTCCATATTTGAGGTGTGTGTGTGTGTGTGTGTGTGTGTCGGCTCACCTCTGTCGCCGGCGTGTGTGTGCTCGGGGCTGAGCGTGTCCAGCGGGTTGATGGAGCTGGTAGGTCTGGCCTTGCCGCCGTCCTCCTGTTGATGGTCCACGGAGCTGAGGCCGTTCTCATACAGCTGGTTCTCACTATGCCGCAGATGCCAGGTCAGACCTAACAGGTGGACCGCTACATGCACACACACACACATGCAGGGAGGCATATACGCACACACACCCGCATGGACAGTAAATGCATTCAGGTAGAGACACATCATATACACACACACACACACACACAACCAAAGGGGAGACAGAGAGAAAAGGCGGGAGAGGAGAGATGGATCAGTATTCCAGGCATGCAGAGGGGTGTGTCTGCATCTTCTTTAATGCTCATCTTAAACCTCTTGCGCTCGGTTTACGTGCTTATTAGTGCTCTGCAAGGCAATGGGCAATTAACACGTACACAGGAGAACGCACGCACGCACACACACAGACTGACACGCTCATGCACGTGTACTCACACATGCATGAGCGTGGCAGAGGTGGGCAATTAAGGGAGATCTTCAGAGCCGGAGCCAAGGGCTGATATTACGGCGCTAACACACTCTTTTGTGCATGACTAATGATGCTTTGAAAGCTGCCACCGATCCCCGATCCATATGGGCCTTTTAAACAACAAAGTCAAGGGGAGGATACCGGACCCCCCCCCCCCCCCCCCTCCTCCTCCCCCACATCAATAAAACTGTTTACTAGGACAACAATCCAACATGCCGTTAAATAAAAGCAACCAACACCTGGCCATTAAGAAAATTCATTTGCGAGCCTGTCAATGGAAAGAAACATCACCCCGCTCTGACCAATCATTAGGCTCCGTTCAGATGTGTACTGTACTCCGGCGTTCCTTTAGTTTTCTAGTTAAAACAATCTAAAAAAAAAAAGAAAAGGCAATGTCCCTTTGCTGGTGTGGAGAACAAAGCAAACAAAATAAATCATTTGACGTTTTTTTTCCTTCAGTCCCCCCCTGACATTCAGCACATCAAACAAAAAGCAAAAAAAAGTCTCGAATCCCCAAAAAGTTACTATGTGGTGACGGCTGTTGCAGATCAAGGTAAGGAACTTCTGACGACTTCAAACGTCTGTCTTCTGTCTACTGACGGCCCGACACCACGGAAACGTGCGCTTCACACACACACACACGCTAACGCTAACGCTAACGCTCACACATAAATGCCTGCTTAGAAACATAAATTCACAATTACACGACACCAAACACACAATCACGCAGACATGCTCGCACAAGCACATTGTGAATCCCCCCCACTCACATACATGCACACCAATGCACATACCCCCCCCCCTCCCCCCCCCACACACACACACTTACCCACTCACCCACACTCCTTCCCCAGCTGATGAGAAATACCTAATTAAAACTCCAGATAGTTCAAAGCCATTTGCAGCCACTTTCAGTTGGAGTGGCACGGTGAAAAGAAAAAAAAATCTTTGAAAAAATATGGTAAATGTGCGATGAGCTCTGAGAGCTGAAGCCTGATTCGGTCCCGCGCTCCACTCCGGCATCTTCGGGGGGATCACGCAAATCACACATTTCAACATTTCAAACTTCTGACAAGCCACTGTTGGTTTTAGCTATCTACTCATGCACCATGCGAGCTCTTCAAAGCAGAACACTGACGATTACCGGGGCCACGAGGGAGACGCCATGCATCATTTAGTTCAGACTAATTGAACTGTCAGCCGGCGATGAGACCGGGCACGGACGGACACACACACACGCGCACGAGGACTCTTCACATCCGGGCGGGAACAAGTCGCTCATCCTCAAATAGTAACGGTACTTTTCACGCTTTCATTCTAAAGACGCTGCGTGGAGGAGTTTCTCGTTAGCGGATTGCTGCGAGTTGCGACGAAACGTGCTAGCGAATGTAACCCAAATGAACTTAGCTTTGTATTTTTTTTTCATTTCCTGGGCCCTGCAAAATCCCCTCTGGTCGTCTGGGTGGAAAGAATAATGAAAAATGCAGATATAGAAAGGCCCTCGCAGCAGAATATATTGATGATTGTCGTTATCACAATTCATTTAACAAGGACAGATTTAGAGAAAATCCCCGCGCAGGTTTCCTCTGAACTATGGCCCCGTTATCGACCGTCTTCCATCAGGATTTAAACGTGAAATATAGTCTGGCGCTTCCAAACGTATGCATCCTCCCACTGTGTTCTATTCTGCAGCCGAGTGGAACAGCCCATCACCGCTTCATAGATTAGAGTCTGTAAGTGTGCTCAGCGAGGGATGACGAGTTATTCCCAAACTGATGCTGTTTAGTATTTGCAACCATTCAAATCACTTGTGCTCCATCCTCTCATCTGAATTGCTTTTCTTTCTCTTTTTGTTCTTTTCACCCCCCCCCCCCACCCTCCTTTACTTCCGTTCCCCAAGTGTTTCTACTCCAGTGGTGACTACACACAGCGACAGTCCTCACAAGCTCGCCTCTCTTCTACTACTCGCCACTCTATCCGTCCTCAAAAACCCCTCAGACCTTACTTCAGCTCCTTCTCACAAGCCCCCCCTCCCTCCTCTCTCTCTCTTTCTCTCTCTCTCTCTCGCTGTCTCTCCGTCTCACTTTCTATGGCTGTTGACCTTTCACTAGAACACTTAGCATCCAGAGTCACAGAGTACACACTGAAGCGAGGAGGGATAAGGACCTATGAACATGATGAGGGGAGGAGGGTGGCGGCAGTGGTTGGAGAGTGTTATGTAGAGACGCACTCACACACACACACAACATGCAGACAGTTACGCGTTAACAGCATGTGCACAGCGTGTACCTCTCTTTCTCCCCGTCTTTCCATCTATCTCTCTATTACCATCTTTCTTTCTCTTCTCTTCGCTCCACACACATTAGAGAGAATCCAGTCATTATAGGGGAGCCGAACAGCACAGCGGCGACGGCGAGCAGCAGTGCAGTGCGCTAACAGGCCTCGGCCCTCACACACACACACACACATATGAATCATTGATCAGCGTGACAGCGAGATGACTGCCAGAGGTAATAGGACTGCACTGCTGTGAGGGGCGCCTGTACCCGTATCTTCGCTGTCGGGCCACCTCGCCGAGATACGTGCGGAGGATGTGGCAGGTTTGAAGCGAATAGTGCTGCGGGGGCGGGCGGGAGAGAGATATGGGGAGGGCTCGGGCCGTGACTGGAGGAGGTGCTAGATGTGGATATCGCAGGCTTAACTACAGCGGAGAGAAATGGGAGAGTGGGAGCTAGCCAGCGGAGATCCGTAGGGTATGGTTCGGCTCCTGCTGCACTAAGGAAGGGAGAAAAATCACCGGTGCAGCTGGAACATCCATGCAAAGACGCACTGGATGTCACGTCTTCATTGTGACCGGAATAGACGGTGACTCTGACTCACCGAATTCCGCCGTCCCCCCCGGGGCTCTCCGAGGTAGCCGGGGTTGAAAATAGAAACTATTTCAGCCGCTAGATGCTAAAGATAACGCAAAAAGCTTGCCGTTGCTGTTGTTGCCATGGCTGTCCTGAGGTATGTCTACAGATTAGATAGAGATGGCTGTGGGCTCCAGTGTTGATTAGATTTTACACTGGTGGTGGGAGAAGCCAGAGAGAAAGAAAAATGTGCTTGTGTGTGTGTAGGATGAATGGTGGGTTTATGGTACACGCGGTTAGGTGGTGTGTGTGTGTGTGTGTGTGTGTGTGTGTGTGTGTGTAACAGGGCCGGGTTGGGCTGCAGGGCACAATGGAAGAGATTGACCGGTAATATACTGTCTTATCGATAACCATTAGAGCCAAGGTAGCACTGCAGTCAGTTAAAAATGATTTTTTTATCAATACTCACACGGGAGGAAACACACCCGAGCCCCGATTGCCAAGTTCTTTTTCTCTTAGACACACATAGCTAACCGCCAATGATATCCCGCTTGACAACGAGCGGCTACAGCTGCTTTGCCTCGCAGCAACACCGCGTTCAAAAGCATCCCTCATTCAATTTAGCGGGTACAGTAAAAGGGATCGCTCATCCGAGTTTTGCATGGCTTTGTCACAGCCTCTAGCTACGCCTAAACTTCTGAGGGATAACAGGAGGAAAGGCGGGGAGAGAAAGAACGCAGAGAGAGCGAGAGAAAAAGAGAGAGAGAGGGCCGAGTGAGCATGAAGGAGAGAAAGACGAATGGGGGAAAGGAGTGTGAAGGAGAGTGAAGGAGAGGGGCTTCAGACCGTCAGAGTAGAGGCTGGGAGCCCCGGGGGGTCCCACCTGGCCCCGGTGCCCTCCTCCTCCCGGCCCGCCGGCCCTCGCTCCAGAGGGCCAGGAGATGAAGTGTTTTCCTCACACTCCTCCGCAAACCCCCGTAAAAAGCTACTGCTGCTATACCGTCACGGCTGTTTAGGTGCGCGCGTATGTCTCACACCACCAGCTTTTCGCCTGGTGTGCATGTACACCTCACCGGTGTGACCTTGCTAATCTGCGAGGCGCTGTATGGATAAAAGGGATAGAACAAAATGAGGGAAAGAGGGATAAAGGGATGGTGGAGGCGGTGACGCACTTCTCCCTCTTGGACGGCGAGATGTCCTGCGTAGCCTTATGGGTTTTTTTTGTTTTGCGAGTAAATCCGCTGTCACCCGGCATCAATTTAGTCACAGTAGCGAAAGTACACCAAGTCCAGCGGCGCTGGCTAGATTTCGAAGCAGCAGATTACAGCTCCCATGCTTCGCTTATCTGTTCTTCTTTCATTTCTAGTCACACACCTCCTCTCTCTCTTCCACACCACTCTGTCTATCTCCCACTCGCTCTCTCTTGTCCCTCATCTAAAAGCTGAGTCATGTTACAACAGAAAGAATAGTGCTAAATGAGCATGAAATCGCCGCCATGTTAGATTCCCCTCCGGCAGTTAAACCACCACGACAAACAACAGCATCTCTCGCATCTGCCATTCACAGTCATGCACTGTGGTAAATGGTAAATGGACTGTACTTATATAGCGCTTTTCTAGTCTTTTCCGACCACTCAAAGCGCTTTACACTACATTCACATTCACCCCATTCACACACATTCATACACTGATGGCAGGGCGCTACCATGTAAGGTGCCAACCTGCACATCAGGGGAATCTAACCATTCATACACAGTCACACACCGAAGGCGCAGCTTCGGGAGCAATTTGGGGTTCAGTGTCTTGCCCAGGGACACTTCGACATGCGGACTGGAGCATGGGATCGAACCGCCGATCTTCTGATTAGCGGACGACCCGCTCTACCCCCTGAGCCACAGCCACTGTGCAATCCCTGTACCTGTGTGTGTGTGTGTGTGTGTGTCAGAGAGAGGATGAGAGAGAGAGGAAGAGAATGTGTGTGTGTATTATGTTCGTGAGTACGGTCCTGCCTGGTGAACTCTTGGAACGATTGGGGCTATTTCAGTACGGCCACTCTGACCTTCTAGAGACATTTTACCAAAAGGGCTCTCTCGCCACTCAGAGCTTTCTGACCAGAGCCTGTCTAGCCATTTAAAGCAATTTTACCAGAGGCTTCTCTGGCTGTTAGGGCAGTTTTAGCAAAGGCCAGTGGGTTTCTTAGAGCTGCATCAGATGACCAAAATAGAGGTCTGAAAACAAAGAGAAACTGGACCAATCAATACAGACCCCAATGAGGCATGAAGCAGCTGGCTGAGAGAGGAGTGGATGCCTGGGAGTTGAGAAACACACAGCCCCAAACGTGCACGTACTCACACACACACACACACACACACACACTTGGACTCAAACACACAAGTGTGTAGTACGTAGATTTGCACACACACACATACATACACATGTGTAAACAGGGCCGGCCCTGTGCAGAGGACGTATAGGCGGTCGCCACAGGCGCCAAATCAAGAAGAAAAGAAAAAAACGACCTCCCCATACGAAATACGAAAATATACATTTGCAAAATCACACATACAATCGCTCACTAATAATGACACGGGGCGCCAGCGATACGTTTACTACACACCGCGAGGCAATCAAGTCATCATGTACAGCGATGGCTGCTGTGTTTGTGGGGGGGGAAGGGATTTCCTTTGACTGAATGGTCATTGTATGTTCTACCTAGCTGAACGGCTTAACCACAGCTATTTAAAATAATAATGGTCAAGCAAATGATCATAATTCTAGGTCAAATACACTGAAGGCCTTTCGGAAAGCCATTTATGAGAGAAACAGTGAGGAAAACAACCAGCTATAGGTTATATTTGCTGAGTTAAGAGACATTATTTAACTGAAAATGGCTGTTACTGTGTAATTCATAATATCGACATCTGTTTTTAGATGTACTTATGAAATATTTTTGGGTACTCCCCCTGCAAACCTCTTCAAACCTCACACCTATAGGGGGGTGGGGGGTGGGGGAGTTTGGAATCTCGCCTAGGGCGCCAATGTGTGTAAATGCAGATACAGATACACACATTTGTCCATCAAAACCTTTCAATGTGAGCTATACTTACACGGATTAAAAAGTGTTTGTCTGTTGTTGAGAAAAGACAAAGAGAGTAAAGGGCAAAGTACAGTACGGGAGCACGGGAGCATCGCAGCGCTAGTGATTGAGTCATTAGGGATGACAGTGTTTTTTTGTGTCTGACTGAGTTGTGCTGAGCCAGTGCTCTCTTAAGAAAAAGGGTTCCAGCTACACTATATGGCCAAAAGTCAGTGGACCCCCCTACTAGTTATTGAGTTCAGGTGTTCTTCAGGGTTTGGGCTTGGCCCCTTACTTCCAGTGAAGGTAATCTTAATGCTACAGGATACCAAGACATTTTAGCCAATTGGGCGCTTCCACCTTTGTGGCAACAGTTTGGGGAAGGCCCTTTGCTGCTCCAGCATGACTGAGCCCCTGTGCACAAAGCCAGGTCCATAAAGACATGGTTAGACCAGTTTGGTGTGGAGGAACTCGACTGGCCTGCACAGAGCTCTGACCTCAACCCCACTGAACACCTTTGGGAGGAAGTAGAACGCTGATTGCGAGCCAGGCCTTCTCGTCCAACATCACTGCCTGACCTCACCAATGCTCTTTTGGCTGAATGGGCACAAATTCCCACAGACACTCCAAAAGCTTGTGGAAAGCCTTCCCAGAAGAGTGGGGGGGGTCCAACTCCATATTACAGTTTTTTACAGTCGCTAACACCCGTTTGACCAATCTGTAGTCACATTTTCAAAACTCTAAATACAATTAGCACAACATCCGTCAGTTGTGGACCATACCATTAACACAATTCATGTTGTTTTCACACAATAAGCAGTCAATTAACACGTTTCTAAAATGCTTAGATTTTCTTTACATACAAGCTTACCCAATACCAAAATAATGGATCTTTCTTGTCTTATTTACAAATGCTTGCACACAGCATGCCAGAAATGAAAACCTAATGTTCAAAACCTTAAATATAGTGTAAAGCCTCTACTTCTGCAACAACAGCAGCTCAAAAGCTTTATTGAAACAGCTGATAAGCATTTCTGAATGAACAGATCACTGAAACATTGAGAAATAGCTGATTTAAGTTGTGTAAAATAGACCAAACACAGTTTGAATGAAACAGTTGTACACAGTTCCTTTTGAAAGGAACAGTGAGCGGGTCACCAGCACCGGCACCAATACGTCCAGGTATGGTGTCTATCCAATATGTCTTGTTCTATAGTGAGTTTTACACTATGCTACTCTACATGTAAACATGGGTTACAGTACATACAGTAGGACATACTGAAAAGTGTTTACACATACTGTGTTTACACATATTGTGCATGCCAGGCGTTTCTATCCAAGGTGCATAGCGAGAGACGACATAGATGTGATGTGGACGAGAACATGTGGCCAAATCCTGAAGATCGTATAGATTACAGTTTGGTCCACAACAGACGGATGTTGTGCTAATTGTGTTTAGAGTTTTGAAAATGTGACTACAGATTGGACAAAAGGATGTTAGCGACTGTAAAAAACTGTAGAACAGGACTGTGCATTTTGGTGTTTTTTCCCTTCTGTGCCTTTTTTACTGTATTTGTGTATTTTATTTTTACACATTTGGAACCAAAGGCCATGTATGTTGGATTTTTTGTTCATCACTGGCAGCAATTTCATGTTGCTAATTAAGCTTTTACTGCAGCAATTCTGTCACTTACTATTTTTTTTCTACTGTACATTTCAATAAAGTAAAGATGACTCATTCACTTTTAGATAGTGTGTTGCCAAAAATGCACACATTCAACACTCAACCAAAACAGTGGTTTACAGTAAAAGGAAACTGAATTATAAAAAACAATGGATTTCATATTGTCTATTGTATGCAGGTAGAACTGAAACATGAAAAGTAATGCAGTTTTTGTAATGCCATCAACTGTTAGTATTTTGAAAGTCGTTGTGCTATGATTGACTATATGTTCCTCTTGGAGAGAAAACATGTGCTAGTGTTTTGAAAGAATGATGTGATATTGAGTCAGGTTTGCAGTGTTTTGATAGAGTTAGTGTATGTAGAGAACGTTTTTTTGCATTTTGAAATGTAGAGTTAGTATTTAATTAACAAAATGTGGTTTTGAGCAGAAAATTAACTATTTGGCTAATTGTGTGATGTAGGTGTATTGCTGTGTTAGGAGTTTAGAAAAAGTATCTTAAGTATAGCTAAATGCTTGTTAGTGATCGTAAAAAACTGTAATGCCCATGGTTTTACAATGGGATGTCCAGCAAGCTCATATAGGTGTGATGGTCAGGTGTCCACTGACTTTTGGCCATATAGTGTAGATATTGAAATCAATTTAAATAAAATCACAGATTAGCCTATTATCGGTCTGATGAACAAACAATGTAATGATGCCTTATTGAGTCCTTATTCCTTATTATTATTATTATTATTATTATTATCACATCATTAGAAATATGGCACAGCTTTTAGGCCTATTAGATCTACACTATGTTTCTTGTGCACAGATTTCTTCAATATTTCTCCTTCCCGTCAGTGTGGTGAAAAATCAGGTCAAGGACTTCTCTCCCCTTTCATGTCTTTCTTTTGAGGTATTGCCTTTAATTACTTTGCACGCAAAGAATTGGAATTGGAAATTGCCCTTGGAAAATTAATTTGATTTTGGCGATAAGAAATCACAGAATGAACTTTTACAGGCTAACAAAGGTACATTTTACATCAATATATGAGGTTCTTAATGACAACTATACTTCCTATTCAACTCTTAAACTTGGCCTTCTAACAAATAGCGGTATTTAAGACTGATTCGACCTTGTCACAACACAGCTGATTGGCATTAGGCATTAACTAGCAAAGAAATTCCACAAATTCACTTTTAAAAGGCACACATTCACACTGTGAGTTGTTCCTGTGTCACCAAGACAAATTCCTGACTCTGATTCTGGCATAAATTGCAGAAATTTTGAACTGTGATTTCCGATGCTATTACAAAAGAAAACCTTTTAGTGGCTGATCATACTGGCTGGCCATGAACCATCAAATTGCAATGCTTTTTGTCAAAACCTACAAGCTGCAATTTGTTTGTGGTGTTGTTGTTCCTAAGCAGGCAGAGAATCAGCTGCAAATCCGCTGTCATTCATTCTCTACCGACTGATATTTATTTAGCTGTGATCGTAAAGCACCGTGTGTGTGTGTGTGTTCAACTACTGGAACCCCTAGTCTATCCTCCATGTTTATTGATTACGACAATTACAATGGAAGGCCTGCCTCTTCATTCATGCCACCGGATTGGGCAGAAGAAGAAGGAAAAAACATGCGGCCGTCTGCAGTTCCCAGTTTTAATTTTTTTCAACTTCGATAATACAAACTGCACGAAGTAGAAAAATGTAAGGCACCTGACAAAGCAAATGCAACAAGAGAAAAGCTTTACTCAAATTGAAAACAACTAGAAAAAGAGAACCATGCTCTTAAAAGCTGCAGAGTTCTTTGCTATGCTTTACCTATGTTTGATTTAGACAGCAGAAGGGTAAGCCTTCTTATTAGTGACTATCTTTTTTTGCAAGCTTCACCATCAGACTGTGAAAAGTGGTTTGTTGAAAGCTGGTCTGTTGAGGTAATTCACCATCCAAGTCCAAAACGCTGAAGAACCACTTGTTTTCTTAATGGAGCCTCCATGAAGCACCATACACCGATCAGCCACAACATTAAAACCACTGACAGGTGAAGTGAATAGCATTGATTATCTCTTTACAATGGCACCTGTCAAAGGGTGGGATATATTGGGAAGCATGTGAACAGTCAGTTCTTGAAGTTGATGTGTTGGAAGCAGGAAAAATGGGCAAGCGTAAGGATCTGAGCGACTTTGACAAGGGCCAAATTGTGATGGCTAGACGACTGGGTCAGAGCATCTCCAAAACAGCAGGTCTTGTGGGGTGTTCCCGGTATGCAGTGGTTAGTACCTACCAAAAGTGGTCCAAGAAAGGACAACCGGTGAACCGGCAACAGGGTCATGGGCGCCCAAGGCTCATTGATGCGCGTGGGGAGGCTAGCCCGTCTGATCCGATCCCACAGAAGAGCTACTGTAGCACAAATTGCTGATGATAGAAAGGTGTCAGAACACACACTGCGTAGCCGCAGACCGGTCAGAGTGCCCATGCTGACCCCTGTCCACCGCCGAATGGTTTTAACGTTACGGCTAATCGGTGTATGTCACACAACAAACCTATAAAGAACCATCTTATTTTAGAGTGCAGGCTATGTGTGTGCATGTGTTTGAAGTGATTATTTGATTACAGGGCGCTGCTGACTTGTTCATTTTCACTTGCGTCAGAAGCTTCTCACTGTTGCCATAGAGATTATGAGCTTTCATAACTGACACTCACCGCCCTCTCCTCATATTCGATTCAACAACTGAGGATTGTTATTGTTTGAAACAGCAAGACGTGTATCAATGCAGAAAATACTTCAATTAGCTTCTGCAAAATTATACAGCAATCGTAACTTGCAGGTTTCCGGCGGGCGGAATTCATACCACGAGTGTTGTCAGCAACAATATTCATCGAGATTGCAGATACAATCTTTATCTGTCCTCTATCTCTCCTTAAATGCCCCCGTCCGCTATCATAATGCCTCCTTCTCATATCTGATGGTCATGTTGTGCTTAATAACAAGCTACGACGGCGGGAGGGAGGGGTACGTTGGGAGATAAACAAATTAACAAAGCTATTCGCAAGGCCCCGCCGCACCGGGGGGTATGAGTGGAGTGGAGGAGGAGGAGGAGGAGGAGGAGGAGGAGGAGGAGGAAGGGGCTCGTAAAGAAAGAAAGGACTGTATTTAGCTAGTAACAACAGGGGGGCCTGGGCTGCTATTACTTAGGCACGGCATTATCTCTCCAATCATGCATCGTCCTATTGTGCCAATTGGAAACCTCAACGGGTTCGTTTTCTTTAAACGAATGAACAAGTCACCTAACTCAACGTTACTATTATTTATTGAAGATGAGGAAGTGTAACTGAACTACTGAGATTTTTTTTCCCCCTGTCAGCTGCTGTTCATAAAATGATCAAAATGATCCAATCATTGCGTAATGAGAGAACCTAATAATCTGGTGGCCTGGGTCTCAACCTCTCCGTCTGGACAAAGACGTTGAGTCCATGAACCCTTTATTCTTGCGTTTGAATGTATTTTGATTTACAGGGTAACATTTCATCCATGCATACATCCCATACATCTTGGCGCAGTTGCCATGGTGATGTCAACATGGAGATCAATCATTGCCAAGCAGGAGTGGAGCATGACACCAATTAAGAGGTGATGTCGTCTCCGAGTCATCACTCACACTCCTCACTAATGCACTAATTACCGGGGCCGGGACATTAATGGAATAGCCTGGTTCAGCCTGGGGATTAATCTGCATGGATTTGTGTGTGTGTGTGTGAAATCTGTCTGTGATATGTATGTGTGTGTGTGTGTGTGTGTGTGTGTGTGTGTGTGTGTGTGTGATTAATGCGAACCCCTGCCTGCTCCAACGTGACCTTGAGCACCACCACAGGAGGGAAATGAACTGGCAGGGTGGAGGGTAGGGATTGCAGCACTTGGGGCAGCGGAGGGGGGAGAGGATGGGATGGGCCAAGGTTGAGGAGGAGGAAAGGGGGAATTTGGTGCAATCGGAGGGGATCGATGAATGAATTCGGTGTTTGACTTTGACAAACTCTGTCAAAGATCTTTAAAAGTGCAGAACAACCCAAGTAGCTTTCTCCAGTCTAAAGATGCACCGTAATTCCACCACAACAGCTGACATACAGAATAATCTGGTTCAAAGTGATACAAAAATACATTTCATTTCAAATATAGAAAGAATTAAAAGAGATAACTATTATGTGCATGTGAGATATAAATAAATAAATAAATAAAATAAAAACAAACAAACACAGAGGCTTATAAAGCATCTCATCTTGAAACAAATAAAACACTGAAAACAATTACGAAACCGTCTGGATAACACAATCCTGTCACAACAGACAGACAGACAACAAAAACAACATGGGTGAAAAAGGTAGAAATGCAATAAAAGTTATAATGTGACAGGGGAAACAAAAATAAATAGGCCTAATGCAGGAAATAAAATCACAGTGGGGAGCGGGACGGTGTGTATGTGTGTGTGTGTGTGTGTGTAAGTGGGAGAGAGAGAGAGAGAGAGATCAGGATTGAAACAGAGTGTGCATGACTTAGCATCTACAGGCGTATTTAAGGAATAATTCCCAGTTCCATACGTTTGGTCCAGGACAGCTAATTGACAATTTAGAATACCCTACAGAAAGTCACATGACCTGCTGTGTTTGAAGCCAGCTCCTTCAAAACAAGAGCGTAAAGTAATATATTTCAGCAGTCCTGCTTTGATCCCTATAGAGCCTCTCTTTCTTCTTTTTTTTTAAACTCTTTTTGCCTGTTATATTCTGCATGTGTTAAAATACACTTTTCATTTAGTTTCTCTGTTTATGTTGTTTTTTTCTATTGATTCCTGTTTGGGTTCACTAGGATGAGCCTTCAACTTTCCTGGCACTTCTACTGTGCCCTCTTGAAAATGTATTCCTGATATTAAACTTTGTCAGGACTTTTACAAAAAAATCAATCCAAACAAAACGGAACTCTTTTCGACGAGTAACTCACCGATGACGTATGTGAGCAGCAGGGCCAGGGTGAGAGTGAGGAGTGAGGCGGATAGGGCCGTGCACTTCCAATTGCAGCAGCGGTGAGGCTTATTGAAGGTAAACAGTGGTCTGGTCACGCTGCCACGGGGGAGGGGCCGGGGTGGGGGGGAGTACACCGTCCCAGAGGTCAGGGGGTAACCCTGCCCCGCCCCCGACAGGAGAGCCGATGAACCAGAGCCCTGCTTGAACAGGAAGTGTCTGTGGGAGAAACAGGAAGATAAACATTTCATTCAAACATAGAATAGAGTGGTGCAGGAATGAGTCCTAAAACCAGGAAGTGAGTTAGCATTTTTGTACTTCCGGTTCCCTTGTCTCGAAGTCAATGGGTTTTTTGAATGGGTTTTTGGTTAGATGCCTGAAATAAGGTCTGTGGTTAACACAAGCTGAAGATGTTTTCACGTTTTGTTCTACCACATAAAATACGTCAGTAAATACCCCACTTGTGAATTTTGAAGGTTTTACACATCTTAAAAAAGGCGGTTGCTAACAAGTGGCTAAAGGAGACATTAAATGCCATCACGCCGAACACGGTAACTCATTTACTCACTAGCCCCCTTTACAGCCTCTAGTTGTGTTTATACTCGCGCAACGGGGGGTGGGGGTTAGAAGAGACCCCTCTCCTGCTATTTTTCAATTGATGCATCTGTCAAATGGGCTGGCTCACGATTCAGTACAGCACACACACAGGACAGACCTCTGTTCCAACTTTGCTATCACATGCAACGAGCCAAACCCCAACCTTCTTGAGAGTAGTGGCTTGATTCACGTTTTTCTACCAAAAACATATGGTTAATTAGAAGAAAACACTTATTTCAGGTATGTTTAAAACAAATTCCTTCAGTTTAACACATATTATCCCATATGCTTAGTTGCTTTTGCATGTTTTAATTTAAGTTGCCCCTTAAACATACAAGTCAATATCATCATACAGTACAAGTATTACTTTATAAAGCCAAAATGAAGGAAGAAAAGTAGTTTAAGGAAGCTCCTAAGCATTGGGTTTGCACTTGAAATGTAAATGTAAATGTAATGTAAATGTATTAAATTAATTGTGGGAGGTGAGTAAGCCAATATACTGCAATGTAGCCTGGCTGAGTAGTACACAAAACTGCCTTGCCAACAAAGTGCACACTATAAACTCCGTGCAATATACCTACACTATAGATATATTCCACGGAATATGAATCGTCAGCTTTATTAACAAATCTAAGCTCTGATCCAGCGCAAATCCTTCATAAGAAAAGAAGCCAAAACTTCATAAAATGCCTCTCTGGCGCAGCTTTATGAGCAGCTACTGTAATCCAGAGTAGGATTGATATGAAAGAGAATGTAAAAGCCCCGGGAGTCAAGGAACAATGACTTACCTATTCCTTTTTTTGACTCATCAAAGTTATATGGCTGTATTAGTTAACTGAAAATGAGGTTCTTATTCATTTCGTGCTGAAAAAGAGTGTGTCAGAAGGCAGATGATGATAGGAAAATTAATCCAGGCAGCATTTTATCTATATTGTGTTTGGACAACGGGGGGGGAGGGGGGGCGCTGGAGGGCGTCACATGAAAAGGCAGAACTATGGGAGTTCGAAAAATTATGCAAAATGGAAAAATATCACCCGGTTGGATCAGGGCAGCCTGAATTACGAACAGCTCCAACAATGACTCGCTCTGGCCAAAGTGGCTCGGATCAAAACATTAGCAAAGGCCACTGGTGAAGGGAGAAAAAAAAAAAAGGGTTGGCTCTACTCTGAGAAAACATCAGAACCAAAAACCTGGGGTGAGTCCTTTTTTCTCTGCAGCGTATGTGTTTGTGTGTACACAGTAACATTGGAAGTGTGATTGCCCCGGCTTACTGTGTCTGTCTCCCGATGTTAATACTGTGTCTGGCTGGCTGTGAGTGCTGTGTGTCGGGGGTGCTCACTCTGTCCGTGCAGAGGAGAGTATGAGGTCACGGGCTTGCTTGTGAGCTGACCATAGTCCCTGAAGGGCCCTCAGAGGAGAGGCCGTTTACGTGGGGCCAGACAGCAGACTGACAGCATGACGCCGGGCTGCTCCCTCCCACTCCTGGCCCAGTTGTCCACATTGTTCCCTTTGTATCTATTTTTTGTTCTCATTTCCTCAATCATTTAATCTTTCTCTCCTTGCTCTCCCTCAATCTATCTTTTTTTTTCTCTCCTTCATCTTCCCGTCTCTCTCTCTCTCTTCAATGTGGCCCTATGGCTGTGTTTAACATGAAAGACAGAGGACATCAATCCTTTAGCGTCTCTCCCTCCCCCTCTCCCTCTACACTTCCAGAAGCTGCTGAAGCCTGTGAGTCAAACTGGGGACACAGGAGACTGAGGGAGCAACCACACAGCTAGGGGTCAATGGCAGATCAACTCTGAAAGGCCAGAGGTAAACGTAGGACACACGCACATGCACATACACAGGCATACACATACACATATAGCCACATTAACAGAAATGTATCTATGCTGAGAGATGCACACACAAGGCTAGCACGCACACAAAGATGTCAAATACAGGTGAGCATTTTAGCATTTTTGAGGCTAACACACGAGCTAACACACAAGCTAACACACAAGCTAACACACGATTCCACCTTGGTACTGAATTTCTTTACCACAGGTGGATACAAGCAAAACGATCAGGATTCTACGGTGGCCCTGAGGTGCACAACACAACGACATTAGCGAAGCAAACAAAAGCTGACAACAAAATAACGTTAACCCACAACACAACAGCATTAACAGAAACAAAATATTTCTGAAAACGCTGCATTTGAAAAAACAATCAAACGTGTACAACACTGCAACATTACATGACAACACAACAGCATTAACCCACAACAAAACAACATTAACCCACAACGCAACAACATTAACCCACAACGCAACAGCATTAACCCACAACACAACAGCATTAACCCACAACACAACAACATTAACCCACAACACAACAGGATTAACAGAAACAAACATTTGCCAAAACGCTGCATTTCAAGTCATGCACAATGGAAGTGCTCCGGGTTACTAGGGGCAATTCCACGTTGCACTGCCCCTAGTGGCCGGAGCACTTTCGTTGTGCAATGTTTGTTTCTGTTAATGTTGCGTTGTGGGTTAATGTTGTTGCGTTGTGGGTTAATGCTGTTGTGTTGTGAGTTAATGTTGTTGTGTTGTGGGTTAATGCTGTTGTGTTGTGGATTAATGCTGTTGTGTTGTGGATTAATGTTGTTGTGTTGTGGATTAATGTTGTTGTGTTGTGGGTTAATGTTGTTGCGTTGTGGGTTAATGTTGTTGTGTTGTGGGTTAATGCTGTTGTGTTGTGGGTTAATGTTGTTGTGTTGTGTTGTGGGTTAATGCTGTTGTGTTGTGGATTAATGCTGTTGTGTTGTGGGTTAATGTTGTTGTGTTGTGGATTAATGTTGTTGTGTTGTGGATTAATGTTGTTGCGTTGTGGGTTAATGTTGTTGTGTTGTGGATTAATGTTGTTGTGTTGTGGATTAATGCTGTTGTGTTGTGGGTTAATGTTGTTGTGTTGTGGATTAATGCTGTTGTGTTGTGGGTTAATGCTGTTGTGTTGTGGGTTAATGCCGTTGTGGGTTAATGTTGTTGTGTTGTGGGTTAATGCTGTTATGTTGTGGGTTAATGTTGTTGCATTGTGGGTTAATGTTGTTGTGTTGTGAGTTAATGTTGTTGTGTTGTGGGTTAATGCTGTTGTGTTGTGGGTTAATGTTGTTGTGTTGTGGGTTAATGTTGTTGTGTTGTGGATTAATGTTGTTGTGTTGTGGGTTAATGTTGTTGTGTTGTGTTGTGGGTTAATGTTGTTGTGTTGTGGGTTAATGCTGTTATGTTGTGGGTTAATGTTGTTGCATTGTGGATTAATGTTGTGTTGTGGGTTAATGTTGTTGTGTTGTGGGTTAATGCTGTTGTGTTGTGGGTTAATGTTGTTGTGTTGTGGGTTAATGTTGTTGTGTTGTGGATTAATGTTGTGTTGTAGGTTAATGCTGTTGTGTTGTGGATTACAGTTTTTTTCGATTGCTCTGACTCAATTTGCACAGCAGAATTTCAATGTACAAAACTCAAAATGCAAAGTGCCAAACTGACTTTCAAAATTCATACTCTAAGACACTACATCCTATGCTGACATACAAAATGCAAAACTCTAAATCATCTGCTCCATCCTCAGAGTACAGCCACCTAACATTACAACAATGTTGCAATGCTTATTACTACAAACGCAGATCACCAAATCAGTTCAACAGGCGTTTGTAGTCATGTCTCTTTACTTCCAGCAACCTTGCCCACTTGAGTAGCATTGCAACACAATTGCTAATCTCTTCACCACTACATAAAAGGCTGCTTAGAAACCTGAATGGCAGTTTCTGACAACACGTAGCAGACCGATGAGGTTGGCAATGAAGGACAGGGTCGTCGACGGGGTCGCGGTCATGGCCGTGGCCAATGAGTCAGAAGGCATGCAGTTGTGTCAAATAAAATTAGAGCCACTGTGATCGACTATGTTGTAAACAGAGGTCTAAGAAGAAGATTTTACCAACGCTGCCTTGCAAATGAAGATATCAGATGCGACGTACATGAAATTCTGTGGCCAAATGCAAAATGGGCAATGGGCCACAGGGCAAAATGCTGCTTAAGCACTGAAATGCATTCATGGTTTTTTTTTTTACTGTAAAGTTTTTTGTTACTGTAACTGTTGTTTTTGTATTTATATTTTGCATGCTATATTAGATTTTGAACCCAAAATGAGCAGTATAGCATTCTGTGTTAAGAGTTTTGCACATTGAAACTCTGTTGTGCAAATTGAGTCAAAGCAATCGAAAAAAACTGTAAATGACTCTTGCATAGTCTTTTTTGATGACAATTATTTAGTGTTTGACAGCATTATTTGATAATGGCCATTGTATTTGAAAATGCACCAATAATTAAACTTCAACGATGAACATATCCAATGTTCTGGTGCTATGATAAACTTTTGCATATAATATTCTCTCATTTGACACTGGTATTTTTATTTTACATGCTATATTAGATTTTGAACCCAACATGAGCAGTATAGCATTCTGTGTTAAGAGTTTTGCACATTGAAAATCTGTTGTGCAAATTGAGTCAAAGCAATCGAAAAAAAACTGTAATGTTGTTGTGTTGTGGGTTAATGTTGTTGTGTTGTGGATTAATGTTGTTGTGTTGTGGATTAATGCTGTTGTGTTGTGGGTTAATGCTGTTGCATTATGGGTTAATGTTGTTGTGTTGTGGGTTAATGTTGTTGTGTTGTGGGTTAATGCTGTTGCGTTGTGGGTTAATGCTGTTGTGTTGTGGGTTAATGTTGTTGTGTTGTGGGTTAATGTTGTTGTGTTGTGGGTTAATGCTGTTGTGTTGTGGGTTAATGTTGTTGCGTTGTGGGTTAATGCTGTTGTGTTGTGGGTTAATGTTGTTGCGTTGTGGGTTAATGCTGTTGTGTTGTCATGTAATATGTGTTGTACATGTTTGATTGTTTTTTCAAATGCAGCCTTTTCAGAAATGTTTCGTTTCTGTTAATGCTGTTGTGTTGTGGGTTAATGTTATTATGTTGTCAGCTTTTGTTTGCTTCGCTAATGTCGTTGTGTTGTGCACCCTAGGGCCACTGTAGGATTCAACTGGGGAAATTGCATTGGACCAAGTGTACGGAACTCTTTTCTCCCTGTGTGGTACTTTTAAAAAGGCTTCACTGTTCTTCCTGTCTCCCTCCCTTTGATCTTCTCAGACAGTATCCAGGGGCGACGCCCAGGAAGCTCCAAATTCATATCAGAGGGCAGATTTCCCCCGAGAGAGGAAGAAAATGAGAGTTCCTTCTCTCCAGGACGTCGGAGTCTATGGCCCAAGGACTGCCTCTACCTGAGTCTGTGTGTGTGTGTGTGTGTGTGAGAATGTTAATTTCAGTGTGTAGCTTCGCTCTTGCACAGTATGTGATTCAAGAAGCAGTCTAACTTCTTGGAGATAAGAGGAGGGAGAGAAGGCCGGGCACTAGTCAATTTATTACAGTCCCAACATTTGTTATGCCTCTTAACACACCCAGTGAGAGGCCTAGTCAAATATATTGAATATCTATATCTGCATCCTACCACTTACACTAGCTGACCTCTCCAGAAACATAATGGATATGCAGCTAAAAAGGAAATCCATGGACACTTCAAACAATCTTAATCTCCGCTGACGCAACGTCGATACATTTCAATACAGATTCATCAAGTAAGCTTTGGGGAAACACGAAGCCTGCTTGACAACAAGAGATCATATTATATATATATATTTTTTTTTTTGCCATATTTTAATACGGTCGTAGCATTACTCATAATTCCGTTGGCACAAGCCGCCATGGAGCATGTCAAGTTTGTAAATACTTAGTAATTCTCTAATCTCACGCCTGAGATTGAGCTGATAGCAGCGCCGGGGAGATAGCAAAACACTCAGGAAAAAAAAAATGAAATCGGTAGTTTAGGAGTGTATGTGAGTAAGAGAGAGACAGAGAGAGAGACAGAGAGATAGGGAGAGGAGAGGGGGTGCTTGAGTATGAAATCCAATTTAAAACACTACTTACATTAGTTAAGTAGTGAAGATGTAGTAAGCAAGTTTTAGTCATCCCTCAAAAGCGAGAGAGAAAAGACCTAATCATTTCTGAATTACATTACGAAGAGCCACTTTCTGGAGTTGTTCTATTGACTATGAATGATTGGGGTTTGTGGTTCACAACTAATAGCGCGCCATCACATGTAGCTTATTGCAATATAGAATTCCAAATGCAAAAAAATGTATGATTCCAATCAATTACCATCAAATACATTGAGAAGCTACAGAAAATGTGTTTTTTTTTTATTCCATCTCTCCATCTTTTTTTACAAAAAATCAACAATGAGAAAAAAACAGGTAGAATTTAGGGCAGAATTTCATTCACACACAAATAAGTCATGTAATTCCAAAGCACTTCTGACCGGTCTTTTACACTGATACTCATGTCATAGCCAATGATTAATTTAAATTGTCACCGAATCCATTTTTTCTTGCTTTCCTTTAAATGAGGTATGATCTAATTCGGGCCTGATTCATATCTTATTAAGACCCCTTTCCACTGGCTTGGCAGCCTGCCAATCCTTTCCTCTAAGAGCTCAGTTGCGATACCGTGTTCTCATCAAACATGCAAACATATTTCTTTTGCGCCTCGCCGTATCTCTTCAAAAACAATCTCCCAAATGAGAATCTACCAAATAAAATCTCTGATCAATTATTACGTACGCAGCAAATGTTTCATTCTGTTTGATGGGGATTGTATTCTGACAACTCTTCTCCAAACATTTGGAGACTTTTTTTTGGAAAGTGGAATCACAACATGTTCCTGAAATGAGAAGCAAAGGATTCCAACTACACAATAGCCCTCAGATACTATCCACCTCTCAAGACAAGACAACGAAAGGAATCCAACAAACCCGAGATAGTCATTGTGAATGTGATGGTGTGCAGGGTCCTGTAATGATACCCTAGAGTCCAGAGTGGTGTTCCACTTAGTCCTCGCTACCCTGCAAAACATGCCCATCCCAGTCCTTTAATCCAGCATTAATTCTTAATCATTCCGCTCTGATTTTTTCTGAAAAAAAAAGTGAAAAGTGAAAGTCTGCCAACTCAAGACTCTTGATTAAAGAATTTCCTTTAATCAAGTGATCCTCATTGGTGCGATTGATCGAGTGACATTCTGTTGAAATGGGGCAGTTTGCCTTATTTCATGATATTTTCATTTGAAGAGTTTCATTCCAAAATGACTATTTTGGAATGAATCCTAATCCACTATTTGAAAAGTGACAGCCATTGACATCATCTGACAAATCAATTGTTCACATAGTAAAACTCACTATTGATTATTGTTTATTTGCAACAGAATGACATTTCAGAGAACGTAATGATATGTAATCATCTCGCTTTTCAATTTTTTTTATTTGTTTGTTATTGCAAAATGGATATGTAGCATTTTGGAATGAAGTCCTCTTTTTGTTATCTCACACCATATATATATATTTTTTTAATTATGATTTTAAGACTAATTACTAATCATTAGAGGGACTTTTTCTGCAGTGTCGTGGTTGCAATAGTAATTCTAGCGTTGCCGCATTCTCTCACCTGGTCTCTAGGGGAATGTTGCTGTTGAGCACCCAGCTGTTGTGGAGCTGTGCCTGGTCTGTGCTCGCTCCAGTGTCTGCCCCCTGGCCGCCCTGGCTGGCCTGGCACCGCGTTGGCATGGTCTTCCTCTGCAGACTCACTTGAGCGTAGGGCGCTGGGCGGGCACAGGTGCAGGCGTGGGGCGGAGGGGGCGGCGGGGGCAGCGGGCGAAAGGTGAACTGGCCACCTGGACTGCTGGGCAGCTCTGTGCGTAGAGACAGGGAAGGAGAGAGAGGGAGGGGAAAAGGGGGGGAGAAATAAACATTGGTTTATTGGGAGCACTGCATCATAAATTACAAATAAAAGCAGCGTGGTAGTTGACAGTTTATTGTTATTATACTGATTGAGGGACATAAATCAGGCTGAAAACTGAGCTTGCCGAGTGCCCTCCCTTCCTACCTGCTTTGATACACTTCCAGTCACCCCATAAATAGGTTCTTGGCTGGTCAAAACATGGAGCAGTCTTTAAAGAGCTAACAGCTCTGACTTAATCTGTCCCCGTCAGCCCAAACTACCCATGTGATGTTTATTATGAGATCTGCAGCCCCACAGAATGAGCTAGCCAGCTGTAACTCCCTTACACTGCTAACCTCAGGGCTCAGCTAGAGCTCTCTCGGTCTATCATTTTTCATTCTCTCTCTCTCTCTCTTCTCTTTCAGTCTCTCAAAATTGAACATATGGAAATCTTGCCAAATAGTGTGTGTGTGTGTTTGTTTGTTTGGTGGGGATGGCGGATGGGGTTGGTTTTCATGTATTTCATGTGTGCAAGCGTCTATATGTGTGTGTGTGTGTGTGTGTTTGTTTGGTGGGGATGGCGGATGGGGTTGGTTTTCATGTATTTTATGTGTGCAAGCGTCTATGTGTGTGTGTGTGTGTGTGTGCGTGCTGCAACAAAATACCCTGGGACCAAGGAGATGCCTCTCTCCTGTGAGAGTTAGCAGTGTTAAGAGGACAGCCCGTTCAGCAGCCAAAAGCTGTTATGTACTATATGTGTTCAGACGGCATATGGTCGTGGTATGGTTCTGGGAACGCTGCAAAGTCTGTCAAATCTGTCCGGTTATATCGTCAATAAATGTAACATTAGCCCAGAACTGTAAGGGAGTACGGAGTTGAGAACCTGTAAGACAGAGCGCATTGACCCACGACTTCCAATCGCTGCCAAAACGTCGACAATAATTTAGCATCTGGAAATGTAGTCCACCTGGGGTATTGCCAGTCTTCCCCTGTTCAACTGCAAGTATTAGTCAGACAACACAGGAGATCAGATTTGATGACTCTCACCTGATGAGAATTGAGAAAAATTATATTTCTTGTTTCAGTTTTTCCACAGCTTCCATGATCAGCGTAAAAAAAAGCTGCATGTTACTGGAATCTGTGGCTTCGGTTTGATAGTAGTAGTGTCAGTGAACATTACATTGTCAACATTCCCATGATGCTAACTCTGTGCACTTGTACTGTCATTTAATGTAATGTTACATGGAACATCACATGCTTTGATCTCAGGGTACCAAATTATTGCTGGCTTCTGCACATGTCAGGACATGTAAGCCGATACTCTACTATGAGCACCATCGTCTCTCAGCGCAGTCATTACATTAGCCATCGACATAGCACATCAGGTTTTATGATTCTCTGCTGCTGAAATATTACATTTACAAGACATGTATTTTAGGAATATTGTTCATTTCCATGATAGCTATCTTGCTGAAATGGCATTTTGCACATTGTTACAGTAGCAGTTGATGTTTTAATGACATTCAACTGTGTGTGTGTGTGTGTGTGTGTGTGTGTGCACGCGTGTTCATTACTACTGTAATAATAATAATTTCAACAATACTGCGTGAATGCTGTCATCCTTTTTCTACTGAGCTGGTTATCGATCTTGCAACGCTGCCAAATTGCAAATTGTCCTCGTCACGTTCCAAAAGCATAACCATAAAAATATGAAAAAATATGTGTTTCTATTCTCTGATTGTAATTGGCTCTTCATTACTTACTCCTTAGTTTCACTGGAACATGGAGTATGGGTTCTAACTGTACGTGAGCCTGTTGTCTCGTCTTTGATAATGCAGTGTTATCCTTCACTCTACACACATATATATCTAATGATACACAAATATATATTTGACATACTACATATTGCCATGAAACGTAACATGTCCAGCGCGCCTGTTATTGTTGATCAACGATACATATCCATATTGTTGTTAACCAGTGAACGTGTTGTATTGTATCTAGTGATGTGTATGATGCACGCTGTTCTGCGCTAGCCTTTCAAACTTAATTTCCCTCGGGACGACATATGGTATTGTACCGTACCGTACAGTAACCTGCTGGATATTACAACGCTACAAGGACGAGGACTAAAAAGATTTAGACTGCTCATCAGGTTGTGTCGACACACACTCGGAATATGAAACGCGGTAAAATCACAGGGAATGTATTTGTCTCATCGCCTGGAAAGTGCTGTTTAATCCAAACTAATGGATGTGGAAAAATGGAAGTCTATTTTTATTCGAAACCCACCTCGGAGTATTCGCAATTACACACTGAGGGGAAAACTGAGAGAACACTTTCAGAGCGCTACTTGCATCTACTGTGTCATGCCTTGATACCAAATGAACAAATCCAAACTATCTCAAAGGACTTCTGCTTCATGATTAAGATAGACTTTCTACAAAACCTCAACCTTTACCTCCCTGGGTGTAAAAGCCGCCCCAACTTGACTTGATATGTTTGTGTTTGTTGGGGGAGGGGAAAAGGGGGAATGAGTAACAAGTGGACAGGAGACGAGAAAGGAAAGGGATAGAGGGCCAGGGGAGAATGTAATCTTGGTGAGTAGGGTGACACAGGGGCCCGAGCAGCCAGATGGTGCTTTAGAAGGCTTTAGCTAAGGCAGCTTTGGGCCTCCACTGCCAAAGATCCTCAAACTCACCCAGTGCCTCTGCTTCTCACACAAACACACAAATGGCAGGAAAGCATATTTCTCTCTCTCTCTCTCTCTCTCTCTCTCTCTCCTTCTCTCCATCGCACACACGACACACACAAAGTCACGTCAAACACACACAAGCTGTGATGCCATGTTAACTAGTAGATGTAACCTAAATAGGGCTGGCAATGTAGGGCAGCGGCCCCGCAATATTCGGCGTGCTAGCCAGGAGTTCTGAAACATCAAATCAACACCGCGGGGAGTTGATGGAGGCCAGGGGAGGGGCGGGAGGGAGCCATTACGGCTCTAGATGACTGTCGTGACAGCGTGGAACATCCTCTGCCCCCGGGGGGTTCCTCTGGGACTTTGGCCTCTGGAAAAGAGTCTTCTGGAAAGTCGCTTATGAGATTTTTTTTTTCTGGGAATCATCAGCTTTCGGTTTACAGCGAGCGAGATTGGAGGCAAGGAGTTTTACAGCGAGCGGAGGTGAGATCTAGCGGGATTACCCGGGGGGGGGGGGGGGGGATGTAACAGGTAACAGGTGCTGGGGCCAGGTACTAAAAAATGCATTACTGTAGGTGAGACAGAACCTAAAATAGCACAGACACCCATTAAGTATTTATGACAATTTAGTCATTTTAAAGCACAAGTCAAAGTAATGTGAGGAAACAGGGAATACAAATGACACTGACACCCACGTAAACACACACACACACACACACACGTTAGCTGAGCTGTCAGGATGTTGCGGTGCTCTTTGAGGAGACATTAACAAGCAGGTATAAAACTGTTCAAATGAAAAATGGGACACGTGCGCAAACTAATCCTGCTCCTGAGCACTCGTCATGCTCATTAAAATGTTCTACTGCCCGTCTCCGTGTGCGCGCCATATGTTCGGTGTTACCTTTACATTTGTAGTTTTTAATTGGGCAGGGAGGGGGACCGGCGGCAAAACAACCAAAAAAAAAAAAGAGGAAGTTTGAAACGTTAAGTAACCCCTGGGCAATAATGTGGCGGCAAACTCAACACAGAATCTGTAGCTACTGTAATAAGACGAGACCACAATTCTCGCCACCGCACAAACATCCACCACAATAATATTAAAGGCTAATATTTAACCTTCTTCTTCACTCTCTCTGTATTCTCTCTCTCTCTCTCTCTCTCTCTCTCTTCATCTCTCTCGTTCTCTCTCTTCATTATTGTACCCAGCACTCTACTGCTGAGGTAATTTCACTCATTACGGGAGAGCTATATAAAATCAATAAAGCCTGACCTCAACAATATCAAACCTGGTCTGTCTATCAGAGGAAAGTGATCATTCCTGGAGAACGTTTAACACTGTTGTTGGACCGAGCCCAGCTAAACCGCATCATCCACCCCACTCTAAAAATAAAAGCTTAATAATTTCCCCCAGGATAGCTTTTCATCTATCTCGCTACTTAATTGACTTACATTAAATTGCTACAAAGTTTATTCCACTGCTGCGAAATAAATAATTAACCCCATAAAAAGGTCAGACAACTGAAATTAGAACTCATTGTTTCTTTGTTGGGGTTTTTTTTTTTCTCCCTATAACGAGATGGGATCCCGCCTCGAGCTGACCGTCTGACGTTCCCCAGATAATTTCTTAACAGAAGTCTTGACCGGAGATAAACATCATCTCGTCAGAAGAAGATAAGTTCCAATATGACGTCTGTAGTAAATTGGATGTTGAGATGGGAGGAGGATTTTGATGAAGACGTGGAAGGTGATGGTGATAATAACGATCATAAGAATGGTAACGGTGCTGATGATGTTGAAGATGAGGATTACGATAATACTGATAGTGATGATGATAATGAACCGCGATGGTGAAGATGAGGGCGATGATGATGATGACAGGATTAATAGCAGTGGTGATGAAGATAATGATGACAGTGTTGATAACACTGATGATGAAGATGACGGCGGGAGCAGCAGAAACGCTGATAATGACATTGACGAGAGCAGGCTTGGAGACGGCGATAACAAATAAAAAATAGGCATCGATTCGACCCTGCAGATGCGGGAATGAACAGTCGGATCTCCATTTAACAAAGTGACATAATCATGTTGTCCAATTAAAACGAGAAAAAAACAAATGAAGAAACCGAGTGCTCTAAGAGGTTTTCCCTCTAACGCGGAACCCAGTCGATTTTCATACAGAGCTTGATAATTAGCAGCCATGCATCATCTGACTCAGTCAGTGTGTGTGTGTGTCTGTGTGTGTGTGTGTGTGTGTGTGTGTGTGCTAGGGCAGAACACACACACACACACACACACACACACACACACACACACAAATTACTCCATATACTTTGCCCATGAGGCAAAAAAACAAGGAAAGACAGACCCTAAATACAAACATGAGACGAGTGTGTGTGTGTCTATGTGAGTGTGTATGTGCACATTTGTGTAATTGCTTGTTTGTACCCCCGTCTTCAAAAACAACTCCGGAGCAACTCTGCAATCATGTTTAGGCTGCAGGTGATTCTCAAAGTAGCATTTCCCCGGAGACGGCTACGGAACCTCCTGAGTCTACCCCCTCCTCAGCTCGACGGCGAGAGGCTTACCATCACTCAAACACTTCACTGCAGGGGCCCGCGCTCAAATTACTTTTTGCAGAAGAGCAACCTCCTTCAGTCCTGCGTTGTTTAAATGATCTCTTTAAAAGTTGTAATTAATCTGCTGATGTTTCGCAGACATAAACCACCCAAGCAAACTTTTTTGATCTTAATGAGTTTTGGCTGTTTTTGCAGTGTTTTTGCAGTGAGGAGGCCAGGGCAGGTTTTGCCTGGATGTAGCGCTAGCTGAGCTCAGCTCCTCTCTCCTGAGAGCACAGCAGTGTCCTGATCCTTCCTGACCTTGTCACTGCTGCAGGGTGCCCTGTCACTACCACCTGCCATGGAGCTGCGTGTGTGAGTGTGTGTGTGTCTGTGTGTGTTTGCATGTGTATATTTATACTTCTGTGTGTGTATTGCATGCATGCGTAAGTACATGCATATGTAGGTATATGAGTGTGTGTGAGCTTTGGAGCATGCCCAGTAGAGATCTACTGTCAAATGGGTTATTAGACTCGGTAAGAATTTGCATCGGCAGGAAGAGGGCGTGACAAGATGTCCCTCGGGAGGTGCAATGCCACGATGGCCGTTACGGTGATTAGGACACACAGTCATGTTTTGCAAAACTCATAGACTCTCTCTCTCTCTCTCTCTCTCTCTCTCTCTCTCTCTCTCTCTCTCTCTCGTTCTTTCTCACACCTGCACACACATGCACATGCACAACATTTCCCTCAACCCCCAAAACAATCTCAACAAGGACACACATGCCGCGGGGAACGCTCTCTTTCTCTCACACGTGCACATGCACACACACATGCACACCTCAACTCCAACACAAAAAGCAAAATGCCTGGGCTTGACAGCAAACAAACCAATATAAAGAGCTCCCTGGCAGGCTAAGGAGAGAGTAGCATCAAAGCTGCAGGAATGCACAGCCCAGTTTGCAGTGAGTGAGAGAGAGAGAGAGAGAGAGAGAGAGAGAGAGAGAGAGAGAGAGAGAATGCGCAGTGTTGTAGCAGGCCTGAGCTTCTGGTAATTAGAACGGGCTCTGAGGAGAGACAGGCAGTGGAATGAATGCAAATGAATTCATTGGCTCCGGCGTCGGGCTCCACAGTCTCACTTCTCATATTGCGTTTTGCCTTACAGACATTGAAGCACTGGCACAAACAGAGCAGGGGCTACGCGGGCAAAACACGGAGCGCCGCGACTGGTAGACGTTGCACATGCCAACAGGGCCCCCGCGCGCAAAGGCCCGATACACATACATGCATACAAGTGCACTCGAAATGTCGAAATCCGCCGGGGCCTGAAAAAAAAAGATTTGCATCCCACGGCGCAATGAACAAGCAAAACACAGCCACAAAACACACACACACACACACACACACAGTATACTACTAATCCCTGCAAATGCCAGTGTTGCTGGAGAAAGAGGAAAAGGGGGTGCAAACACTTGTTCCAAGCACACATCCACGGCGTGTCCCCACAGCGGCGTAAACAAACCCCTTCGTAATTGGTGTCGATTTGGAACGGAGTGATGATTCATCATGCAGAACTCCCCGGTAGAGTATTGGAAACCCAATCATTTCTAATCCATATGACCTTGACAAAAAAAAAGGTCCAAAGTGAGACTCCCTCTAACTCTTTTTTTCCCGCCGCGCGCTTTTTGTCCCCGACAGACAAAGTCGACGCGTTGTGACCGACTTTACAACAGCGGCCTGAGTTGTAATCCACCAAAGTCAGATCACTTCGCTGATTACTCCATCTCAGCCAGCGGCGGATCTTTATGAAGCACTCAATTCTCCACAGCGGTCATAAATCAGGGGGTACTATAAGCTTTCCGTCTCGATGATGGCACACCAGAGACACTATTTCCATACCACGCCGCTTCCAGTCAATAATTCCTATTCCCCATTACATCTCCCAGCGCTGCTTTTTTTGACGGAGAGATGTCTAACCCGTACCACTTCAGCTCACCTCCGGGTTCCCAGCGGCGGGGTTTTGTCATGCGAAACCTTTCCCGCCCCAAATGACCGCGTGGCTCTTTCTCAAGGAGAACCGGGGTCGTCGGCGGAGGGGGTCTCGGTCTTTACTAGCCGGTGCTGTAAATGAGTCTAATTAACACATCTCCCTCCCTATCTCAAACCGGGCGTCTAGGGGCCAGCAAGAGCCTTATTATGGGCTACATTATGGATGTAATGTCCCCGTTGAGATTACAGTATGGAAAGCCGAGCACTTGCAGGAGGACAGGACCGCGTGCATGTGAGCAGATAGGAGGAATAGCAGGAGGGGGCTGATTGGTATTCAGACTGGGGTATGAGATGATGGAGAGAGATAGAGGTAGACGGAAAGAATGAGAGAGAGAGTGCGAAGGAGAGAGAGAGAGAGAGAGAGAGAGAGAGAGAGAGAGAGAGAGAGCGACGTGTCTTCGGGCGCCCACCACCTGCGGACCAGACAGCCGGGCCCGTCTTGCGGTCAATGAGGTGAGTGCAGCCGGCGGCCCCCGGGGTCAACGCGAACACAGGCCAATGACACATCGGCACTTGCCCTCGATCGCAACAACACCTTGTCGTTCCGCTCCGCCGACTGCACCTATCATACCGATGACAACACACACACACACACACGCGCGCGCGGATACACTTTTCGCATTTGCTCCCTCCCTATCTGTCTCTCTCGCTCTCTCTCTCTCTCTCACACACACACACACACACACACACACACCGAGAGAACCTGAACAAATGTGGGAACAGATGCCCCACATCAAACTGCGGCTGCCCTCTTGCTCCCTGTGTGCCTCCACGGAGACAGGGGAATACCATTAACTAAGATAAGACACCGCAGTGCTCTTCTGTCTCAACACATGCCCTAGAGCAGATTTGAGACACACATACAGTACGCGCGCACACACACACACACACACGCACGTGCACAATGTCCATCTCAATACAAAATGCAATCAGATAATGTCTAGGACCTGCCTGTTTCCTACAGTATGTGCTCATAGATAAAGATAATGTGACACATGGCTACTCAGCACCCTCTCCCTCTCTCTCTCTCTCTCTCTCTCTCTCTCTCACACACAAACACAAATGCACGCCCCCTTACTCAGAACATTTGTTATTCTTTTTTTTTTTTTTTGGGTTAGGACATGATTTCCCTGCAGCCAGGCTTTCATTTATCACAACTCAAGTAGCTACTTTGACGAGTGAAGAGGAGGACGAGACATTTAGTTGACCCTCTTACGCTTAAACACACTGCTGAGGCAGAACACACACACACACACACACACAGGCATACAAAACATACTCTATATACTTTGCCCTTGTGGCACATAAACAAGGCAAGACAAATAAAAACACAAATATGAGACTAGATGTGTAGAGCTGAATGAAAAAGGCTGCCCCAGAAGGATATGCTTTCCATACTCAACGCGGCAAGACCGGCCGTGTTTTAAAAAGCTGTGACATTTAGGGAATACTATATATAGAGCGCACTCTATTGAGCAACACTGACCGGCCGCAGGGTCAGCAGGAGATCAGGCTGAATAAACATCAGAGAGAGAGAGAGAGAGAGCGAGAGAGAGAGAGAGACTAACACACAGGAAGTGATGTTCTCGGGCCACAAATGAACCGACCAGCCGGTGGCTCAGACGCACCGTCGGTTAGCTTCCGAGACGCACGGCGGCGGACGAGAGACGCGGGGCCGGGCTGAGGATAAGGGGATGGATGAAGGGGTTTAGGGGTTGACGCTTTCACTGTTGCACCGACTTGACACCGATCCATCATTCCTCGCGGTGTCTACTGTTCTCTCTGACAGGACCTGGATGTCTCCCGGATTGCGTGATTGAAGATCTGTCAGCGTATAAAAAAACCTTAGGCTCAGACAGCGGGCATCCTTGTTACCACTGACCTCGCGGGCTACGTCCGCACTCTTGACATATACCTCGACGAACCGAACCGCGCCGCCGCCGCACGAACGCCTAGCTCTGCAGACGTGTCAAGAATACGCGGACACAGATGCGCGATGAAATCTCCACGTTAAGACGACAGGTCAATACGCTATTACAGAGAGACGGCTAAGTGCGCACTTACATTTAGCCGTGCAGGAGGACGGTTAGATAGCCATTAGCAAAGAAAAAAAACATTTCATGACTATTCACAAGCCACTCACAGGACACACACTTCCAGCCACTTACAGCTATTAGCCGGCATTAGACTGCATGGATAATCATGTAGAACGATACGCGAGTACGGCTTAGCCATGACAGCTACAGCACAGAGAGAGAGAGAACCAAGATCCATCTAGGAAGATGTTGACAATCCTGCAGCACTGGGGCGATGGGAGCAAAACGAATGCATGCACACACACACACATGCACGCACACACACATTCAAACATCCATGTACTCTCTCTCTCTCTCACTCTGTCACACAAAAACACACATGCACGCCCCCTTACTCAGAATATACACACAGCAGCAGAAAGCCCTGACCCAACACATGCACACACACAATTGCTCACACACCAATCCGCAGTAGGGAGACTTCTATTAAAAAAAACACCACATATATATGTGTTGACTTTCACGTAATTAAAGCTTTCGTATTGAGCGGCAACGGCGAAGAACTGCGACACGAGTGCCCTCCATCTCACGCGTCTCTCTCTTCCTGTCTACAACCGTGACTAAAAGGACCGCTAACCCCCCTGACACCGCAACGTAAAAAAAAAAAAAAAAAAAAAGGCACAACAACCAGAAAAGACTATCGCTGACCCCGCTAAAAGGGTCAGTTGCTACCCGAGGCTGTAAAATCTTCAAAAGGAAAAAAAAGATAATATTCTAGCCTCAGCCGTGGAGAGAGACGGTAACCGATGGAGAGAAAGAGAGAGAGGAGGGGGAGCCGAGACAGGACCCCGGCCTTAATGTAGTTTGTAATTGTAAGTGTTGGTCTTTAATAAAAGCCCAGAGTATTTGGTCAGGCTAATAGACTGGGCTCTCTAAATCCTGCCTGCCATGCATTATTCAGCAGCCATTAGCTATCGCCTCATCTGGGAGGCTTTATGAGTCCCATCATCGGCCGGGGCCCATGCTACACGCACACCGGGGATAGGGATGGTGGGGGGAGGGGGAGTGGATTAGCTGGAGAGAGAGAGAGAGAGAGAGAGAGAGAGAGAGAAAGCCAGCTAGAGATGCAAATACAGGTATGTGAGGAGGAGGGGAGGGGGGTGGAGGTTAAAGAGGATTCAGACGGAAAGAATCAAAGAGAAAAGCTGGCGACGGATTGCATAGGGTGAGGCCTGTGATGTGGAGATGACTACAGGGGACGGAGAATGGAGAAATGGCGCAATTAAAAGCCAGAAACCATGTAGTTGGCGTATACGGAAATATGAGGCGGGGTTGGGTGGGTGGAGAACCAGATGCATGGGAGCAGATATGAGGAGAACCTGAGGTCAGAGGGAGGTTGGAGAGAGAGAGAGATTGGGGGGGGAAAGACTGCAGCAATAGAGAATGAAAGAGAGACGCCAGCCTGAGGTGGCATTTTCTGTCAGCCGGGAACATAAATGTCAGATGCTTCCTCCCTCTCCCCTCTCAACCTTTTCTTCTTTCAATTTCCCTCACCTCCCTCTCAACCTCCCCCTGCTCCGCTCTCCCTTCCACTCCACCTCGTGCCTTCCCTTCTCAATCTGCCTCCTTCTCCCTCGCCCCCCTCTTTCCCCCAGAGTAGTGCCAGTAGTCATTTTGCTTTCAGACCAGAGAAGGCCATGGAACACATGGAGACGCAGGCTGCTCCGTTACCATGGTACCGCTCGCCAACAGGAGGGGCGCCAAGACTAGGGTGTGGGTATATATATGTGTGTGTGTGTGTGTGTGTGTGTGTGTGTGTGTGTGTGTGTGTGTGTGTGTGTGTGTCCGTGCGTGTGTGTGTGTGTGTGTGTGTGTGCATCTTCAAGTCTGGGTAATGGGTGTTTAGCAGGCCTGCCAGATCTGTCCCAGTCACTGCTCTCCCAGGCTACCAGGTTCTCCTGACCCTCTGCTGCAGCCCAAGGACACACTCCTGTCTCTCTAATTAAAACACAGCCCTGGCTCACAGACCACACGTGCGCGCACACACACACACACACACACACACACACACACACACACACACACACACTGAAGGCAGCTTAAAATAACCCTAAAAGGAACAAGCAGAGCCATCATCCCCTGCACTCAACACCTCTTCAGAGTCTACTCTAGGTTTTCTCACCCTGAAGCCCTGACCATTCAGACGGCGCTCCCAGGCACCTGCAGGAAAATTCACAACAACAACAAGCAGCATCTTCACTTATAGAATGAGTCGTCACAGATGCATTGCATTTTTTTTATTGCATGACCTCCGTGCAACATAGACTACTGATGCATCATGACTCCGCCCTTGGGAAGACTTGTTTGGGGGATTGTTGCTGTTTGCAAGCATCAGAAGGCACAAAGAAGACAGTCAGCGTGGGAATGGTCTGGTAACCGTTCTGACAGCCATTTGAGTTTGTGTTATAGTTATTCAATGTTTGACTATAGCATTTAAGAAGGAATAAGTGTTCACTGCAGTACAAATGCAGGATAGATAAGCTGCATTATGCATTGTACCTCACCAAGCCTCAAGAAAAGGATCCCAACCATGCACAATTTGCTCTGCCCATTTTTGTTTGCAACTGTGACGCATGCACGGCCCCACATTGCTGAATCTATCATCACGTTTGCATCACACGACATTCAACATGTGTTGTCATAAAGGTTTACTGTACGTTTTCTGTCTAGGGACCAAAAAAATAGCTATTGGCTGTGTGTGTGTGTGTGCTAGTTAGGGTGTGATGCTTCAATTGTGTATCGCTCCAAATAAGAAGACTAAACTTCTGTGGACATCTACACGTGACACTCAGAGGCACTGAGACAGCCTCTTCGGCTGCGCTCCATCTCCAATGGACAATTTAGCATGTTTACTTCCTCGTTAAGCGCATGAGAGGCCCTGATGGAGGAATCCCAGGGAGGCAACGGTGTCCTGTCACCGCGGGTTACCATTGCTGCATGATTTAATGGAACTGTCTGTCAGAGGGCCAAAGAACAGCCTGACAAGCAGTGAGCAGAGAACACACACACACACACACACGCACGCACATGCACGCACACACACACACAACACAATGGGGACTGTCAAGAATCTATCTCTCTCTCACTCTCTCTCTCTCTCTCTCACACACACACACACACACACAAAAAAGCAAAAAAGCAAACGCACATATGTCCAGAAAATCTGGCAAGAGCTGAGACAGCCGGAGATGAACACAGAAGCACTCAGAGCACATCCAGAGAAATCAACAGCTAGAAAAAACATACATCACCAGCAGCACCCCCTACCAAGAGGGGAGCCGAGTGCCAGCAATACGCTCGCTGCATCAAGCAGAACAGGTGTTATCAGAGCAGTTCGCGGGAGATCCTGCCAAAAACAAGGTACCACTGTCGTCTCTGCAGGAGGAGCGGCGTGGAAATCAACCTGAACGAATGTAATGAATGGTTCACAAAGTATTTAGCAGACTGGGCGGAAAACTCACGCGCATGATGGAGACCCAAATCCAAAGCTCATTACATGTGGCACTGCATTAGAAGCTCTATCCCCCCCCCCCAACTCTCGGGGCTGATTTCCTTCCCAGTGAATGAGGTAGAGAGCAATCACATCAGCTAGGCATCGGGGCTGCTCTAAAAGCCTTTCCTCTATTGTATATTCCCTCCGCCACATCCCAAACTGGCAGGACAGAGAGTTCTGATTAGCATCAAAGCCTTTGATTGCCCCACTCAACAATCAGTGCTGTTCTCCTGTATGATGCCTGCTGAGATTGAGTGTGTGTCTTTGTGTGTGTGTGTGATTGATGAGAAAAGAGAGAGGAGAGAGACAAAAAAAAATAGGTGTGTTAAATTTGCCGCCCCTTGTGCAGGCATGTGAGCGTTTGCTTGTCTACACATGCACTTTGCTGTGCTGTGATGTTTGGAGATGAAGCTAAAGGCTCCTCTAATACGCCGGCCTCCGAAGCGTACCTCGCCTTTCCCTATTTTTGATGTTGCACACGCATCCTCTAGTCTGGACCGTTCACTCTGCCCCTGCAAACGGGCTGCTTCTTTAAAGATACCTCTCTCTGTGTGGCTAAATATGATTAGCTGCAGAGGACATTGTAGCTCTCTCCACGGCTAATACATTTAGTATGGATTGTCTGAAGGGTACGGCTACAGCTAGCAGCAGCGAGATCAATATTCCAAGTCAGAGTCTGTCTGGAGAAGAGGAACCACGCTGGGAGATGGTTAACTGTTCTAAGGCAAGCAAATGCTCGTCTGCGAGCGCCGACTGCCAGGAATCCCACAATATCGAACACTTCTTCAAAAGGTAATGCTTAATGCTCAAGCTGGGCGACGGGGGCTACGTCGAGTGTCTGTATCAGACAAGGAGCTTGTTGAAGATTTGTTGTGGATATCTCCAAGGATGGGAGATTATATAAGGCAAATCTGGATGATTCCTTATAGGCTATAGTGCTGCACTTAAGGCCCGGGGGCCCCATAGGGCCTCGCCTCCGTGGAGCTGATGTCAAAGCGGTACTCTAAATAGAGAATAGGGTGTCCTTTGAGATGGAGGGTGGGGGGGGGGGACCCAGATTTGAGTGGCTTCATTTGCATCCGTGAATCCCTCACTTAAGCCCATTTGAATCGCACACACACACACATGAAGACACACACACACTTTTCTCCCTTTTCCTAGAGTCAGAGGACATTAGCACTGCATCTATTTCTGGAGGCCCATTAAGGCAGTAAAACATTTAAGATCCACACAGAGTGATTCCTACTGTCAGGATGACCCGTTCTCTCCCCATTTCTCCTGCTCCATGTGGGAAAAAAAAAGCTGACACGAAGCTTGTGACAGAAACATGTATTTGGTGCCATTCCCGATTCGGCTGAGTGGGCCAGGCATGCGGGGCTGGAAAGGGGGTGGGGTGAGGGGGGGATGTGGGTTGAGGGGGGGGGGGGGTGAGAAGAGTTAGGTGGAGGGAGGGGATGCAGTCGTTCGCCCGCCAAATGGGTCCATTTTGCTGAAATGTGAAGCCTGCACTTTCCTGACACGCTATAATAAATCTATCAATTGTGCGCGTGTGTGTGTGTGTGTGTGTGTGAGAGCGCGTTATGCATGAAGAGGAAATTGGTGGCGTCTAAACAGGAAATATCCCCTTCCCTTCCCCTCTATAGAGGTGACACTCACAGTAACAGCTAACAGCTCAGCTCACCCTAACACAGGGTGGCATGTGCCTTATAATGGAAATACATTGTACGGAGACACGTACACTCGCACGCGCACACGCGGCGCAGAGGCTAATGCAGAATGGGTAGACAGCATTGTCTGCCTCCCATCTCAAATCTATACATAAATATATCATTTCCTGTCCAGCGAAGACTAAATCCATGAAAGCATGGGACGTTAGGGTGCTTTAATGTGAAATGACAGGCTTTTGGGCAGCTCTTAGACGCCTAACAAGCCTGAAGAGTCTATTTCCAGAAGGGGAGTGCAGTATGCTAGCGGATCGGTAGCTGGGTTGAGCTAACCCCCGTCGATATAGGTGTAGACGTAGTTTTTCAACATGCCTACTGCAATATTAAGGGACCAGGTAATATCCAGCAATGGACCTCTGACCTGGTGGGATATACCCGCCCATATGAGAAGGCATATGAGAAGGAGAAGATGGAGGGGCGTTGAGGTGATGAGAAAATATGGGAGAATCTTCACTTGGATGCATCACAGATGACTAAAAGAAGCTGAAAACTAAAAAAGAAGAATCTGTTGCTGATATTATTGTTCTTTTTCTCACAAAGTACAGTGTGTAAGTGTGAAGAGTGCTACACCATGGATGCATGATGTGCGAGGTGCTATTCTAGGGTGAAAGTGTGTGTGTGTGTGTGTGTGTGTTGGGTGTTGGTGTGGGAAGGCGCGGTATCTAGGTCTGCGTGATAAATCTGTTTCAGTGGCAACCAAGGTGCTGCGAGCAGGCACGCCGTCTGTTAATTCACATTCACCGCGGGTGTCTGGAGCCCGCGGATGATGATGCTAAGAGGTGTTGAGAAATGCGAGAGAGAGAGAGAGAGAGAGGGGGAGAGAGAGAGCGGGAGGGAGGGGCTTAACATGTGACAAAAAAGTTACGAGCAGAATAATCCCCATTGTCAACTGTTGGCAAAACAAAATGTCAAGTATGATTTAATGACTTCGCGGCTGCAACCCAGCAAATAATTGCTGTGAAAAAATCAAAAAGGGTGATGGGGAAAAAAAATAAAAAACATGTCATGCTACTCCGTGCTTGTACTGTTTAAGTACAATTAGTTGGCGCATCAGTCCGAGCTGGAGAGGTTATAATCATCAACTGGTATATCTGCTCTCAGCTGACACGTCTTCATTAAAGTATTAACCAATGTTTTTTCCAGCAGCGATTACAGCCCGTGTTACATCCACGCAATCATAACTGTCATCAGTGATAAACCCTCCTACGCAGAGTTGCCTCTCTAGGGGTGTGCAACAGACATGAGTACATGCATCTACAGACCTCCCTCTCCCTCTCTCTCTCTCTCTCTCTCTCTCCCCGCCTTTGGCCAAGCATTAGCCATGAGCTTGCACCGCTCTGCATTCGTTCCACAAATACAGCAATACATACTGCAGATACACACTTGATACATCTCACATATCTCCCCCCCCTCACTTTTTTCTATCCCTCCCCCAGTCCGTGATACCAGGGGAAATCTGCTCAGCTAAGATAGTCCAGCTGTAAATAGCTTCTGTATAAGACCTTCCCACCCAGGAATCACGCTGCAGGAAGAAAAAAAAAAAAAAAAAAAGTAATGTTCGCAAAGTGTTGCCCTGGGCTTTTGGGGGGACGGGAGGTTAGTCCGAGTCGAGCTCAACCGCAGAAGACAGGGCGGACTAATGTTTGGGCTGTTTCGGCTTTGATACTGCTCCATCAACTGGCTCATACTGGTTCCATCCCCTCCGTCTTTTAAAGCAGAAAAAAAAAGATACCGCTCCATCACCCGCATCACATGAACCAGGCCTTACTGTGTAAAAGTACAACGGAGAGGATTTGACTGAAGACGAGGTGGGGTGGGTGGCAAAGAAAAGATATATGAGATATTACTCCCGTTTCACCTCCCTCTCTAGCCTCCACTGTCTCTGTGTGCTGACCCATCTCTGGTGCTGACCCAAAAACACTACAAAGGGAACGGCATCCTCCTATCATCAGGCTCTGCAGCTACGAGGAGCTTGGCACTGACTTCCCCGAGGTGATCATCCCTCAACGCGCCTCCCAGACTACACACTCGTTTCTGCTCGCTCCCCAATAACGGCGGGATCTACTACAGTCATTCCCCATATTCAGTCACGGAGAGAAAAGCGATGAATGCCCCCTGCAGTGTGGGAAGATGCACTGTTCTATTCCAAGACATTCTAGACATTCAACATTTTCTCGCACTCTCACGACACTTTCATTGTTAAATGTGATCTAGCAGAGGTAAATGGCAAGTATTAGCCATTATGTTATATAGAATGTTTGTAATTGAGTAAAAGACAATATATGTTACGTATTTTTACATCATTTTCATTTCTGTATTGCTTTAAAATCCCAGCGAACAGTGAACAGCACACAAGGGTTAAGAACAATGGGGGTACATCCACTCGGTGTGTACGTTGTGTCTCCTAAACTACTCAACTACAATAACATTTTATGAGTACAACCCTAGGTTACAGGAGGAGGAAAGTGGACTCAACGTATAGTGGCAGCCATTGTAGCTCCCTTTCATGCATTATCATGTATCTACACTGCTAATATTGTTTTTCCTTGAATTATACAGTAGAGCAAAATGAGCATATTTAAAAAAAACTGCACCAACTAGTGACCAGACCAAACCAATGGCCAAACCAGCAGGTCACTTGATTTGACCAATCATTTCCTCCTGGGGGCGGAGCAAAGGTGCAGCACAGAGTAAAAACAATTTACAGTGGGTGTGTGTATGTAGCCTGAACGAGTGAAAGGAAGCACATCTATAAATCTCACAGCTCACAACCACTTCTACCGCCTACTCATTTCATTTACTAGGCTACTTGTAATCATCACAATCCATGGTGTGTGTGTGTGTGTGTCTGTGTGTGTGTGTGTGCGTGTGTGTATGAAGGCGCAGTCTCCCAGGTTGATATTGGCCAGTGTGTGCCCTGAATATGATCCACCCTGGCCAGACTCACTGGGCTGGTGTTAATCTGATTCAGCTAGTACAGGCACATTGGAAAAAAAAAAACATCTGTTTGGAACAAAACACACACACACACACACACACACACACACACACACACATAGACACTATCTAGAGGTGGCGTCCAGCATCTGTTTGGCCAGCACAAGCACATTCAGTTATTGTGAAACACTGGCAGGCAGCAGCCCTGCGTTGGCCATGAGAAGCTGTTTTTACTGCAGCGCTGTGACTGGGGTGACCGAGCAGCCGTCCAGCTGTCTGCTCGCCTCCATCCACACACACACACACACACACACACACACACACACATTCAAATACAGCCACCGCACCGGCTCCCCCTCCCCCCTCTCACCCCCTTTTCTCAAGTCACCCATAAAAAGGAGCTCACGCTTTTAAGAGCATTCTGAAGCTTTTTAAGTACCTATCCATTTAACAGTGTGATTATCTATCTGGTGTCGGGGGGGCGCTCTACCTCCCAAAGCGAATGGGTGTGTTATTAACGCCCTCCTCTCACGGCACAGGTGGCAGCTGTTCAGAGGACACGCAAAAAAAAGACAAAAAATAAATAAATAACAGCACACATACTCAACTACTTGATGTATGTGAGATATTTTCCCATGTTGTATTTCATGCCACGCTGCGACAGCACATGAACAATCCCTTATTTGCGAGGAGAAAGTGGTCAATCAAACATGCTACGACACATATGGCACAAATGGACACATGAACAATTCACACCCCCCCCTAGCGTGCACCGATCTTCACCGCCTTGAGATAATTCCCGCGTATTGTAAATATGAAGGTGATGTCTTGTTGCCAATTTGTCATGTCTTATCTTAAGAAGTGCATCTCTTCGGGGGAGAGCCCGTTTAGCATCTAGTGTACACATATATCACGTCAATGTCACTTTACAAAAGCACCCCCATTTGTATTGCTGACAGCTGTGTGTGTGTGTGTGTGTGTGTGTGCACGTGCATTCATGTGTAGGCTGGGGGGTGTGCATGGGTGTGTTGCAGACAGAGACAGAGGGAGAGGCAGAAAGAAGGGGGCGAGAGACATAGAGGGAGAATAGAGAGAGAGAGAGGACTAAGAGAAAGAGTTGAGCCAAGGCCTGGAGGAGTTCCAGTTATTTACACATGCAGATCCTGGTCACCCTAGATCCCTACCCTCATCAAGAGAAACCAATTAAAACTCTCTTCGTTTAATGTTTACGTTAATTAACCGTAACAATTAATGGCTTCCCAAAGTCCTATTGTTGGCGTTTTCAATTAAAAGCTGCCTGTTAACAAAGGTTGCCATCCCCGGTCCTATAAATCATTCAGACAAGTCTCCGGTGAGAAGGAAGAAAGCCCGTCCCAGGGCAACACGTGAATGAGTGAAACAGGCTCGTTTCATCCCCTCACCTGGCTTCACAAGTCCAATCTTGTCCAGTAGTCTTTGTGTGACTATGTAGACGTAGTAGAGTGTGTATGTGTGTGTGCACCTTCACGTACGTGTGCAGGTGTGTGTGTGTGCGTAACCATCAAAAAAAACCAGCAGGGCTTGGTACTGGTCAGCAGATTGTTGGGCGAGACCCAGTGGACCATTAGCTGTCTGTAGGCTGCCAGGGCTAAGAGCTGATAATGACAGGTGGTGTGTTGCACACCCTGGAGGTCTGACAAGCTCAGGGCACCGTGCCATGTAACAACAGGCTTTACTACTGGCACCAAACCTATGATGGCAGCCTTTAACGCTGGCACTTGACGCAGCCGTGGCAGAAGAATCCCAAGCAGTATCGCTATGGCAGCGGCGGACAAAAAGCTGTTACAGCGGCCATTACCGCAGGCAGTTAAACTAAAATGGCAGCCATTGTTAATGGCGGGGAAGCCACTATACCGACGCTACTAGTGTTGACGTACGTCTTGGGAAATGCATTTAAGCCCCTATGCAATACTGATGATCAGAATAACAGCGAACCTGTGGGTTGCTCGCTCAGTCGAGGCATTTCCTCTGCACAAGCCTGCTCAGCAACAGTTCTCCCCCACATTCATCGACACCGGGGACGTTATTGTCCAGAATATAGATGTCTAGATCTGTTTTCCTTTTCTTTTCCTTTCGTTTCAAACCGTCAGTTCGTAGAAGACACACAGGGAAGTCACAGAAGAGACAGCTCAGGAAAAAATCCCCCATTTCAATCCAGCTGCGTTTAATGTAACGCCGCGGCTGCGTTTTCCCTCGCCGCCACCTGCCAGAGTAAATACTACGCTGACCCCTCACGCTCGCACGAAACACAAATCAGCAGGTAGGTGTGTTGTGGTTGCCCATGCACACACACACCTATGTGTCCTCCGCCTCCCCCCCACTCGGCCCCTCTCACCCAGTGCAGAACACTCTGATTTGCACTAATCTCTCTGTACACTCTCAGGGCTATTGTTCCTTTCTACTGTGAGCTTATTCAGGTGCCACTCTCCACACTCTCCACTCATTTTTATACTCCAACTGTGCCAAGAACAAAAAAAAGAGAGTTTTAAGCCCCCAATCCTCCCACTGTTGAAAACAGCTCTCCTCTCACCTCCTCTCTTGTGTACGTGATCGGTGAATTCTACTGGCTGTGACCGGTCATTAAAAAGGCGAGTAGCGGACACCGTATTTCCCACCGCGCGGTTCGCTTATACGGGCGATGGACAGCACGAGCTGAAAGATACGGCTGATGTTCTGATTTGATGACTGTTGCCATGGTTGCTGAGATGGAAATGGCGGAGGGGTATGTAAGCTAGAGACATTCACAGAGCGAGGGAAAATGGAGAATCACACACACACACACACACACACACACACACACACATACATACACTCTGCTGTAACTCCCCCATCGACATCCTGTACAGTCCAGTAGGTCTTCCTTTGGATCAGTGAGCTGTAAAGGGCCAGCATTAGGACAACAGGGCGGGGTCCGGCATTCTGACAACTTGTCAAGTACAGAAGCCTGCATGGCTAACTATGTGAAGTGCTGTGAAAAAGAGAAAACAACACAGCCGAACTCTAGCCGGGGTGGCTACAGTCACGAAGGGGAAGGTTGGATCCCTGGTAACTCTCCAGCCTCTCCCGGACGGCTGAAAGGGTGGTTCAATAAAAGCCGTTTCTTGCTCCAGCGGACGTGTTTATAGCGTTTCCTCTGGCCAAGCACGGCGCCAGGGTTAAGTTGATCATCTCTCACTCTGGTAAAATAGCCAGGGGAGTCTGTGTACCACTAGATCAACTCTACAACTTAAAGACCCTAAACGTTACAGCTCAGATGATCGATATGGCACTGAGCAATGTTCTTTACGAGCTAATAGACAAATCCATTCCTGCAAAACCCCTTGGGCCTGGGGGAGCCAAGGAGGGAGTTAGAGTACACCGCTGTTTGCCTGGTGTTGCCATTTACACCTACACTTGCGCGTGCACACACACACACACACACACACACACACAGAGACACCTTGGGGAGGTGAGGGAGACTGGAATACAGCAGAGTATATGTGTGTGTGTGTGTGCATGGTTGCGTTCGCACATCTGCGGATGTGTCAGAGGGTATGGTAGACTGCTGATTCCTGTGAGGTTATCGTGGCTTCAGAACTGCCAAAAGGAGATTTGTGTCTTCAAACATCAGAAGGAGGAAGAACACATGAAACCCATTTCATTCAGATTGCCTGAGTTACTCTCCTCTTGACTCTTGTGAAGAGCTCACACGAAGCAATTAGAATTCCCTCACTCTCTAATTAAAAGCGAGGATTGCCTCATAACAGGGTTGCGTCATAAAGTAAGAGAAATTTGAAGTATATTCCCGTTTAACACCTGTTGCCATTTCACCGGCTTCCATCACTTCCATCCACATGGTTTCCCCAAACATAGCCGCGATGCCTATCAACTGACCGCGAGCTGGAACGAGCGAAACCCTCGCCAAGAAAGTATAATGATGGCTCTGTAATATCCTGTGCGACACCTTTGCTTGCCAGCAGGCCACTCTGTCTTGCCTATCTGCCTTCTTTTGTCTTCCCTTCTGCAGCGTGCCCGCTCATTAAATCGTAAGGTCACTTTTTCATGCCGCTCTTCTACCCTTTTGTCTTCGTGCCCTTGCTAACCTTCTGCAACACTTAGCTTCTTTGAACACAGCTAGGCCAAACCACACTGCAAACTTTTGCTGATCGTTACAGGAATAATGGGCCGTGCTCATAGAGGATGTAAGCCCCCTGAAGGAGATCATACAGTCATCCTGGACCAACCTATGGAGGACCAGAACTGACTTAAGTATAAATAAATAAATAAATAAAATCAACTAATCAGTGTATATATAGAAATAAATAAAATAATGCATGAATGCACACAGTAATAACTAAATAAATAGATGAAATCTAGTATAAATTTGTATTTCTGTATTTTTTGTCTAATTTACTTCTGTTTATATTAATTTCCCTATTTACTTATTTGTGTATTTATTCCCCTGAGAATTGAATTCCGTATTTATAAATTTCTATTTTTATTTATTTCCTTATAAATGCATTTCCGCATATATTCTTTTCCCTATTTATTTATTTCTGTATTTCCCTGTCCCTATGATAATGAGGGGGCGGTCCATCAGAGCTGGTCATGGTGTTCCCTTACTCCCATTGGTTGATCGGTCTCAGAGTGTGTAGATCTAGGCTAGGCTAGTTTTGGCTCTCCATACAACCTAGGTTGCACCATGCAAGTAACATTTATGTTTATGGGCAGTCTGTCTGTGTTGTGCTCAAAATGTTAATATATATATATATATATAAATAAAATAAAAATAAAAATAATATAATATAATATGAATATAATAATAGCTATCTAATTTTGGGGCAATGTGCCTTCATTTAGTGTGAAAATATTCTGAAAACCTGGCAGGCATATTCTCTGTTCCAGTGTAACTGTCACATAGACTCCCAGTCAAGACAGAGACAATTGGATTCATTTTGCTTATCCTTCACTTATTGTAGATGAGCATATTAAGAGGAATGGAAATTAGTCAGGAGAGATTTGAATAAGCCTCCAGGGTTCCTTTCTCCAGCAACTGTAGTCAAGTTTGGATTATGAGCAATGCAGTTGTTGAACAGAGACACTGAGAGAAAATGAACAATCTATCCATCCATTCATCCATCTATCCATCTATCCATCCATCCATCTATCCATCTATCCATCCATCCATCTATCCATCCATCCATCCATCTATCCATCCATCTATCATCCATCTATCTATCCATCTATCCATCCATCCATTCATCCATCTATCATCTATCAATCCATCCATCTATCCATCCATCCATCCATCTATTCATCTATCCATCCATCCATTCATCCATCTATCCATCCATTCATCCATCTATCCATCTATCCATCCATTCATCCATCTATCCATCTATCCATCCATCTATCTATCCATCCATCTATCCATCCATCCATCCATCCATCTATCCATCTATCTATCTATTTCATCTCAACCTTTGGATCTTGGAAGTATTCCACAGCTGGAACATGTGGTCAGTGATATTGATCGATGAGCCCTGGAAAAAAAAGCAGCTTAGAACAGAAAAGAATAAAATGGAGCCAACATGGTCTGAGATATGACTACGCTCAAATGAAAATCAAGAAGCTCGGCTGTCAAGTGGTAATAAATGAAAGCTTAATGAAAATTAAAAAAGGCCCTCCATTTCAGCTCCTTCGGGTGCCACTACCCAGTGTTGCATCACAGGGCTTTTGGAGCACAATGTTATTTAGCTTTTGTTAAATGCTGATTTCTAGCATTTTATTCCTTCCTTCATCTGGCAACTGCCTGCTTGGAAATGCACTCCTGGTGCCATCAGCCTGCCAACCAGATACAATTGATTATCCCAAATACTTTTTCAGAATTCCAATCCTGAAAAAATACTGCATGTGCTTTGCTACCTTAACTGTTCAATCAAATTACATACATGCATACGTGTGGTATGTGTGTGTGGCATATGTGTACCTGGTCAGTGGGCAAGCACGTCTCCATGAGCTGTCACAGTACATCCTAACTGCGCAATGTTATTTTTGAATTGCACTGCTTTCATCAGGCTTGATTGCTAACTTGGGCCCACTAAATGTTGAAGGCAATTTGAAAACCCATTTTCCTCAAACCATTATCTGCCAGTGGAACGGCGGAAATGGAACGCTCCAACCTTTCCGGCGTATTCATTTAGCGCCGCGATCGGACATTTATAAGAGAGTTGTCGGGTTTTTTGAGAAAATAATGGGACATCCTACGGGCCAATAAGAATCAAGCGCTCGCCCCGGCCGTGGAATAATTACTCAGATACTTGCATTTAGCGCAGGAACTTATCTACCATAATGACTTATAGAGTCTTTCATCGGTCTGGTGCGTGCAATCGCCTTAGAACCCTTTTTTTGCCTTGAGGGGGGGGGACACTTGAAGCACAAAAAAGTGTAATGATGTCAAACCAGGAAGTGCGTTAGGGCCAAAAGCAAAAAAAAAAAAAAAGATAAGTACTTATAGACAAGAGTAAATCCACAACTGATTAGGCTAATGCAAGAGTGGTCAATTAATTAGCTTCTCATTGTAGGACAGTGTTCTAACCCAGATAATACGCTAATCTGCTTTTTTATTATTCCACACTGCAGTCATTCAGAAGACTGACACCCAATCCATCTGCACTCCCTCTCTCCCTTTCTGTCTACCTCTCTCTCTCTCTCTCTCTCTCTCGCTCTCTCTCTCATTAGGCCCTCTCTAACCCTTTCTCTCAGCATTTCTGTCAGCCCTCCCTCCCCATAACTAAGCGTCGATGTCATTGGCAGAGAGGAATTTTCACATTGATTAATATCTTTGCGATATGCAGCGGTGTGTGTGTGTGTGTGTGTGTGTGTGTGTGTGTGTGTGTGTGTGTATCAGTAGTAAACTCCAGCTGAACTACATTTTGTCTTTCTACTGCCAATTTCCTCTGTTCTAGTATGTAGTGTCGTCAATTCAGGGGTGTTGATGTTTGCCTGAGTTTGTCAGCAGGACTGACTGGTGCTCGACAATGCCTACAGCCTTCCGCAATGGAGGGATCATAGTCGGACACACACACGCACACACACAAGAGTAAAGAGTAAAGACAGACATCCATACAAACATGAGTATGCACATCTCTGTCTCTCTTTCTCCTTTATTTTTTCCTAACTTTTTTCTCCCTATTTCTCTCACTCTCACAAACACACGTCCGTCCGCACACACACACACACAAACACACACACACACACTGACTAAATTGACTTGTCAGCTTCAATCAGACCTGGAACAAAAGGATTCCTGCCAGTTTGAAGCTGACATCATTAATGGGTTTGGGAGGGGAAGGGCTCTGAAGACAAAAGGAGTGCAAGGTCGGGGCCGACTTAAAATGCACTTTCATTTTGGCAGGAACGTTAGCTGTTTGATTTCAGCCCCTTTACGCCGACGCCTTCTTTTTTTTTTTGCGAGTGCCTCTAACTTTCATTATTGGGTGGGAACGGAGGGGTGTGTGAAACTTTCTTGTGCTGATGGAGAGAAATGTGACATCCATAATGCATTTCCTATTAGAGGATGCCACGCATGGACACATCTGGCCACATGTCAGAGAGAGATGGACAGGAAGAGGATGAGAATAAATGGAGGGGGTGGAGAGAGAGAGAGAAAAAAAAAGTGCCAGGTAAAAGGATACAAATGCAAAAGAAAAGAACAGAAAGGGGAAATGAAAAAGGAATGATAGAGAAAGAAGGAACCCGATGAGAGGGAAAGGATGGTGTCATGGTTGGCAGAGCTATAGGACATGGAGCTCTTTGTGTGCTATACGATATTAAAAGAGGGAGACACACAGCGATAAACCATCGCTCCCAGTGCATTCTAGCAGCAAAGCCAAATGCTTTGATCCTCTCCTCTCCTCTCCTCTCTTTCATCCATCCCCCATCCGCATCTCCCCTTTCCTCTTCTCCCACGCCCATCTGCCTCCCTCTTTCGCCGCTGTTGTTCTGACCCCGGATAAAGATGGAGTCCCTCATCTCACGTGGTAATAACTTAGGTCCATATGCACACAGCCATCACAAATTGATTACTGTGTAATGCTGAGAGCATTGTATCTCTCTCTCCCCCCGCTCTCTCTCTCCCCCTTTTTCTCTCTTTTTCTCTCCTTTGCTCCTCTTTGCCTCTCTCACACTCTCCCCGCCTTCATCTCTCTCTTTCTCTTTCCCATTGCTCTTGATCTTGCTCTTCATCTCTCTCTCTCTCTCTCTCTCTCTCCCCCCCCTCCCTCTCTCTCTCTCTCTCTGTCTGCTCTGTGATACTGTGATTCTGCATGGGGCAGACTGCATGTCCAATCCCCGTCTCATTAAACAGCGCCCTGGGTGCATCCCAACGTAAACAAGCCCATCCCTTTGTAGAGTGATCTTCCTCTCTTTTCCCTCTCTTTTTCCTCTTTATCCTCTCCCTCTGCCACCATCTTTGTCTCGCGCTCAATCGCTACCTGTTTCTCCTTCACCTGTTTTACCCTCGACGACTCATCCTTTTATTCTCATTCTAATTATACCATTACATTACCATTTCTATTCTCTCATTATTCTCTCTTTTTTTTTTGCTTTCCCCCCCGTCTCTCATTCTTCCCCCTCTCTAATTCTCTCTTTTTTTGTCTCTCTATCTCTCTTCCTTTCTCCGCCCGTGAATATGTTCCACCTTTTTTTTTTTTTTCGAGGCACATAAACAGACAGTACCCTTGGGGTTGGCTCGGTAGAGCTCTGTCTTTGTTTGTGTGCACCTCTAACTAACTCTCCATCTGCGGGGAGCCAAGCCAAGCCCAGCAGTGCAAGACAGATAGCTGGCACCCTCCCAGACTTCCCAGCCTCTTCTCAAGTCACCCCGGTACCTCCACCACCCCCCGCCCCCCTCCATCCCCATCCCCACCCTTCGCTGCTCCTCTCCTCCAGACAATAGTCTTCCCACAGAAGCAGTTGTCTTCTGCCCTCAGGCTTGCACCAGCAAGTCAGGTCGACCCTCACATTCCCTCACATACTCATTTTTCCTTCAACCAAAATCTCCCTCAGCTTCCAATGGATATTCAATCCCTTCATTCAAAGCCATCACTGAGGATCTCCTTCCCTGGTCTTTCCTCAGCCTGCCAACAGCCTCCATCCCTGGTTAACCCCAGGTTCACCTCCAGTCTAATCCCGCTTCCGATACAAAATAACCATTTAATGTATTTAGTCACATCAAAGAGCCTTCAAAGAGAAGGGAACTGAACCATTAGCGTTAGCCTCATAACTCAAAAAGTTTCACTCGCCAAAGGCCGTTACTTGAACCTTAAGAAGAGAAATAATGTTATACGTTGTAAGTTACAAACTTCTTGCTTTGAGGTGCTTTGAGGTTTTCAAAAATACAGCTTTGATTTTTACCAAACACATTGCATGCACAACAACGCACCATCAATAGTACACTACACCACCTGCTAAGCTAGTGCTACTCTACGACTCTGTATACGCATTTCACATAGTGATGGCTAATCTCCTTGTTCACGCAGGAAGAGAGGGAATACACTCACCGTTGTCGGGCTCAGACTTCCTGTCATGCTCGGTGTCAGTGAGAGAGAGGGCAGAGTTGGCGCGGCTCGACAGGCAAGAGCTCTGCTCGGACTTCAGGCCTCGCATCCACATGTGCTGCAGGCCGTGGGCGGGAGAGGGGTCCACCTCAGGCTCCGTGTCCACGTCCGAACCTACCCCCAGGGAGTAGCCACGCCCGTGGACGTGAGCCGCGGGTCCGGAGCACAAAGCTTCCTCCTCCTCCTCCTGGTGCTGCTGCTGTTGCTGCTGCTGTTGGTGGAGGTGGTAGTCCGGGCTCCTCATCTGCCCGGCCTTACAGAAGTCTAAATCTAGGAGGAGGAGAGGGGGGAGAGGGAGGGAGATATACAGATTGATATTATATACATTGTTGGAAATGTGTTGTAAAACATCTTACACTGGCATAGACACTTCAGCCAAGATGACCAGCTGTTTGTTAGAGAGGTCCCAAACTACTACAAGAGACAGGCTATAAGTCACATGTGGAAATGACATGTGGAAAACAACATGTGAGTGTTGCCACATGTTGTTTTTGGACACGTGTTGTAGTTTTTCACATGTGAATATAGCCAATCACATGTGAAACTGTCGAATTCACATGTGACTTTGTGACACAGACTTCATTTTCACGTGTAAACATTTTTTCACATGTGAATAGGGACAATCACATGTGGAAATGTTGAATTCACATGTGACTTTGACACACATGTTATATTTTCACATGTGGAAATGTCACACTCACATGTGAAAGTGCAGGTTTCACATGTGAAATGGAAGATTTCACATGTGACTTTTTTGTAAGGGATTATTTGAGCAAGCATATATTCAAAGTTCCGCAGTCCAAATGAAAACGCCACCTTAGATGTTCCTTTACAGGTCTTACCATTTGCAGCAAAAGACATACTGTATCCTGTTCACACTGCAGCATGTGTGTTATTGAGCTAGAGATGTATTGAACCGCTGCTCAAACAGAGCCCTGATCTCATCTATATTCTCCTTGGTGGGGCGAAGAGATCAGATAAAGATCAAACCTTATTAATATTGACTCAGACTGAGGGAATAATTGAGCCCGTATGCTTTCAGGTATTAGAACACCCTCCAATCCCAAGCATCAACCTGTTATCTGAGAACATCAGATATACTGCGCAGATCCTCTGGTTACACTTAAATTCAATTCAATTCAATAGAGCTTTACTTTTTCCCTACAGGCAGTTGAGTAAATTTTCTCCTTTGCCATCTTTAGAATTTGTATTTATAAGTGGAAATGGAAGTGATGTAATTAGAAAATAGAAAAGGTGTGGTATATATTCAAGGCTATACAATAATGTAGGCTGCTACACTATAGTCTATACTGAATACTGCACACTGAGAGGAGACAGAGTTGCTTGCTTGCTCACTTAGTGTGGTTAATGGGTGTGTTAGGTGAGGTCCTCTGAACAGGTTTCAATAAAAGCCACAGTCCTGTTGACCACTCCACTGACCAGTGAAGCGTCCTGCTGTGCCCGGTTGATGGGGTCAAGACCGACCGCGGCTCACATACTGTTCTGCTGGAAATGAACCAACACAGGATCGGTCACTACTATCTTGCTACTGTTTTAGCCGGAATTGGCTGCAAGAGGGCAATTCAACAGCAAAGGTACGCTATTTCCTCGTAGCAACACGCGTGGATCGATGGTAATCCGAAAGGTCGTCTTATCAATTTACTGTGAAACAAATGCGTTACTGCAAGAAAGGATTTTTAGGATTAGGAAGCAAAGATTCTGTTGTAAAACCTTCCATTTCCTGATTGGTCATGCCCGTGTAATAGTATGTAGTCATTCTTAAACAGCATTCACTCGATGCCACTTCGATCGACAACGGCGAGTTCAGCACTTTCAGTGACAGTCACCTGACTGGGTTCACCCCACAATGAATAGAAACTTCATCTCTCCACTGTTCAAAATGGCTGTTGGTGAATGCGCACACTCACCATCAATGTTGGAGAGGGGGGGGTGGGGACTTACATAACTTAAAGGGATTAAATACAGGGATGTCGTTATGGCTGGGCAATTAATTATGTCTAATCTCATAATACAATTTTAGCTTTCATAATTAATTAGTGTGAATTTCAGCCATATTTCAATATTTTATTTCCATTGGAAGGCCCGCTGTAATTAGCAATTAAATCTGTTGATGTAAGATACAAAATGTGCAATAAAATAATATTGTTCCCCAAATCAAATAATCACCATTTGCGATTAATATACTAGTCATGATCACAATATCTAGCAAGATAATCACGTTATCATTTTAGCCGTAATTGTGCAGGGCAACATGTTGCATGTTGCCCTGCAGGTAAACAGGCGTGAATTCTGTTTACCTTTAGCTGCTGCTAGTTTCATGAAAATATTATTTATATCTATAAAATACATGAATTAATACTGTTCTACAATTATCATATATCGTAAAACATCTTTAGTTATGGTTAAGGTCAGGCAACTATACGTCACTCACAGTGGAACGCTTCTTTGTATTGATTGGGATTTGCACTATTTTTGCGCACTGCGCTATTTCTACGCCTGACTACTCACTGTTTCAGTCATGTGACCTCCGCCTCCCATTTCACTAGATACATACAACATCATACTAAATCATGGTGCCTTACTTTCGCTACTATAGCTATGAACTCCATTAATTAAATGCATTAGATTGTTTTTCATATTATGGTCATCGATAGATAGATCGATAGATAGATCGATCTATCTATCGATCTATCTATCTACCTGCCTACCCACCTATTCATCCATCCATCCATCCATCCATCATCCATCCATCCATCCATCTATCCATCTCTCTATCTATCTCTCTCTATATATATATATCTCTATCTAATATAAATATACATCTGTATATAAATTTAGATATTTATACAAATATACTACCTAATAAATATCTTAGTAACTGGATGGACAATCATAGAGGAAACGTAGAGGAGCAAAGACAGGCAGTGTAGGAGTAAAGGGGTTAGAGAGAAGGAGAGGAGAAATGGAGAGAAAAGTCAGTGATGGAAGGGAAAATAGACAGATGGGAGAAGGGAAGCAAGCAGAGGAAGGGATTGGAGGAGAAATATGGGGAGGAAAAAAATATGAAGTGCAAAAAAATATGAGGAACACGGGGTGGGGAATTAGAGGAGAAGCGAATTGGCTGATCCTTGTTGCGAACACCGTAATCCATTAAAAAAATCACTGGAGGCGATGTCCCCCCTTAACAGTTGGTTACTTAGGTAGGGTATACTATATATAGCACCGTTGCCCAAAGATGAACAGATGTGCTTTGCAGAACAGACTGCCATTGACATTTCAGAGGCTGCTTCGGGTGGGGGGCTTCTGCACCTCACCATATGACAGTATTGGTTATGGAAAGTGAAAGGCTTAGTAAGTGTTGAAACAGGCAAGCGCTCTTTGACATCACAATTCTAGAAGACATCAACCTGATGATGACTAATGGCAAGAAACTAAAAACTAAAGTAGACTAGAGCTATAGCTTGTGGCATTCGAACGGTCAAATCCCCCGGGCCGATTTCGAGCAGCCCAGCCTGTCAAAGTGTTGTAACTGTTATGAATGGCTAATACTGCTTGTTAACACGGTGGGCGGGTCTTGCTGAGTAGTGTGGGAGGCTGGGGGGGTTCGGGAGCAGTAGTAGAGAACACAGAGAGAGAGAGAGCGTCTATTGATCACAATGAACCCCGCACAGCAGCGTGCTCCTCATGAGGTGCAGCTTCTCTCTTAACACCACACATGACCTGCATAAAGGCCATCCATCACAGCACGCACTGGCCCATTTCTCCTCCCGTCACCGGCGGGGGACGAATTTTTTGTGTGTGTGTGTGTGTGTGTGTATATGTGTGTCTATGTCTGTCTGTCGCTGTATCTATGAGTGTGTGTATAATGAAGGGTGGTGTTCCAGCCCAGGTGAGGCCAGAGAGGTTTGGGGCTGACCTAGTTTAGCTGTGGGAGAGAAATATCACCTCCGTAGAGGAGAGGTAATTGGCTGCCTCCGACTGTCCTTGTGGCTCATTGTAGACTGTAATAGGTAATTCACATAGGCCCTTTTAGAGGTGTGTGTGTGTGTGTGTGTGTGTGTGTGCGCGTGCGTGTCAATATCCATTTGACTGTGTACCTGTGCTACTGTGCGTGTATATTTCCATCCATCCCTATTAGGTGCTTTATACTGCATGATACCTGGCTGGGGCTGGCTGTAGTTGCTCTGCCTCTCGCGGTGGGAGCCGAGGGTCAGGCGGAGCTCGTGCGTGTAGTCGGGCAGGGTTTCGCGGGAGGTGTAGGAGCGGTGGTGGGCGTGTCCATCCTCACTCTCGTCGGACGAGCTGGTGTAGGACATCTCCATTTCATGGCGCCCCTTAGACAACGGCTGGTAGGGTTTACTGTCCATCTCCTCCATGGCTTCTAGGGCTCCGCTTAGTCACTCAGCACAGCCACAGCACACAACACAGAGTCTGGAGCCAGGGAAGCAGAGAGAGACAGGGGGAAAGGGGGAGGAGAGGGAGGGAGGGAGGGTGGGCGGCAAGGAGAAAGAAGGATGGACAGGCGGAGAGAAAAATGAAAGGAAACAGGAGGTTGTGAAAAGACAGAGCAGGGAAGAAAAATAGCATGAGAACTCTTGTTATTGAACACAGCGGAGCAATATTGCGGCGTCTGCTCACTCCAATTACAGTGCACATTTCTAAACACCATTTGGCTTTATTTTATATTTCACAGCAAAGGTTAGTTTCAAATCAATACACTGTGATGGTGGCTGTTGTGTCCTAATGTGTTAGAAAAGAGAGCAGAGCACTGTGCTGTCAGTAGCGCTTTCTATTAAGCCTCCTATAGGGCAGCCGAGATGCTTCACCTCTGTCTTACGATCAATCACGGGCAGAGTTGCAGAGAAATCAACGCGTTTGTATCAGCTGAGCTCCATCTTTGCACGTGATGATGAAACACTGTCGATGCCCGTCCTCCCCCCCTGCCAAAAAAAAGAGCGACGATAACAGCTCTATGGAGCGCTCATTCTCTCTTGTTCTTCATTCGACCACATTAAAATCTACTTCTGATAACGTCCCGCGCCGATTGCTTATACCGCCATAACTAATGATTGATCGGCGCGACGATTAGAGCGCGGGAGGAGTGATTAGAAAATGCTTCATTCATATTAGTTCTCTCTCGCCGTGCCCTGCCCGAGGCCTTTCCAGCCTATTTCCTGCAGATATAAAGCTTCTAAATGGAGCTTGAGAGGGTCATTGCTCATAGAGACAAAGTGCTATGGTATTGACCTCTTCAGGGAGTCCTGTAGTCCATATATCAAAGCCATTAGAGCGTGCCTGCTCAATACCTCAGAGATCTGCAGCACGGGGTGATCACCACTAGTCTGATACAAGTTTACAGCTGACCTTTCAACCACTGCAGTAATGCTTTTATTCCACCTGAAAGACTCCTTCCCCTGGCCCCTCGCTCACCCGCCCCCCACCCCCCTCCTCATGCGCGCACATGCATACACACCTGCACACGTGCACGCGCAAGACACCCTGCTGAGCCCTGATAGCGAACACTAGAATAAAAATGGGCCAAATCTCTCGCACACTCATCCCACACACACACTCACACACACACACACACACACACATCCTCACCCCCTGCAGATATCGCTGCAGCACGGATGATCTGTAAACCTCAATCCTCGTTGCTCCATCCATCCATCTCTCAATACTACACCTTTGAGACGGGTTGCCACATTTTCTGTTCCATCATCTTGCAGCGTAGTGTAATGGTACCTCGCCGTAGCGTACAGTACGCGCACACGTCGGCTACTACGACACGTCACGCGGCTCCCCGGCAATCACGACGCCTTTCATTTTGATTGGCAGGAGTTATTGCAAGGAATCAAAGCCCCGCTATTATCTCAGTTGCCCTGTCAGACTAGGATTGACTGGTGTCACCTTCTCTCTGGTACGGTGAGTAGTGAGTACACATTACCTGTGAGCTCTGAGCGCGCTGCAGGCGCCGACTGCCGTCTGTCTCTACAGAGGCTCTCTCTCTCTCTCTCTGCCGTTTTATGTCTGTCACACGCTCACACTCCAGCGCTTACGCAAGAATGAAAGCGCGCGGGTCCCGTACGCAGACGAATGCATGCAGACAGAAACACGGCCGCTCACGAGTATACACCCGTATGCACTCACTCACACACACAGAGGCACTTACACGGGTACCGCATCTGTACGTCTACCATATTACATGTAGTTCTGTGTGTATATTGACGTAATGCCATGTACAAGAGAAGAAAACACACTGTCTGGTTTCCATTAAAACACAGCTCTCCCTTTCTTCTTTTACCCAGACGCACACACACACACACTTCCTCCCTTACCATCTCTCCTTCCTCTCCCGGTCCACCCCTGCTCTATTCCCTCCTTTTCCCTCTCATCCCTACTCTTCCCCTCCACTTCCTTACATCCGTCCCACCCTCCCGTCTCTTCCTCCGAGGCCCCGCGCATTTAGAGAAGTAAGCCTGCTGGCGGGGAGTTATTCCTGCTAATTCTAGCCCACAGCGGGGTGCCCATTAGGGGGTTTGATTCTTGGGTTTGATGTCAAAACCTGGAGGTTGTTTCCTAGAGCCAAGCTCACTTCAAACAAGACACAGGGGCATTCTCTAGGACGAAGCCCGGCATGTGCCACCTGAGCACAACACCAGCCTAGATTTGTGGAATAGCGTGGAATAATCACCTCGGGGGCCTAGCCAGCGCCGTTATCAATACTATGAGGTGCAATTCATAACAAAGCTAAACATACAACGATAGCCCAGGAAAGGTCCAATGATGATGGAATAATAAGCCCCATGCTGGAGTACATTTTTTTAATACTGGTATTCTCAAAACCTTCCCTAAGGGAGTGTGTAGCGCTGAGACTGCGTGCTATACGGCATGCTAGCCCATTCTGACGCTAACAGTGATTGATTGAATGCATCGCTCTACTCCTGGTGACCATCAACTGATCCTATCTAGGTATAGGGGCAAAATATGTCAAATTCATGAAGCTCAAATGATTCATGCAGTCAAACCTATTAACAACATGCAACCGCCTCTCTGTGGAACGCTCATTTATTGATAAGACGGCGTCACGAACAATGGAAAGATAAAAAAAAAGCATTATGAACGAGAACTGTGAAGATACGGGGGGAAACTTGACATGCCAATGTATATATGGTATTGTTTGATTTTTATTTCTAATGTAAGTCTTATCTATAATTCATCATGATGACCTCTTCACCGCTCCGGTTTGGAATTAATATAAAGTGGCAACACTGAGTGAACCACATGCATCGCATTACACTATTGTCTCACACACACACACACACACACAACCACATGGGGGTGATAATCCATGGCTATACAGTGGCAATAATATCTAATGGGACCCTTTTACCCGCTTGATCCCTCCCATACGTCCAGACAACAGGGGTTGTTTTTGAAAATCTGCTTAGAGAAGTGACAGAGGCTCACGTACACAGTTGGTATTAAATAGGATTTACAGGCAGCTCCGTAGGGGCGGGGTCACCGACAACGTCTAACAACAACAACAACAACAACAACAGCAGCAGCAGCAGCAGCGGCGAGGCAGAGATTGTCGTGCCTAATGGCGAGGGCCACGGAGGACGGCTCGAAACCCATTTACACGTCTCGATCTGAAACGAATGTGCTAAAATCACGAACGGCGGGAAGAGAGAGCACGCAAACAGGAGAGAGAGAGAGAGAGGGGGAAATTGAGTTTCACATTTGTAAATAAACAAGGGGGATGGAGAGAGCAGACAGCCATCCAATAATATTAGCTCCTCGGATTATTGATACAGTATAATTCCTGGGATTACAAATACATTTCCACTATGCAGAGGAGGTCTTATTTTCATAACTGCCTAGAGACCCCCAGTGAGTGCAGAGCTACTTCCTTTGTTAGCTCTGGCCTTGACACATTTCCAAGAAACAAGTTTGCACAGACACAAGCCCTAATCCCACTGGCAAAACAAGGCCGCGCAAACCGGGGGAACGGCGATGAGCGGTCTGGTTGATTGCGAGGCTCGGACGCGAACGCGATGACGAGCGCAGGTTTTTCATTTTGTTCGCCCATTACGACGGCTTAATCATCAGAAGGAACTGAGGCGCAGTCTGAAGTTGCAAATGCAGATCCAGGCTGCGGGTCCTACGGGAGTAAACAGTGAGCTGTCAGAGAGATGCCTCCCTCGGAGCAGGGGGGTGGTGGTGGTGGTGGTGGTGGGTGGTGTTCTTAAAAAGCTGTCTGTTCCATTCGTTAGCTATTCCATGGCTCCTCAGGCATATGACAGGGCCACCTCAGATGAGAGGGGCCCGAAGGACCCACCAGACCCCGTTACACCTAAAACACACGAAACACAACAAAACAACTACACCACCCACTGGGAGCCCCCCCTGTGCCCGATGAGAGGAGCGGGGGGGGGGGGGGGGGGATAGGGAGAGTGATGGATAGATGGATAGAGACGGAGAGATTTCACGGTGAAAATGGGGGAGACTGACGGATAGAGAGATAGACAAGTGAGAGATAGAGTGATAGAGGGTTTTAATTATTGGATAAGAGCTAGCTGTCTGTGGGCGGTGGCTGACAGCACTCGCATCACGTAGCCGCGCTTTCATAGCTGACCAAGCCTGAAATCTCTGGCGGCTAATGCAGAGTTTACCATCAAAACGCGTACACACACACACACACACACACACACGTGCACACATACACACAAGCCTGGACCACACAAACCATTGGCAGAAACAATGACAGACACGCATCCACTGTGGATACAAAGACAAAGACACACACACACACACACACACACACAGTGCCCTTGTGCCCACACACTCATAGTATTCACACTGACTGACAAACAACACACTTGAACACCCACACACACACAAAAGAGACGCAAAAGGTCAATAAAGACCGCATTGTGTAAAAAAATGTGCTAAATGCTCCTCTGCACTAATGCAGCGTCTTTATCGTTCAACCTCCAGAGTGTGCTGCCTACCGCCATTATTCCTCACCACAGAAGCGGCCCAAGGTTAATATATGGATACACATATACAGCTGTGCAAAACACCCATGTGAGTATGTCCGAATGAGAGCGCGGCCAAACAAAGGCAGCAAAAAAAAAAAAAAAAGTGTGTGTGTCCATGTGTCTTTTAGCTGCTAGGAGCTGGGGGAACCATCACGGACCATTTGTGGACGGTGGTCAAACCACCACATCAACACTGCAGAGAAATCTATAAAGTCCTACACTATTCATGCCCACTGAATGCAGCCTAGATTGAAGGAGTAGCACCGCTTTAACCGTTCAAAGAAAATGGTTAGAAGTTCTCTTTTTTTCCTTTAGGTCTTGACTGAGGTGTAGATATTTTCCCATTGCAGAATTCTTTCTCTCTGTTTTCTCTCAGATTGCCAAATTATTTTTCCTCATCCATTCCTCCTCCTTCTCTCAGATCTAAAGCCCCCTCCTGCTGAGTCCCCAGAAAGCTAATGCAAGAAACCAAAACAGTAAGAGCGACGTTATGCAACAACACACGTGCATCCACGTGCACGATACCGCACACGCGCAAACATACATACACCCCCCCAAAACCACATGATCAATACTCACTGACAAGACAAAGCCTATTCAACACATTTGATATTCCTCCTCTCTCGCAAAAGATAAATACGCGTCACTGTCCTCCTAGCAGGACTAAAAGGCTTTACATCAAGACTGACAACCTCCTAAGCTCTCTGCATCAGCCACCGCTTGGTGAGAAAGCCTCTTCCAAATAAAGCGTTTGACCACTAAAAAAAACAAACTCAATACACCCAAAGCAATTGCAGATGCAGAATTAATTGACGAATCACCAAGCCAATGACTTTGGCGATCGGATTCGGTGATTAGTGGTGTATTCCCTGCAAAACTCCGTCGCGAAAGTTGTTTATTATAGAGAAACGACAGAGTAAGTGAGGAGTATTAAGCCCTCTGTGAGAGTAGCTGAAAAGATCTACTGTTAGATGTAAGCAGTTGAGCACCATTGCGGATTGATTTCTCAATGGTAAGTGGGCTAATCTTCCGTGTACTAGTTAAAATGCGATGCGTGCCGTCTGTAAAACCCCGCGAGTGAGCGAGAGGATAAAGATTTCGTGATGCTCCCACCCCGAAAGTTTTGCGAGTGGTCCCCCGCCCCCTTGGTTCCATCTGCTCCTCAGATCTGTTCCCCTGCCCTCACCTCCTCTGCGATTCTCCTGGCCCTCTCGCAGACTAAAGGACACAGACAGCATTCAGCAGCCCACGACAGAGAGGAGCAGCATCACAAAGGCAAGCGAGACTCAAGAACAAACTGTGGTCCTGATGGTGGCCCCCTTTGTGCGAGCTGTGCTGCAGCTGAATGCGTTGCATATCCCTGTTCTGTGTATGGAACAGATATCAATGCGGCTCAAGGCTATGGCGCGCGGTTCGCTTAAACCCTCTCATAGACAAACAGAGGATTCAAACCCTCTCCTACTGTGAATGGATGGTTGTTAGCAATCTAATGTGTTTTTTGAGGTTGGCCTGTGTCTGAGGTGTTATACAGCAGTGGAAAGCAGAGTCACACTTTTCAGCACAAACAAATCATTTCACCTTGGAATCAATGTATTGCTATTAGGAAGCACAAGGCAGCAATTTGCAACAGCTTTTAAACTAAATTCAATATCATATACTTTGTTTTGCATTCATCCTGTATCTTGTTTTCCATTAGCACTGCAGCGATTGCAGCCTTTTCTGTCTGATTTTGGGGTTTCTTTAGGCAAAACTGAATTTGGTATTTGTATTTGTATTTCTCATTTTACTGGTTGCCAAAATGAATCGTGGTGCTTTCTAAAGGCAGTATGGACAACCAAGTTTGAATTCCTTTTGTAGACTATATTGGTCTTCAAATCTGGACCTCTGAGTCCAGGGTACTGCTGGTTTTCTATTCTGCCCAGTAGTTTCCATTTTAGCCATCCAATCAGAGGCCTATTTAGACCTGGGATGCCAGGTGAATGCAATTAACTACCTGAACCAGCACTCTGGACCCCGAGGACCAGATTGAGGACCACTACTATAGAAGACTAGTCTATCATTCATTCTGTCACGAATTCTGAGTGTAAACTTTTGGATTTCAGGATTTGTTACATCTGGAGACACTATGTGCTTTGGCTCGGTTCACTCGAAAGTGGCTGCAAAATTGCTGCCATGATTTTTTTTTTGGAAGGATTTTTTTTTACAAGAGTCACTTTTCTTTGTGCATTTTGGCTCGCGTGTACAATTAGAAGTAAATGTTGGCGACGATGCACATGCTTGAAATGCATCCCAGAGTCCCATGGTAAATCAAGGCCCATTCTGAAACTAAACCCGCTACAAACTACAGTGAAAACACATTGAACCGAACCATATAGTATTATATACCAGTGTAACAGCAATTTATAAAACATGGCCACCAGCCACTCAAGCACCGTTTTGGAGCAATTCCTCTTGTCTATAAGTTAATAATTTATGATCATCTAGAAAGTAGTGCTATGAATATTACTGATGATACACATGAGGCTATTTACCAGTCAGCAGGAAATAGATGAACTTGTTTGGAGGAGAGATGTACAGTGTACCATCACTGTGTTTTATGTGGCTCGATAAATCATTGTATCGGCGTGCAACAAATCTGCAGATACAACGTTATTCATTTCGCGATATTTGTCACGCTCTAGAAGTTCGAAGAGTAGATGCATATTGTTGATGTTTGGATTGTGTTTTAATATCCCCCCAGGTCACTTTCAGTTCAGTCAATTTATTACGTGGATAGAAACTGTGGCACATTTGCTATTGATGCATTTAATCTCTCAATTGTGTCTTTATAACGTTTTTGATAGATTTGATTTGATAGACTACTTCCTGGATCCTGTTCCTGTATTGATTGGATTGGAGTTGAAATGAACAGTGTTGTCAGCCATCAGTAAAACCTGGCCGGCTAGCACCAAATTCTCTTTGTCCTTTTCGTCAATAGAAGCAAGAAAGAAAAAAAAATCAACGCAAATATAATGGATTTTTACTTAATTATTTTGACGCCCATGCCAAGACGTGCACTTTGAAGTCAAGGACAATTTATGTGGTAATAAATTGGGGAAGAAACAAAAATTGATTTTTCTTCTTCTAAAGTTGTCCGGTGACTTGATTAATAACTGATTTCACAGTGAGAAATGTGTCCCTGTCGGTGTGCATCGGCTTTGTGTGTGTGTGTGTGTGTGAGAGAGAGAGAGAGCGAGAGAGTAAACGTTTGTGTGTGTGTATGACTGCTTAGATATTGTGTGTGTGTGCATACAGTTTTGCATGGTTTTTAATGAATCATGCCTCTGTATAACACGAGCTGCAAACCACACAAAAACATTAAAGAGCTGTTGGATAGAGAAGCGTACGACACCGAACAACAAGTTCACCAAATAGTGATGCAGCGATGACACGTCTCAGCCCTCCTGCTGCGTTTTTTTCTGGCGTTCCTCTTCACACACACACACACCCACCCACACACATCCACACACGCCTCTTGACAAATTAATCTTGTATTTTTAAAGAGAACGGGCTCGACCGGCACGACTCTGATCCCTCCTGTCTTCTGACAAGAAAGAGATGGGGGGAGAAAAGAAGCGAGCACAATAGGGGTGGAGGTGTGACACGAGAGGCTGTGATTGCATTTTCGCAATACAAAATCTCACATAACACCACGTTCCTTACTTAACTGTATACAGTGCCTGACTTTTGCCCAGAGCCCAATGGAAAGAGACAAGAGAGGATTGAGTGCTGGAGTGCCAGTTGAGACACAGCAAAGACTTTAAAGAAGAGTGCCTCAGGGTGTGTGTGTATGTGTGTGTGTGTGTGTGTGTGTGTGTGTGTTTGTGTGTTTGTAGCATTGGTGACTGAAGGTGATTTTGATTTTGATACTATTTCTGTCCTTTTTTTTACTGCTAGTGTTGGTCCCGCTTTTGGTTGAAACACTAAAATAAAATACTGTTGTTGGATAGCTTTGGATGCTTTATTATAAGACATAACAAGACTTACATCCTGATTGAATTAGGGGATATTTACAAACAAGGCTTTAACAAAAAGGCACAAAACACAAGAGCAAGGAAACAGGAAGCATACTGACATTTCTAACTGGAGGTTCACACACATCCAGTCAGTAAAAGTATTATTACTTTAAAAGTACCATAATATGTTATTATTTTCGCTATAATTTTGTTGCAAATGGTGGATATCTCACTTTGGACCAAATGCACCACTCAGTATCAGTATCACTTTGTTATGCCAATGACACTTTGTACGATAAATGCGTTAATTGTAAACAACGGGCCTCTACTTGTTCCAATTTTTACAGGGTACTTTGGCGACATTATAATGCTTTTATATTTTCTATTTCTTTCTACAACAGCAGTGGGAATTTTCTTTCTTTCTTTCTGCGCTGGCCACAGCTGAATGAACAGCAGAAACACAAATTAGCACTGCAGGATTTCTTCAACAATTCCTCTTGGGGATGGAGTGGCAATGCAGCAAGAAGGTAAACATTGTAAGTTGTACAATGGCTACAGCTGTGTGTGTGTGTGTGTGTGTGTGTGTGTGTGTGTGTGTGTGTGTGTGTGTGTGTGTGTGTGTGTGTGTGTGTGTGTGTGTGTGTGTGTGTGTGTGTACAAGTCTAGTGTACCAGCAGTCTGAGTACCCTACTGGCATGGGTTCTATTAGTTTGGAAATATGAGTAGTGTTGGGAATACTGTGACACATTTAATGCTCCTCCTACAGTTACATTCATACCATATCATGGACATGCTAAAAGACAGATAGAGAAAGGGGGGGGGGGCCCTCATATTGCCTGATGAGCTTAAAAAGTGTTACACTATATGTTATAAACAGCCATTTTGGATTGTCCTCTCACTAATTCATGACCCTGATTTTATTAGGGAAATTCAGTTTTTGCGGTGAACTTGCAGGGCATGGGAATGTGTGAGTGATTCTATGGGAGTAAGGAGCATTACAGCGCCAGGGGCTACTGCATTCCTGGAATGAAAAATCATAAATAATGCAGGGCTGGATAACAAAACAAAAAAAAAGACCTCCCCCTGCTGTCTCCCACGGCACTGCACAGTCCAAAGGTCATGCAATATTACTCAAATCACCGGGAAACACAAGTTATTAGACACATTTGAAGACGGCGGTTAGCAGTTTTCTTGACACGGGACAATGGAATCTGCTGACAGCGGAGGCAAAGCGCCAGTATCCTAACAATCGGCGCTCCGGGCCTGAATTGTGTCAAGAAGTTGCACTGAAATAATGATGTGACTCCACGCCAAGGAAGCTGAACAGTTTCTTTTGGATTTCAAAAAACGCCATATGTATCGCCCGCTTAACAATAGCACTGGTAATTAAAAAGTGAGGGAACGACAGCTGAAAGAGATAATTAATATAGCGGCAGCCACTGACCATGAACCGCCGCTGAGGGGTAGCGAGTGGAAGCTCACTGTGTTGGCACAACTCGCAATGTAAAGTTGTGAATGTTTGACTGATGGATTAGTCAGTTGGACGGTTGGCTGATTGACTGAAATGCCAAAGCATTGTCGGGGGCGTGAGCGTTACATATAATTGGTGGAATGACATTTCAATTCAAAGCACTGGCTTGTAATTTGTTAACTGGGTAGCCATAATGGGTGTGCCATTTTAAAATATGCACTTCATCAACGTTCATCGCATCACCTGGGCCCAAAAAGCATCCCACACAGAGAAAACACCTCACACACACACACACACACACACACACACACACTTCACCACCACCAAGAGAACACTAGGAGTAGCCTCCAGCTATGATACACTGCACATCAACACTTTAGTGGGAGAAATGAAAGTAGAATTACAATCAACCTCCCAACCTCCCATACATCATCTTCTTCTTCTTTGTATGTGTGTGTGTGAGAGAGAGAGTGTTGGAAAAAGAGAAAGAGTGTGTGTATTACCTAACCTCCATGCACAGATGCTCTCTATTAATCACAAACAGCAGCGACAGATTGCCTCCTTTTTATCATCACTATCAATAATGTGCGGGCTGAGGAAGAATTAAGCATGGTGTCCAGATCATTCTGAACAGAGGCAGGTAGGGCAGTGACACACAATACTATACGGGCATACACTCATTGAAAGACAGATCGTACTGCATTGAAGACAGTACAGCTTTTGTTTTGCTTTTTTTCCCCACAGATTCTATATATGGGTATATATGGGTAGAGGTAAGAGGCGGAACAATACAAACATTACATACAATTCTCAGAAAAAGTAATTAAGAAGATGTGTATAGTGGCTGTGGGCATGAGTGGCTCACAGCAGAGATGAATGGAGTACAGTATAGACATAGTGACAAATGACATTTTCTAATTACAGTGCATTTGTACTTCACCAAATGGACTGTAGCTCTCCAATCCCAGGGCTACTAAAGCAAGATGAACAAACCATGCGAGACATGTGGAGCTTTTTGAGATCAGAGTTTCTGTATAGTCAGGATGTTAATGGATGAACAGTCAAGATAATTAGAGAACAGATTGTTTTGTTTTTGTTTTGGTGGTTTTTTTGGGAGGGGGGGGGGCGGGGGAAATATGCCATCAATGGCTTACTAGAAATAATGATTTATAATCTGCCTTGACTAGAAGAGTGAGAAGGTCTAATTTATCGGAGCATATCCATCTTGGTGCAATTTACGCTGCCTTCAGAATAATTATGATTTATCAAAATGCAATTGCCGCTGTGGATTATTTGCCTCGTACAATTTAACTACTGCCAATGTGAAAAATAAACACTGTGCAATCCACTCATTTAGTTCACAAATGGCGCATCTATTTTCATCAACTGCGGCAACAGCCAAAAGAGTTGAGCTATGAGTCACAAAAATATCATTACTTATCAATAAAATGCGCGACGTCACATTCTTGTCTACACAATAAATGTGTCTTCACGTGCTCGTTCGGCTTCTGGTTATGGCAATATCTAGCCATTATGAACACAGGGGCCCAGTAGGTCTGCGTTGATGTCGGAAGACAGAAGGCGCGCATCAGAGAGATCTATACCCCCTGGATGTCCGATGGCCCTATTGGCATCATTACCTTAGCGGTGATGGAGATGGAGTGGATAGACCAGAACTGGAGCAAAACAACTCTTGGGCTGCAAAAGCCTTACTTGAATGCGACGTTTCACCATATGAACCGGCTCCAGTTGTGCAGGAACGAACATTATATAGGGAATGGGTGTCAAACAGGCCGGCTCGCATGCTCTCAAAGTCTGCATCCCTGTAGCTTACTTCAAACGGAGGCGCACTAAATTTCATATAACCGCACCACGCACACATACACACACTCACACTACGCACAGTAAACACACACACACACACGCATACACGCGCGCGCGCACACACACACACACACACACACATATACAGGGCATAGCACCACACTGCACATCTGAACAGCTGATAATAGCCATTTCCTGTAAACTCACGTTGTTTCAGTACCCCGAGCCTCGTTATAGCCAAGCAGCGTTCTAGCCGACACGGCATACAGTAAGCCTACTAAAGGCCTAATTGAACGTGTCGCCTACCTTTCCGACGTAAAGCCATTCCTTTAGTCCAATTCCATATCGTTAAGAGCCCTGCAAATGCTGAAGACCGCGCAATTCCCTCGGTGATATTCGACTTGTAATAACGGCGCTCCTGCTAAATGTGGACGAGAAAACCTCTCTGCCTTACGGCTCTGGCTCCGAGACGGTTTGATGCCGATGTGGATGCTTGCTCGAATGCCGATAGGGGGGACGATGAAAAGGATTTCTGCGAAGAGGAAAAGGGGACCTCTACACACAAGCCAGCTCCGCTGTGCTGTGACAGGGAGCGCGGCGAGGTTGCGTTTAGCCGCAGTTGAACCCGGGGAGGCTGACTGGTTGGTGATGCTGTTGCTGGTGAGGGCTCAGTACCGCTATAACAGCATCCGTGGATCATACCACCGCACCGAGGAGGAGGGGGTGTGGCACAGGACCGGCAACAGACACAAACACGCACTATAGCTCGCTCTCATCAGGAGGTCGTCTGGATCACTAGTTAGGCTCATTCAAGTGATGCCGTAGGGTTTCATCGTTGCCCTGAGGTGGGCACTGATACAAAGGTAGTGCGGATGAGAGATTCCCAGTGCTTCTACTTTGGCTCAAGCAATCTTTCAGCACCATTTTGCCCTAATATCTAATAACAGTTTCAGCTGTCTTGACATAAGCAATAGGCTTATGAGCCGGTGGAATTCAGTGTTACTGTAAAATCACCTCATATAGATGAGTAGACATGCCTCAACCTATATGCTGGTCATTAGATATATGCTGGGTAGGGATGTAAGGATGCTGGGACACACAGCATGAACTCCACATGGAATTGCTTGAAATTTGAAATCCATTTAATGTTGCAGTGGGCCAGGTTTGTGATGACGCATACTAATCCCCTCACAAGGTTCGTTTTGTCATTGCCAAATTAGTTTTCCTAATGACTCTGACCTGTGCTCTATGTGTGTGATGTGTTATGTGTGTGGCTATTTAGAGCCAGGCAGTAGCTGGTACAAACAGCCAGTGAATGACAGGGGTTCTAATGATGCAGTTTATTATTTCCCCAAAGCACAGTACGCGTGGGGCTACAAACAACCATTCTGACAGCCGCTTCAAGTCTATCTGCCTTTCAGCCTGTCTCCCTCTATCCCCAACACAACACAGCAGCATGCATCTTTTATCAACAACAGGTTTTGGCACTTTCCATCAGTTTCATCACTGATTCCCTCCAAAATAGAAGCCGCAGTCCAGCCGTTCTGGGCAGAGAATGAATGGTCCAAGGGAGCGCAGTGGGAGAAGAAGGTTTTTTTCGGTCCAAGTCTATTTGATAAAAATTGCCTTGCACCGACGAAGAGATTAGCAATGTGTTTGTCACCTGAGTGTGGTTCGTCGGTTCTTGGCGTCTGTGAGAAACTGTTTCTTGGAACAGCGATCGCAGAAGATTGTAATGGGTTTTGATCCAGAGTCCCAGGACCTCTGGCTTTTGGTTTCAGACAAGCGTACCCCACAGTGGAGCACCGTCTGGTTCCCACCCTCCATGTTTTTTTTTTCCTGCAGAGTCCTAATGGCAGGCACATTACACCTCCAACATCTGGGTAAACGCTCTTTTAAAAGAGCAGCTCCTCTCCTGCCCAACACATTGTACTGAGACATCTCCTTGACAACCAGCTCAGTGCAGAGATTTGAAATGCCAAGTGTTTTACTGTGATTCTTTTTTATTATTATGGTCTATAGAACAGAGATAATAGATGTGGAGAGGGGAAGAGAAATGGCCTTGCTGTGAGAGAGATGTCCTCACCATCTATTCAAGAAAACATGGCAAATAACACTGAAGGGAACACATTTTATACCTGGGAGTATGTTTCATATCTGTAATGCTCTTCAGCTGAATAAATCGTACACAGAAGCATTACATGGTAAGGAATGTGTGTGCATGTCTTGAATACGCTATAGGATAGACCTTAATAAGCATCAATAGTACCACCAATCTACACCACAGAGATATTATTTGCTACATTTAGAGAGTAGAGAATTCATCTCTTCATGATTTGTGGCATCACATTCTATGGAAATTGCATCACAATCTTATAATTGAATCAAATAGCAGCTGATTTAGCAAAAAAGGAGAGGCACTTCCCCTTACAAAAAAGCTACATGTGAAAATAAATCAAATCAAATCACATTTTATTTGTGTAGCCCATAATCACCGTTACAGTCTCTAAGGGCTTCACAGTGCCCAACATGTGAAACAGTAAATGGTTAGTACACGACGTCCCCCAGCCCCTCAACAGAGGGTCCAATAGACTATATAGACCCTCAACAGAGGGTCCAAGGCTCCCAAAAAACTGGAAAAATTGGAAGAAACCTCGGGAGGGGCTACTCAGAGAGGGATCCCCCTACCAGGACGGTTGGGCGTGCAATAGATGCCGAGTTTGGGCAAGCAGCGTATACACAATGCATATAAAAATAATAACTTTTTTTGGACACATGTAGGTTTTCACATTTGCAAAATCTTTTTTCACATGTTGGAATCAATTCATATTTCAGATGTGAACATTTTGCATTTGGGATTATACATGTGTTTTGTGAATGATCTGCACAAGACCCTGTGTGTGTGTGGATCCATTTATTCCTGCCCTGCTGGAAGCATACTTGAGTGTATAGGGAGGGATGGGGCAGTGCAGAGGTGGATTCAGAGCTGGTACTCCATGGGAGAGATGTGAGAATTAAGAGAGAAGAGAAAGCTATACTGTTGCTGTTGTGAACACTAAGATGATGTCTGGTGAGAACATCCATGGATGATCCTGATATCCCTCGACATGGTCGTGCTTGCCACTACCTGTATAGCTGTGCTACTCAACGTGGAAAGGGGCCTATGTGATAACACCCTTTATATGGTGTCATATTTTTTATGAAGGATTCACACAGCATCCATCTAGCACCTTAATAATAAAGCTGGGGGCAGTTTCCCTGAGCATTATTTAGTGTCTTACATGCAAACTCAAAAGGCAACACAGTTTTTCTCCTTGGAACTCCTAGTAGGCTGTGATCGATTGGCCGGTGATCAATCCTTCCACTACGGTCTTGAGGTGGTGGTTGCATGCTGTAGCTACAAACTAACTATTATTTTCTCAATACTCCTCTGCAATGCTTTTCATTTGGCCTTTTTGTGCTTTCCTTCACCTTCCCTCTCTTTTTTTATCAGAGTATTCTCCTCTCTATTTAGCTTTGTTAAATTTTCATCTCTCTCCCGTAAACCTTGTCTGTCCGTCCTCTCCTGGAGGGTTCCCTCGCTCTTTTCCATTTTCTCTTCATTTTCTCCTTTCTCTTCCATGGCGTCTTTCATTCTCTCCTCTCTTGCTCACCGCCTCTATCTCCCTCTTTTCTCTTTCTCCGTCCCTCTCCAGGGTGACGTTGCTGAAGGGGCTTCTCTTATACTGTAAAGCAGGATCTTGGATCAACGCTGTCAACAACCCTCACCAGCTGCACCAGCATATACAGTATTATTCTGCCCTTGAGGTAGATGCCTGATCTCTTGGGGTGTTAGAGTTAACTAGGGTATTCGTTCTCATGGAAGGGTATTAGAGATGTGCTCCATCACTCTCTCTCTCTCTCTCTGTTCTCCCCCAGTACTCTGCCTCCACCCAGTCAGCCATACAGCCGAGTGTCTCAGAGGGAGACAGAGCCCACCATTTATTGAAATCTTTTTTTAAATGACAGAGCTACGACCTTTCCGAGGCATGCGCTCCAGGGCCATAAATTCACACACAGATTCCATTTTACATTTCCCCCGAGCATTCACGACCAAATTATACCTGCACGGCCTTCGACCTATACTGGTGAGGATCCAGTATTTTCGTCTTCAATTATCTTCAGCACTTTTGGAACCTGATAAGTGTTTTTGGAAGTTCTAAAAGAGTGCTATAATCTGTCCTGGACAAAAACACACGTTTTGACTGCAATTTAAAAAGGTAGTCCTTTTTAATGCCTGTCATTCCAAAAAAAAGAAAAGAATCATCGAGAAGGAAAAGGAAAAGAAGCGAGCATAGAGAGGTCTCTACTGATTAATCTCCACAATAACAGTAAGATTTGAACCAGATTGAAACTTTCAGCTATATATCCTCCCATCCATGAAACAAGCCTCCCTCTAATAATTAGTCTCATCCCTGAAAGGTCATGACATTAAAAAAAATCCTGTATTAAATCCACATATATAAACTCAACGGCATTTTAAAGAAAGCAATATTTTTAACCAGCAGCGCTGTGACATTCAATAGTTTGTGAAGAGCAAGTAAGAGCTTTCGCTACAGAGGACACCAGAATGATACAAGGGGAGTGCATCACTGCGCCAAAGACAGGCACCGAGCACGTGACGCGGGAATTATTGATTTACAAGGCATATCTTTATCCTGACAGTATGCATGCATGAAAGTGAAGGGACGATCAAGAGCATCTCAATCACCTTGCCAAATAGAATCAGGTCTTTGTTCTGAGGCTGATGCAAACACACACCACACACACACACACAGACACGTTGGTCCCCCAAGACAAGGGCTAGAAAAAAAACAATTCTTTGGACCCCTAAAATCTAAGGACTACTCCCATAAAGATCAAAGTGTATGTATGTGTTTTGGGGGCTTTTGTATTTAAGTGTATGTAGCGTTGAGTGCTTTCCTCAGTCTGTGCAAAAAGCCTTCAGATACAGAAAGCCACCCCTAAAGCATGGGCACTTCTCCTCCTCTCCTTTTATCACCATACACTCCTTGCTCTCACTACCCTCCTTACCTATGACAGGAGCACCTTTCAAACGCACCTCATTGCATTTCAAACGCCGGCGACTCCCACTCTCTTCTTCCAAGACTCGCACACGGGCACACACACACACACACACACACACACACACACACACACACACACACACACACGCAGCTGTCAGCTGCCCAAATACTGTATATCCCCTGGCCTTCTCTCCCACCCCTTTCCTGAACCAACTCCTCCGCAACCATCGAGTTGTTGAGAAAATAATATTTTATGCATGCCACGGCAGCCCACACACAGATACAGCTTATGAAAGACATACTGCACCTACTTTCCTGACGACGTTTGTGTGTGTGTGTGTGTTTGCACGTGCGTGTACATGTATCTGTGCAGTATGTTAGAGGACAGAATTATACGCTGCATTCAGGGACCGTCTGACTCTTATTTTGTTGTTTTTTAAAGCAGGAACTTCAACTGCACGTAGAGGGTTAATGTCTTAGGGATCAATGTGCATTATGTAAACACTCTGTCTATAAAACTTTGGGTTTGTGAAGGGCCATACTATTCTGGTTTTGGCAACGGCATCCCATTCTCGGGAGAATTAATCACAGCAACAGAATTGGATAGATTCTGCCTACGTACCTAAGCATTTGTCTGAGCAGGAGAGGACACGGTACAATGAATTTGCATCTGTTTGAAGTGGCATTATTAATTCATGCCAATGAGACTTTGCAGAAGGGAGACCGGGTAAAATATGAAACAGGAGGGAAAAAAAATATCTCAGTGTTAAGCGAAGAGACTTGCTCGGTGGATATTGTTCTATTTTCCTGGCCGCATGTGGACACTTTTTGTTCCAGTGTCTGTTTGTCTGTTCGAAACCCATATTGACTGAGCCCGTGGGAACAACAGATCGGTAAGCGTGGGTATATCTTATTTAATCAGCATGTGTTGAGCTAAATGATGGGCCCGCTATCGCTGGGCCACCCATCGACTGCCGCTCGGCTTCTCAAACAGCCAAAGCAAAAGGTCAAACGCTGATAATGAGCAGGGAGAAAGACATATCCTTAATTAGAGACATGAATGTAGAATGTGAATGTGGAACGAAGTTAGTCTGCACAAACAGGAATTACAGCGTGTCAATCTGGCAATTTAATCCAGCTATACTCAATATTTCCAATATTTACTCAATCTTCTGTTTTGTCTCTCAACAGGTGTCTTGAGTGTGTGTGTGTGAGGGCAAATGATATTGTACATTATCCAGATAATGTGCGATATCTTCTGAAATAATTGTAAATTGAAGCAACTTTAAAGGGGAATTCCGGCATTTTTAAACCTGGGCAAATTTGTCATTTATACCACAAAATAGGTCCAAAAAGCTTTGGAATTGCTCCGGTAGAACGCCTCAGTCGGCAGTCGGGAAACGGGCTGCAATGGCTGCAACGTAATCCGCAGGGGCAGGTTTCAGAGTGAGACTTCTCCTTGAGCGAGACTTTCGTTTTCTGGTTAAACAAAGGTCTATCTCTGTAGGGATCCTTTCCGTAATGTTGTCAGACACTTCCAATAACAATCTGAGCCTGTCAGTGGCAAAAACAAGCACTTTTAGTGGACGTACTTTGATCGGCGCACTTGCCCCTGCAGATTACTTGCAGCCATAGCAACCCGTTTTGCGGTATAAATGACGAATTTGTACAAATAGAGCCCAGGTTTAAAAATACCAGAATTCCCCTTTAAGTCTCCACACATTCATTTATCAATTTACAACAGCACATGATCAAACAATAACAATAAATATTTTTATAGTTTCAAAATTGAAAGGTGTCCGTGGCCGTGATTATTGGCACCCTTTAGATTCAAATTCAAATCAATTTTGTTGGAGGAAATTGATTCTCATTTGCAGTGTAATTCGACTCCCCTGTGACAGGTTGCAGGTGTCCACATGCTAGAAATGAAGCAATTATCCATTTTAAAGTGATGAAACAGTCTGTTCTGCATTCGTCTGTGAAAATGGTGAAGAGAAAAGAGCTGTCTGAGGATGTCAGAAAAACTATTATCACCAAACATAACTGTTCACAAGGCTATAAGGACATCTCTAGAGACCTTGGTGTTCCTGTTTTCACAGTTTGCAATGTTATTAAGAAGTTTGCTGCTCGTTTATTTTTTTTATTTTATTTATCCTTTATTTAACCAGGGTAATCACGTTGAGATTTCCATCTCTTTTTCAAGTGGGCCCTGGCCAAGAAGGCAGCAATAATTTCACATATAAAACATTAAAAACAAACGCAAATAAAAACAAGACAGTAAGAGTACACAGTAAAAAAATAGAGCAAGTGTCTTCAAAATTTAAATAGAAAAAGACAGAATTAAAAACATGAGCACTCCATGGCAAGCAATTTGTTCTTTAAAAAGGTCGATTCTAATAAGGGAATCTATCTTCAAATCTAATGGAATTGTTAAGAATCTCCCACGATGCGGTGGTAAGAGGAGAATTGATCTCAGATGTCGTCAAAGGTGAAAAAACACCTCACATGACCATTCAAAGATCTCAAGGCTGACCTGGAGACGTCTGGGGTAATGGTTTCAGTGCATACCATACGCCAGACACTGAACTAAGAAGGGTCAGAGGTCACAGAGACTCCACTGCTGAAAGAGGAACACAACAAGACCTGATTGATCTTTGCCAAGAACCACCTGGACAAACCTAAATCCATCTGGGAAAATGTTCTGTGGACCGATGAAACCAAATTAGATGACGAAAGAAAACTTTGAATGAAACAAACACCCTGTAAACTGTCAATGTAGATGTCTGTGACACACACACACAGGTGGTGTGGCATGGGCAGTATATATATACTGTATACATTGGCACAGCCTTTTCCCCTTGAAGGGGGATGGGCGGGGGTGACAAATATACCTGTGGCACATTATCAGCAGCAACACAAACACAGGCTGGCAGCATCCCAGCTGTTTAAAGGGGTCTTTATTTGTGTGTGTCCGTGACTCTATGTGTTTGAATCAAGGGGAGGAAGGCACATGGAAGGGCATTGCCAAGTAGGGAGGTGCTCCTTTGGGTACAAGGAGAGCACATGGAAGATTTTAAAAAAACTAATGATATTACTGGTCAAGAGGGTGCTGTCCTTGGGGCATCCTGTGTATATCATGTTCCAGCAACAAATCTGACCCATGAAAGGTTGTATTTCATTCTCCCGCTGTCTCTCTGCCGAGTACTATCTAATAAAGCAGCAGGGATTGTATAGGGAGTAAAGCGACTGTCCTTCAACCGGAGGACTTAGGCTCAAGCCCTTGTTACAGCAAGCATTTGCCCAACTGAAGTGTCCTTGAGCAACACACTTAATTCCTATCAGCTCTATAGGGCACTGCTCTGTAGCTGAACCTGTGTTCCCTATGGACGGGGCAAGCAGAAGGAGAATTCTCCCTTCAATGATCAATATAAGAAATGCCTTAGAAATAGTTTCAGAAAGGTTGCTGTCCATGGTGCTGACATCCACATAGAAAATGGAACAAAGCCATGTCAGTTGTAAACATCGATCCATTCATCCAGTTTTCTTGCTGCTTATTTGGACCAGGATTGCAACTTCATCCAGGCGCCCAGGGTGCGTCTTTACCAGGTGCCCAAACATCCTCTCAACGTGGAAAGGAGCCAGTTGAGGTGGAAAGGATGGCCCCTTGGGCCCAGTTGTAAACATCCATAGGCGTACACAGTATTCAGCTCCAAGTATTTGACTGGTGGTGCACTTCTTTATTTTGCACTCCATACTTTTAATTACTTGAATGTGAGATAACACACTTACTGTGAGATTAAAGTACAGAGTGGTACCCTCAGTTAAAGGGGATTTACATCGATATCAGATGGATTCTTAATCCTGTTCACAGGAGGAAACTGACATTTGTTTATGCCCCTCCCCCCCATTTCAAAGTATCAAAAGTAATTAGGTAGATGAATAATCTATTGAATAAAAAGTCATTCTTAGTATTCGTTTTTGAAAATTCTTGTTGTGCTACAGCTTGTAGTTGTCTGAAACCCATAAACATCACCAGATTCTTGATAAATTCATTCCCCACCCTGTTTGTATTTCAATGTATCACTATGAGAATTCAGCTGTGACTCCCTTTGGCTCTAAATTACTCTGAGGCAGCCTGCAGTACGTGGATGGGTTAGAGAACAACAATTGTGTGACTTATCAATCCAGCTTTGAATGATCGTGTTCCTGCGACAGAGCTTCAACACTGGAATGTACAACTGCAGCAGTTTTTTTCTACTAATTTCCCCATAGTACTCAATAGTAAAAATATTATGAAGAAAAAAAACAGTTGCTCATAAATGCTTGGATCCATCCAAATGCTTTTGGCACCCTGGAAAAGGGAACGCTGAACAAAAATGGCAGTATTTTCTCAACTATTACAACTGATATAACAGAAAAAGGTGACAATCTGCAGTTTGAGCTCACATATTGTGTCATATTACATTCAAAACAATAACAACAGTATTAAGCCAGAACAAATAGTGTGTGTTCCTCTCCAAATACTCACTGCATCTTCTCCATAGGATGCATCCAAATATCTTTGGTACAAGATACACTGCAACCTCACACCAAGTTCAATGGGACAATGATAGTAACTTCCAAACACATCAATTGAAGATGGATTGGACTGGATTTGATTGTTGTCTGTTAATGTTTCTGAAAAAAAAAAAAGACATCAATAGTATGTAATCAGTAATAGGTGAGAGGATAAAGTGCTTTAGATCTGTGATGGGGCATCAGTTGGCAAGGTGTGAAACACTCTACCTGTCAGCGTAATAAGAGCCTACAGCTTCAGGCAATGACTGACACACACACACACACTTCTGTCACTTTTACTTAACGTGATTAGATTCCTTTAGTGATAGTTTTTGAGTGGAGACTGATTTTCTGCATGGCGTCTTTGCAGGGAGTTAATTTAGACAGTGACATTATTAAAACCAAGTGTCAGCGTGTCACGTTTCTTGTTAAAATCACCGTGTGACCTTGCCTCGGGATTCAGGCGAGTAACACCCGATTCCTTTACAACTACAGTATTGCACCCCAGAAGCATTCGGATGAAAATGAAAAACAAGCTGTCAGCCCAACCGAATTCGAGTGTGAGAGCAAGACAGCACCAGTGTTGTTTCGAGTGCAGCTTTCGGTGTTGTTTCTAGTGAGCCACAGTGTGTCGTGCCTCAGATCAGCTCTTTTTCTGACTGTGAGGAGTGTGCTGTGCCGTTTCACACAAAATATGGACCTGTTTTATCCGGCTGAGCCCCGTGGAACAGTGGAAAGGCTCTCTGAAACAGACCAATTTTACGCATTCTTTCTCGCGCATGCGCACACACACACACACACACACACACACACACACACACACAGAGAGAGAGATAGGGAGATGGGCAGTATTTCAAATCTGTTTTATAAATGGTATGTCAGGTTTGAAATGAAGCGAAATGTGTTATTTGTAAAGACTCAAGATACAAAAACAGTGTTTTGTTTGAATGCTGAATTACATTCCAGCAAAGATTGGAATTTTTAATAGGAGAAATATGACATTTAAATTCCAAAACCAATTTCCCACATGTACAGCTCAGCTTCAAAAGCTCAAAGCTATAATATTAGGCCAATGAAATTATTCATTGATAAAAAAAATAAAAAAAATCATTGCCACACTGTTACACAATATAAGGCCTCAAGCAATACAGTTATGAACCAATGAAAATCAAAGGGCAATGATGACAAATAATGCTAGTGGGATCCCACTCTCTCGTCAATTCAGTGACTTTCCCTTTAGCCAAATGTCAAGGAAATGACAATGATTTGTTATCAGGTGTGGGGGAGTCAAGAGTGTGGAAAATAAGGTTTTCAGCTATTAAACAACATATTCTATAGGGGCGTGCAGAGATGCTACTTTGTATTTGTATTTGTTCAACCAACAAAATGATTTCTATTTGTATTGGGATAGAAACTGAAAATGGGTATGGCTTAAACCCAGAAGTGGATGTGGTTTAATGTTAAACAATTCCCAGTATTTTGTCTTGTAATCATTGCTGTTGCTATTGTTGAGATATTAAAGTATCAAAATCGTGGTTTTACAATTATAATTATTAAATATAAAAACAATTAAAGCTCTATTTAACAAACAATAACCTAGCTGGTATGTAGCCATCGATGTAGGCTTTTATAAACACAGCCATAAACATAATAAACTCTAAAAATATTTGTATGAATTAAAACTTTGTTCATCATTCTGACTCATGCACCACTTGACAAAATCTTCACTTTCTGACACTCAACGTTCTTGCTCATATACAACCTGTTCACCCGTTTTTCCCGTGGAATTGTTTATGTGGTGCAAGACATTATTTGTTGTCCCCCATGGTAAAATGGAAAGTCTGTTCAGCGCTTCATTCATCATGCACAATATCTCAGATGCCAGTCAGCCGATGTTGAGGAAAGTCGAGGTAATGTTGCACCTTGCCACCGTGTCCCGGCATTCACAAAATCCCGCTGATTGGCCCAAGGGTGGTGCCACGCCGTCCACGCGTTCATCCGTCTGTCACGATGATGCATCTCTCCGCTGAATTTCTGCAACAGTTTACACTGATTGGAAAACTGAAAACTGTTTAACAAAATGTGTTTAATTACATATCACCCACAGTTAGACTGACGTAGAGTGTGGCGCATATATCCAGCTATCCTCGCTCTGCATAGACTTGTATTATGTCACATTTAACAACTTGATTTCAACACTTCAATGTGTTGCTTATCAACTGTTGGTCACCCAATTTATCCCCCTTTCCCAACTATAATCTGTCTCATCAACATCCAACCACCCGCATCGAGGCATTAAGCCGTAGCGTGTCTGTCCCCTCACATACAAGATGATACCACAACACGGCGTTTTGCACGGTAATCGCCATGGAGACAACATTAATGAGGGAATATTACTAGCGCTATTGCTTATTTGTTCACTTGGTTTTTTGATCCAATCAGATTCATTGGAAGGGTGCTGTAAGCCTCACGATAAGCCAAGGAAGATTGAAGCCGTTCTGAAGGCATTTGGTATTCTTATAGTGTTAAGTGTTTCCATTATTTTGTTCATCCCTCTAGATAGATAGATAGATAGATAGATAGATAGATAGATAGATAGATAGATAGATAGATAGATAGATAGATAGATAGATAGATAGAAACAAAGAAATAAATCCATGGGTACCAGCTCCTCTTCAGCCATTCCTGACATAAATTGTCACCGACTGGCTCAAGGGGTGACTGCATCATTCACAGAGGATGGCATGCCTTCTCTCTTCTTTTTTTATATGTACACCCCCCCCCCCCCTTCCCCTCCCCACTACCATCACCCACACACACGCAATCCAACAATCTCATACATATACAGTACATCTCCAGATGCTGTCAGAAAGCGGTGCCCTCTAGATTGTACGTAGCAGAACGCCCATGGAGCACAGAGCACCAGAGGTCCCTGAACCCTAGAGACTGTTTTGCCTCCAAACCAAAGACATATCTGCAGGCAGCTACATCACACGCTAGCGCCTCGCTGTCTGGGAACCGGCGTGCATCATCATGAGCTGTGCCGGGTACTGAAACATCCAAACGTTGGGATTCCCAGCGGAGCGCCACTTGTATTCTACAAAGCTAGAACATATTGCAGTACAGTGTGTAAGGGAATATACGGCGGTACAGTATCTGCTGGAGGCTTTCTGGCACCTCAGAGATAAAGTGGCTGCGTTGAGCTCCAACCAAGCACGGTAGAAGGTTGGTCTGCGCGGTAGCTACATCTGGGGTCCGGGGGTTATCTCCACCACAGCGCGCCGTGAAAGCAGGGGAAGAAACTGTAAACACTGTTAACCACCAGAGCGTCCGTAATGAGAATGGGCGTAGCACATCACACTTAGAGCTGTGATTACCGGCATCTCACTGAGCCCCGATGTAGCTGAACTAATTCATACATACTAATGTTTGCCTACATCAAAAAAATAAAAAAAGGATGAGTCATTTCAGGCTTATTGATAATCAAATAAATCAATGAGCAGTGAAACACCCCAGTGGTACCCGATAAGTCTTTACTGTTGTTCTGGGAGTCCAACTGTGTTTCTGAAGATCATATTATATGTCAACCATCAATATAAGCCCCGGAGCTGTGATGTAGAGAATAGCTGTCCCAGGGGGTAAGTTGTCTCGGTGACTTTATGTCTCAAAACGTCCAAATACCTTAAATGTTTACTGAATAAGAGGCTTCCTGTGTTGGTTACAGCAGTACTAAGTCAAAGCTCACACACGTGAGACGATTTTTTTTATGCCTGAAAGTAAAAAAAACCATTTTCTTTATTTCTTTTTATGAAAGAATCAAAATGATTATACGTTGCGACACATAAAGGTAAGGGTCAGCTACAACCTGATGATAAATCTGAATGGTGTAGTCAAGTTGTGTACTCAGGAAAGGGACCTTTGTCATAGATGCCCTGTTGGGAAAATGTTGTAAGAAATAGCTTTACATTCATTCTTTTTGGTATGAGGTGATACAGACCACTGAGATGAAATCTCTCTTTCTCCAGCAACCCTAACCCCCCCACACTCCCACCCCCCCCATCCCCGGTTACATTTGTGCTTGGTTGGTTAACTGTTTTTAATTAGACAGAAAAAAACTCTCTCTTCTCATCTCCTCCACCTAAGCACTTATAAAGGCACTTGTTATATTTTGAAGAATTAACTACAAGCAAAAATTATTACTAATGAAATACCACTTGACAACGTGTGACATAGAAAGGTGTGTTGCGTTGGCGCACTGAATTCCATTTCCTTTGATGTATAAGTACTGTAAAAAACATAAAAAACATACTCTTGTATTGAAAACAGCATAGTGGTATGATTGGAGTAGAATTGATTAACAGCCAATGTGCATGTTTTTCTTGATTATAGTGTACACTTTATTCCAATCAAAGTGAACAATTTATGACATTTTGCACCAAACTTTTGCACCGACAGGCTTGGTCGGACTCTGAAACCATCGTTCAACCCCCTCAACTCCAGACAGTTTTTTGGAAGAAGGAGCGCGCCTCGAGATTCTCTGGTGAAGTTTCTCCTTCGACGTCCTCTAGCAACGCCAACGGAAAAAGTGTAGAATCCCGCTGGCTACCATCACTGTACTCTGGCCTCCTCCTCCTGGCCACCAGATGACAAATTTTCTGTCACAGACTGGACAGTGGACTCGTTTGATCCACTGGCAAGTATCGCCTATCTGGCTTCGCTTGTACATTTTCGCAGCGAAAAAATCTTGTCAGCCAGCAGAAGTGGCAGTAAAGAATTGACAAAGCAAATGGACCTTTCAATTGCAGAAACCAGAAGCCTTGTTTACTAGTGCTAGCATTTGGCCAACCTATGTTGAAACAAGTAGCCCATGAAAACTACAGTGAAAATATGTTGACATTAAAAACTCCACCTGTTAACACCAAAGTGTTAGCATAGCGATAGGTCTATCATAGTATTGTTGTAACTAAAAAAATAAATTGCCAACTTCCTGTTATGTGGATGTACAGTTCACCAGCTTCCAGTTGGTTGATGCTTGTTGACTTCTACTGTACTGCCTGGTGTACGAGCACCCACTGTATTTCCCTTGTGCAGGGCTCTAAACATTTCATACTTCCCCTAAGCAGTACACATTGCAAAAAGTCTTATGCACAAACAAAAACAACAAACAAACAAACATATACACAGCTCCTATAGAGGTGGACCTAATAATGCCATTTGTTAGGGAAGATCTAAATATTGTATGTTCGTAGTAAGGCACTGCTGAGTAAAAAAAATGTGACGACATACCCCGGCCTCTCCTACATGTCTTTATCTGCAGGCATTGATTTATTTAGCATTCAGGCCGTAGCAAATTCCCTAATTATTTTTTTTCCCCGGAGGGAAACAAACATTAAAGCACAGTACAAAAGGTAAGAAAAAGTAAGAAATAGATCAAGCAAAGGAATAAGATCTTTAGCCTGAGTTAAAATAAGGTCATTTCAGTGCTTCTGGCTTGTTCTCCACCATTTCCTGTTGTAAATAACGCTCAGCAACGGCAAACGAGGTCAATATCTATGTCAGACAATTCACATGTGCAATGACATTATACCCCAATCTCTTGAAGACAGATGAAGTTCAAACTGAGTCCACCTATACGGACACGCTGGCGTTAATTAATGAATGGTTTCAATTGCATTTAGCTCGTATTCTTCTCCGAAGCAATTTACAATTAGTGCAGGCTCATCGGATTAAATAATTCCTAGGCTGCCAGTTGCTGCCGTTGCCATGGCCAGCAACTAATTGTGCAAGGGTCAAAGCCACTGCATCCAGACAATATTTTTTTTTCAAATATGTCCCCAAAAATATTTAGGTCTTAAGTGCTATGAAAAAGAAAAAAAGTGAGTTTGGGCTGTGCATTGTTGTCACAGTGTACAATGCAGCCCAACAATTAGCACGCCTAGATGCTATCCCCAGTGTCCACTGTGTTAATAGTCTTGGGCAGGTTCCAGTATTCCATTACTGAATAATTGGACAGCATAGTGGGACATCACAGAGCCCCGTTGCTCCTGCCAGGGGGTGAGAGCCTTATTGATCCAACATCGGAGTCTCTGATCAATCAAGCCCAAATCAGCCTCTGGGGACCAGGGAAGGGACAACAGGTGACAAAGTACGTCTCTATGACTAGGCGAGCGTAGATATTGTGCGTGCATCGCAAACAAGCGGCAATCCGGGATGGGTTTTCTCACCGAAACGCTGGAGAGGGAAGGTGCACGTCACACTGCAGACCAGCGTGTTGAGGACAATTTGGTCACTCTCTCTCTGTAAAGCAGTAAAATAAAGCTTTCCCCCTATACTCTCCAGGTGACAGCGGCGGCAGAGGAGCCTGCTGTGGCTTCCTGTAATTGAGCTGAATAAATGATTGCGTTTCCAGTGGCGGTTGCCCGGCCTCCGCAGCTTTCTGCCTGGCTAGAGCCACAGCCGATTTAATTAATTTTTAATTAGGAGGGAAAATTGCAGGCCTATTCCGCCGGGACCTTTAAGACATCTGTGCATTAGAGATAACATTCTTAAATACCCCGAGCCTCCCAACAGTGGGAGCTCTGAGGGCAGCGCGTGGCGTGCACACGGTCCTTGGGTCGGGGAGGTAGTAGGGTGGTGAAAATGCCTTTTTCCTTAATGCATGTCCGTAGGACACGAGCACGACTCCCGGCTTGTTTTGTAAGTTAGCGTGAATGTCACCGGACCGGAGTGAGCTCGGAGAAGACTCGAGAAGATTTGCTGTCACTTATCAGTCATGAACTGTCACACGCGGCTTTAATTGAGTGATTGATTGAACTTTCTCCCTCTGTTCTTTCTCCCCTTGTCACACACAAATACATGTACAGACCACATACTCCCAATCCACATGCACACATGCACGTGCACGCCTTCCCCCGAGCCCCTGATGAATATGTACTGCTGTCCTATTTTGCTCCTTGTCGTGTAATCCCTCACACACTTAGCACCGTGCACGCCGTGGTCCAAGTTTGATGTATGGCGGTCCTGGTGTGTAAGAATTTGGATGTTCAACAGCCTGTTGGAAGATGTTTTACAGCCCTGGCAAGCAGCATGTTGTCACAATGTGTTCAATATCACCACGCATCAAAATTTACTGCACGCTTCCAGCACTTTCCATCTATTCTGCTTTATCGCCACAGCGGCACACATTGATCTTGGCAAATAATACTTTTTATTATTGAACATTACCCCACGCACATAATCAGATTTATTTCCTGTCCGGCGTGTCAGAGCGGAGGCAGATATCACAGCAGATATAAAGGAGCGGGTCCTGCCCTATACTTTTATGAGACCGTGAGGAACACTGTATCTGTGAGCAAGATGCTATCTACATTTGTTGTGTCTGAGCAATACGCTTGACCTTCTGCTGGTATTGCGGACTGACATCTTCTTACAGAAATATGGAAGCTGATAGCAAAAAATGCCTAGCATTTGATCTCACGTTGTGTCACGGATCACTTGATCACTTCCTCTGAGGCTACCACGTGAAGATAACAGAGAATGAAATAAAGATAATAAAAAACAATAGCACTGTTTATAATCTGCAAAATTCAAGTAAAATTGCAAAAATCAATCTGTGATTAAAGGATGTCTAAGAGCTGAATGCACCGTTTTCTGGCAGAGATTTGTGTCTCCTCTGCAGAACAGCACCATATTGCAGTGTTACATTTTGTTACATTAACAAATGTGTTTTTGGAGGAAGCATTTTCCTGGAAGAGCTGATGGCAGAGCATGGAAGTGCCTAATTAGGCTGCTGTCCAGGAGGCTGTAGTGTGTGTGAGAAACGCCCCATCTCTGGCATTTAATCTAAGCCTGTCACGTCCACTTTGCCTTCCCCCTCGGCCCCGGGAAGAGCTCTGTACGCATGACTGAGGGGGACACCTGAATGCATCGGTGTAATTTTCCCTTTGCGCGAATCGCACTGATATGCTTTGCACATGACACTGGTTGATGGTCCTCTGGGCTGTTTTCCTGCTTTGCCTTGTGAAATGATAAACCTAGTAACACTGTATGTTGGGATGGTGTGTGTGTGTGTGCATGTGATTAAGAGAGAGAGAGAGAGAGAAGAGAGAGAGAGAGAAGACACTATGACAGGTAGTGAATCAGTTATAATTGGACAATCCAAACAATGACTAGCAAACAATAATCATTATTTTTTTTCACAATCTTGCATTGCAAGTGACAGATGTGTGAACTGAAATGTCCTCTATTGATCAAAACATATCAATGAGACACAGGATGAAGACAACAGAAAACTGGGGAAACAACATCGTGGCAAGCAGGGGCGTGGCTGACAGGCAGGGAGAGACAATGAGCGGCCCCGATGAGACAAGAGGCACTTGAAACGTATTATTCCCTCACAGGACCGGCCCTAGACTTTTGGGGGCCCTAAGCAGGATTTGGTTTGGGGGCCCCCCTCATTGTAACATGTTGCCACTTCACATGGCGCTGAACCAACTTGTGTATTGTATTAGTTAAGCACACATAATATACACAAAATATATAATAAATACATTAAGCACGCATAATGTACAAATAAGCATGCAAAGACTAAAGTGGGACCTGTTAGCAGCAACACTATCTTTAAACAGACTACAGTAAATACAGTATTTGTCTATTGTTTCGTAGGGGAGAGTAAATTACTTAGCCTGCCTAAATTGTCCATTTCGCCTGTCTGAGCTTATTGTTTTGTCACTATTTGTGGGCAAAAATGGCACGAAATGTTGTCAGTTTTTGTTCAGGAAGTTCAATTTTTATGTCGTTATTGTCTCGTGTTCATTAAAAAATATATTTTCTAGGGGCCCCCCAGAGACCAGGGGGCCTTAAGCAACTGCTTATATCGCTTAATGGCTAGGGGCCGACTCTGTTCCCTCATCTTCAGAGACACGTTTGTTTGTTAGTTAGTGAACTAAAGTGCTGGACTTTGATTTGTTTGTATGTGATTGGTGTTGCTTCCTGAAAGGGGCATTTAAAAACTGTATATTTGCCAATTCCTATCTCGTCGTGGGTGCTACCTCTATTCAAGTCCCCGTGCAAATGCTACAAACATTAAAGGTTCCCATGCGCTTTCCCCCAGGGAACTCTCTCAGGTCTCACACTCAGGTTACATTAACACTTGCAGGTGTAACCTATAGCGAGTCCCGCTAAGCTCATCAGCCACTCGCAACCCCCCACGCCGGACGTCCTCTCGGCGGCGCTGGGCCTTAATAGGTGATAATCACAGGACGTAGGAGGGCAGGCCAACAGGATTTTAATAGTCTCAGATGTGTCAGGACGAGGAAAGAGGCAGCGGCACCATCACCATCACCATCGCAGCTGACACTGGGGTGACCTTCTCCGCCGAGACAGGGAAATGTCATCTCAATTAGGCCAATCACATGCTCTGTTTCTGTCACTGCTGGCCAAAGGGATGCACTGAGGAGTTTTGACAGCTGGATTTCTGAAGAGCTGAAATTGCTCCATTAGAAAGCGTTTTGCATTTGGAATCTAAATGAACCCGCCGCCGATGGACGAGTCTCTAAAGATATCGGCTGAAGTGACTCGGCAATATACAGTATTTTCTATTCTCCCGTATAGTCTCCCCCGGACGTGTTTGCAAGGAGAGTCGCGAAATTCAGAAAAGTCGAAATACAATGACGTTCTCATGCTTTGGTAAGAAAAAAAGGTAAAAGGACTTTATTATGAAAAAAAAATTAAAGTAATTGCCATCGTTCACCCGGCCAGCTGATAGGTCTGTTCCATTTATATTCATGAGTACACTGATTGAACTTTTTCCCAAAGTAAAACAGCGTGTACCTTTGACTGAGGCTAATTTAGTCTGTACATGTGACACCAACCTGCAACGTTAACCCTGAAACAGACTTTCTCATTTAAATCATTCAGACGTCGTCGTCGTCTTTTGACATTTTTAATTTTAGTTTTTAATCACTGAGCTGAAATATCTGCCGTCTGAATCGGGATGTTCATATACCTGTAAAAAAACTAAAACGGATCGTTAATCAACTGGTAATCGTTCCAATGTTAATTTTCTTGCCGGCAGGGACTGTGCCTCCCCGATTCTTAGACATGCATGGAGACACGCACCCACACACACACACACAGTCACATGTATACACACACACACTTGCTCAAATCAGAGCTGTGCACACTCAGATGCCTATTAAACAACTTCAAATTGCGACCTTGGTTTCACGCAAGAATATGAACTAAGCCGGGCCATTATTTCCTTAATGCAGAGCACCGAGTAGCCCTTCAAGCACTTTAGTTTCTGCCTTAACATTTAACCATTCTTTATTGCTTGCTGACTAGGCTCAAGACACCAAGGTCAATTACCAAGGGTTCCCCCTACTGAATGTATTTCTACCCAGCTCATCATTTTGCACAAAGTCGTCCAACGTAACCGTAACGACCCTCGTAAACGTCGGGCCAGAGGAATTAAAGACGATTCTTTTTTTGTTTGGATACGCTGCTGTTTGCAGTTTTAGCCTTAGCCTGGGAATAAAAAAAACGTGGAGGGGGAAGAGTGCTGGATTAGGTTTCCAGCTCTCACCGTTTTCAAATATTCAACACGCAGCCGGGGAGATAGGGTCACTACACGGGAAAATATTACATTCAACATTATTTAACGATTTTCGGGGGGAAAAAGTATAGCAGTCTTCCCCGAGGGGCTGCGTTTCAGTTTGGAGTGGAAGGGAAACCGGTGGCATGTCTGCAATTTCGCGCCGCAGTTTAAGTCAGAACAGAAGAGAGAGAGAGATCATAAAAACAGCAAACACCCATGAAATTATTTGTGTGGGGAGGCCTCGCCTTTAATGACATCGTGTGTAACACAAGCACTAATCCCACCCCGCCCTTCCTTCCTCCCTCTCTCTCTCTCTCTCTCTCTCTCTCAAACTCTCAAAATCTATCTCATAAATGTATGCATGTGCACACAAAAACACGCACACACACAAGCGCACGCACGTACACACATTAAGCTCATAAATTTCAAACAGTGCACCACCTGCAGTAATCATAGTGGCCATGCATGAAATGCTCTACCCCCTGCTGACAGACCCTTAATCAAAGGTCACACACGAGGGGGAAAAAATGCACCACTGTAATTGTTACATGCCTAATTTAGTAGAACATTGCATAAGCTTTAGGCTGTTGTCTCCCATTGATTTATGTTATTGTAGCCCTATTGACTTTCATAACACTATTCATTGAGCTATTCACCCTTAATGTTTACTACGCTGAATGTGGCCTATTACATCACACGCAATAAATGAAATGTTCTGTGGCCAACACGAAAGGCCGTGTTGCTGGTGCTCGTACAACACTTGCAAACGATAGAAAAGTTTGCCTCATAGGTAGCAGATTTGTCAAAGCCACACCACGGCTGTTGTAACAGAACGCTTTAGAAGAGGAACGATATTAGAGAAATCTTTCATCTTTTGTCCTCTGGCAACTACATCCGGGGCCGTCCCAAAGGGATTCGCCGCAGGAATTTGAAATGCAGAAACAAGCTGATGTTATTTCTACAAGTAAGAGGCGTTTGCCTGATACTCCGACACACCGGGAAAACAAATTAATTGGACATTTAGTTCTGTCCGCAAGCCCGCAAAAGAAATGCCCAGAGTTCAGCATCTCACGACTCAAAAAGGAATTATTCTTAAGCTGCGGTTAACAAAAATGTCATTTATGAAAAGGAAGGATTTAATACGTGTTGCCCCGCACATCTGAATTCCTACTGTCCGCAGTTCTCCCCGGACTTGAATTGAATGGACTTTTAAGTAAAGACAGCTTCACAATAAAGTGGTGTAAATTCCGTGAATTTTTTCAAACTTGATCATAAATTGTCCACAAAAAAAAAAGTATTTTTTCTTTGATGAGCTGTGTATTATTTTGTGTGGATTCATCTGAGCATGTTAACAAGGTTAGCATTGAGCGCGCGGCTAATGACGCCGGTGAATGATAGAGGCGAGGATGAATGATGATGTTGGATATTGATTAAGATGCATCTTCCAGAATAAAAAATGCCGCGCTATCGATTCACTATTGAAGTTTTCCACTGAACTGAATGCTTTCCACCTTGACACTAAAAGGGTGAGGACTTGAAAAATAGCATGGAAATCCACTCCGCGCCGAGGCCTGTCTGGTGGAAGCGCTATCGAATCCAACATTGCAAACACAAATAGCTGCTTTGACATTGCTAAACATAACCCTCTCATGTTCAACATCATATTGACAAACATCAAGTGAAGTCTGGCGCATCGTGGGGGCCCCTGGCTTCCCCCCACTGGCTGTCCTGTGTGTTTGATGAGGCTATCGTGTTAGCTCAAGCTCTCAGAGATCACTGGGCGCTATCCTGTATACACACGGGGTGTTAAAACGCGTATTCGGCACGGCGTCCTACTATTATTTCCCATGCACCGCTTGTGCATGTCACATTCCATTTCTATAAATATCAGTCAATCTGGTAGATTCTATTCAAAAACACATGAATTGTAGAATAGCGAGGTATCTGCAGAACGAAGCCGTGCAGCAACTCGCCTCGGGGGTCTCTGTTGTCTAAATCGTTGGCTTAATGCACTTTGGAAAAAAAACAACTCATGTCACTGCTTAGAGCTGTGCAGCCTCCCCCCCCTCTATATCTGCTTGGGCAAAGAAAAACAAAAACAACAAACAATTTGAGGTATGCACTCTAAATCATGGACTCCACTGAATATAATTACTATTCTCGGGGTAATTCCCAAAACCCTATTTCCTCTGCCTCGGCGTTCCTCAGATGTGCTCATTTGAATAGGAAGCAACAAACGTGCTCCTCTAATATATGACTTGTTTTCCTCTTTAGACATTATTATGGAGCCCTTACAGAATGGTTGTAGGTATAAAAACGTCAGCGAACATAAAGCTCCCGACACACCGTAGGGCCGCAGACACACACGACCGCGCTGACGGATGTTCCGTACAGCCTCATTATGAACCATGTAGATGTTTTTTCTTGGCTGTTTTCCCGATGAGGTATTGCTTGAGGTTGGGGGAAGCGGGTAAGGCGTCCATTGTGCGTGTTTCTTCTGAGGATTTGTTAAAAAAACAAAGAAAAAAAAACGTAAATTAAGAGAGTTGTTAGGATTTATATCTATTACAGGTCTTGGCGTATGTCTCTTGCTGCTATTTGTGTTTACCGTGTCTGTTCTACTTACATAATTACGGCTGAGGTTTTTCCTGTGCCACTTCAGGGACCTTGAGTGGTTTCAGGAAAAAGAAGAACACCCATCGCAACACCCTTTTTTTTTTTTCAATGTGATACACACAATCAACAAATTAGATGAGTAAGGAACAGCTTACAATAACACCACCTACAATTTTCTGCACGAGTTACCCATATTTTTTATGTAATAAGCTCAGGGTCAGGAGACAGAAAGCGGAGCACGCCAATTAAGACACTCATTTTCCCAATCGTCTCTCTCTCTCGTGCCTTCTTTCGCTCTATACTTTTCTCCCCTGATTATTTCTGGCAGTGATCTCCCCGTCCTTCCCCGTTTCCCTGTCAGAATCGCAACCTCATAATTAGCCGGCATTAATTAGATGCACTGGCATAATTGTTAATCATTGGTTACGCTGGAAACATCTTGGAGAATGAATAGAATGCCAAGCGAGCCGGGAGGAAAAAACAACAGCTCAATATGAAGAGAGAGTGAGAAGAAACAAGAGAGAGGGGAAGGGACCGTGTGTGTGTGTGTGTGTGTGTAGGTGTGAAAGTGTGGGAGAAAAAAATGCAGCACAAACGTGAGCAATTCCCTCAACCGGCAACCTTGCCACCTCGCCCGGAGAGAGACCCCGTGGATGCACCGGTTGAGATCAGGGGGCGGGGGGGGAGGGGGGGGGTGTAGGTAAACATTAATTCACTAATGACTTGGGAGTCCTCTCTCATCACCTGAAATCGTTACCGCCGGCACCCCGGGAGGATGGTCGCGAGGATTAAAAACAAACCCTCAGATATAATATGGATTTGGAAGAAGAAGCACAGATTACAAACACGATCACGCGACCCGCCACGTCCGAATTGGCACGAAATGGGAAAAAAGTCGTGGCGGTAGTTTGCTTACGGAGTCCCTCGGCTTTGCTGACGCTGACTGCACCACTGCCTGTCCATCTCAGATTACTGTCTAATCGAATTCAGCCTCATGTCTAGGCTGCTCCCGCGGGTCTGCTCTGGCGGTCGACTCCTGTGATAAAACATAAAAACAAGACACCGCCATTTCATTGTGGAACGACTCAAAGGGGACATCAAAGACCTGCATCTCTCTCTCTCTCTCACACACACTCTCTCCCCATCTATCCCGCTCTACATTAGCTCTTTTCTTCTGTTTATTTACTTGTTTGCATTCTCTCTCTCTGCCTCGGCCTCTCTCTCTCTCTCTCACTCTTGTCACTCAGCATGTAGATGATAGTTTGGCTTCGGAGTAGACGGAGTGCCGGTCGTGTCATCGGGAGTCAGGCGGCGTCCTGCAGAGGTTACATGTCTCATTCTTTATTCTCCATGTCAACTGCCCCGTAAATGTTTATGGCTTTCTGGTAAGACCGCGGCTATTCAAATTATCTTGTCACAATGCATCCCCGAGCAGGAATAAAGCCCTCCTTTATGGGAAACTGTAAACAGTCGCTGTGTGCTTCATGAGGAACAATACCCATTTATAAGAGTCCTGCAGAGGCCATGTCCAAAGGGGACAGTAAAGTTTCTCTCCCTCTCCCTCTTCCTGTTTCTTCCTCCCTGTCTTTTTTTTTTTTTCCCCTCTTCCAGTTTTTCTTGCCTTTTTCACCCCTCCTTTCCCAGGGCTTGGCTGAGATCAGGCCGGGTTTTAATGAGAGCTGCAGCCTCAGTCTGAGCCCTCCTCTCTATGCAGCTCCATGAGCCTCGTAATCCGCCATCGATCCTGCCATGAGTTGTTGCTGTCAAGCTTTCTGAAATAACAGAAAGAAAATACAAAGAGCCTCTCCAATTAGCCCAGGTTATAATTGGGTATTATTACAATGCCAGAACGGGACTCGGCGGAGCATGACGCATGTCATTGTGCCGTCACAGAAAAGCCCCCCCTCCCCCCTCTGAGAGGTCAGCGGTGACACAATGCCCTTCTTGCCAGCCCACATGCTGCCCATCCTGCCAGCTCATATCCGCGAGCAGAAAGCTTTTCCTGCCCCAGCAAGCACCGCTGCGCCACTGCACTCTAGTTGAATGTGACAATAATCCTAATTACATAAGGATAACCAGCAGGTAAGGGCTTGATTACTTTACTTCATGGGAAAAATTAAGAGACCACCCCAAATGTTTCTTAAATCAGCATCTCTACATGTATGGCAGGGCCGTAATTACAATAGAAAAATTGCTATGCTACGACAGGCAACCATGCACCGCCGTCCGAAATAATCATTAGCAAATGTAATCATAATCATAACTAAACAAATTGGCATTATTATTACTACCGATTCTAGTATCACGGTGTACTGCAGTTCTGCATGTGGTTTGTCCAAGTGGTGTTGCCGTACCCCAGCAGAAGCCGTTGCTCGACTCCTGTGGGTACAATCAATGTCAAACACTGTACTGTCTCTCTATTTCATTACTTTCAAATGTATTAAAAAGTGAGGAAATTAGTTTTCAAATTTAGATTGTTTTCTGGGGGACCCCCCCCCCCCCCCCCCCCCCCCCGCAGATTTGGCCCCCCCCAGTGTTGACTCCATGGCTACGGCCTTGATGGCAGCCATTCCATTCCAGTGAATTCCAACACAGGCACAACTCATGTCAGTAGTTTATAGAATAAAACAAAAATGTTCATGTTACTCAAACACATAGCGATAAATAGTAAAACCAGAGAAACTGATCATTTGGAGTGGTCTCTTAATGTTTCCAGAGCTGTATATATATATGGACGTGGCCATGCAACATGTCCGTCGACTTGGCTTGAAGCGTTCAAGGACAGGCGAAGGGAGATAACCTTCCTCAGTGGTACAATATGCTTTTCAAAGCTTTTATTCCCTCAGTCTGTCTCACCTTTGAGTAATTCAGCGGACAACTCTTGACTCTTTGCTCCCTCGTCGTGCCGCCGAGGTGGTACAATAGCAGCAATTTCAATAACAAAGAGAATAGTTTAAGGAAAAAGGAACCAGATAGTCATTTTCTCTCGATAATAGCCACGTAAGCTTGATACGGCAACTACTGCTTCGATTTTATTCATGTTTTTTTTTCTACTATAAATATTCTGAAATGTAGGTTTTTAGAGCTACATGCATTGGTATGTAAATGGATGTTAGGCTGCTATGTAAACACTTCAAAGGCTATTGTATTATTGTCAAAAACAGTTAGCATAGCTAGAGAGAACACCCTCTGGGACTAATAGATCATTTTGACAAATTACGGCACCGATAAACTATTTTCCTCAAAACGCGGACCCGAACGCGGAACTTATTTTGTTACTTTCTTTGCTTGGATTCCATCTCTGATCCCAAGAAAAAATAATCCCCTGAATAATTGAATTGCTAGGGATAGGCAGACAAATAACTGTCAGACAGCCAGGACTCAAATCCAATGAAAATAAGTAACATTTGGTACGAAAACCCATGAGTGCTAGGGAGGCTTAAATGAGTCTTCACACTCCTCCTCCCTCAAGTGTATTCAGAGAAATGAATTACACCCCTCTGGAGAGAGAGAGAGAGAGAGAGAGAGAGAGAGTGAGCAAATGAGAGAGAGAGAGAGAGAGAGAGAGAGAGAGAGTGAGCAAATGAGAGAGAGAGAGAGAGAGTTTGCTTTGCCTTCTGTGGCTAGGCATGTACAAATGTAGTTTTCTGGCACTGGGAAGTGCAAACATCGGGACTATCAACTCTGTTGGCTCAGATGGAGGCGAAACTGGCACCTAAGCCAGAGCTACTGTACCGTATGTTGCCATGGCAACTACAAAACCGACTGATGATGCGAGGTAGCCTGATTGCCACAAACACGGTCACTGGGACCTGGCTGTCAAGCTGCTTGGGGGGAAAAGCACTCAGAGCACTTTTTAGGCCTATATTCTCTTTTTCCTTGGTTTACTGTACCCCGTCTCCAACTGCCAAGCACAGCTTTATGAAGGACGGGCAAGTAAGCTATACTTTTCTATCCCGTTTGAAACACACTGTGTGTGGGCTGTTGCGAGGAGCTCTGATCTGTACCATCAATTCTTTCGAGCCTTTGATGTCAAAGAAAGCAAAAGCAAAGCACACTGTAGCGGTACCATTAAAAATTGTTTTCCAGACTCTTTTATCTGCCTGATTAGGTATTCTGTGTGAAATGCCTCCCTGTTTTCTTGTTGGAAGCATATACGGAGCCTCAGACCGTGGAGGTGTTTAATAAAAAAAAGCTACTGATGATCTTGGTTCTCCACCGTCCCCCCCCCGGGGGTTTGGGGGGAGAAAGACGATGGGCAGCTGCCACCTGCCACTGGGAGCCCGGCACTTTACTGGTGTCCATGAAAAGACAGAGGCAGCTCTCCACAGACCAATCAAACTGTACCAACAGCTGGCAGGCTGCCCTCCTTAGCCTTACTCTCACTCTCCCTCTCTCCACTCAATCTCTCTCACTCTCTTTCACTCAAACACACACACACACACACACACAGTCCTTTCACATCATCAGACGGCACTACAGCACTACAGAGAGCATCTCTGTCCCCTTAGTCCCTCCCTGGTGACAAATATTTACTGTGCTGCCCTGATTTATTCTGGGTTAATTAGTGAAAGTTAAATAGCTATCATAGGTAGTATTCTGAAACGCACACACACACACACACACACACACACACACAGCTACTCACTGTCTCAACGCAAGCTCAACACCAGCTTCCTGACCTGCCCTTCTAGCCCCCCAGAGGTATAATGTGGTTTATTATAGACATGTGAAGACTTAATTAGATGTGTATAATGCATGCTGTCCAGGGACTGCTTGCTGTGCCGTGGTACAAAAAACGGGCCCGCGTATAAAAACCGTCCAAGTTAACAGTCTGCATTAGTAAATCTCTTTGTGTGTTACGTTGGCGATGAGAGGCAGCTCGACGGTAAAAAAAAAAAGCGCGCCACTCGTTCCTCATTACGACAGATATATACGTTGCTTTGCTTAGCCGGGGAGAGAGGAAGAGGAAGGGAAGCCAGCAGATTTTCATACACACACATTCCTGCGCTTTATGAATAATTGTCTCTCTATACGGTGAGGAAAAAAAACGGCGCGAGAAGCGGTAAGTAATGAGCGTCATCATTAAACAAATACAATCTGACACACCTTTTGGCTCAGCGTTTGACAACTCCAGTAGTGACAGCTGGCGCGTCTGAATCCTTCCCTCGCCGAGCTCGCAAACAAACTTCTAAGACTCCGGAGAGAGCGGGCTAACATCTACTGGCAAATCATTCAACTAGGCTCGGTGTCCCTGGCCCCCGGGAGAAAGCCATAAAGATTAGCAGTTAGATTGCGATCTTAAAAAACAAACAGTCTGTCCAAGAGTGGGAAGGGTGAAAGAGAGGGCTAAAGCTGTGCCCCCGATGAGAGAGATTAGCAACGGGGGCCGAAACAAGAGGAACAAAACAAATCTACTCAAAGGAAGAGGCCCGGTCGCACAAAAGGAAGAGGTGAGAGATGGTGTAAAAATGGGGGTGGGGGTGGGGGGGTGCTGCTGCTGACTGGGGGAAATATATATGTCTTGCAAGAGGGCATAAAACGTAAGTGAAAGCCCGGGTGAACCAAACAGGAACAAAAAGAGAAGAAATCAATAAATCTATACAGGTTCACAGTAACACCAGAAACTCTGACATTTGTCACATGCATTATTGGCCTGTCGGACGGGACCGTGACCCTGGGTGACATTGACGACAGTGTAGCCGTCTTGTACTTGTACAGAAAAAGTGCAGAGCTCACACAAAGTACAGTAGGTCTGTGAAAGAAAATCAAAAACTCTCCATAAGAAATGAAGAAAAGCTTCTGGAGCATCTCTGAAAAAAAGTCAAAATGTGATATCTGATTATCTCTGTTGGTCACTATCTCAATCAAGATGAGGGTCAGCTATGAGGCAGGTGGATAAATTGGGGATAAATCTTTAAATCTGTCATTAGTCATTGGGCCTCATTCACGAAATGTACGTAAGATCGGATTTGATCGTAAAGCGTTCGTACGAACGTTTCTACGAAGATAGTCTGATTCGTCATTTTGTTCGTATCTGAATTTGTTCGTTTGGTACGATCAAATCCTACGTGTGTTTGGAAACATGCGGGAAGGCTCTTAGAAAGGCTTATTCTTTGTGAAAAATCCATTACAGTAGTGCCAAACCTCAACAACAACAAGATGTTTTATTGGCCTTGTAGAGAATAAAGACCCAACAGGCTGACATGGCCTATTTGCCGAACTGTCCTCATTCATAACAATACAAGATGATCCAACTTGTAATGTGTTGATCACATGGACTGAACGCCTTACCAATACAGTAACATAGTCCTACCATCTGATGAAGATGCAGTCTGATCTGTGTCCAACTCCAATCCCGACTGGACACCCGACAGTGAGGTCTCTCCTATTATTGATTGATCCTCTGATCCATGTCGCTGCCGTCCTCCTATGGCTCATCATATGTGTTTCATGTCGAACCATTTCTTCTTTTTATTTTTTTTACCTCAGCAACGGTGTGTGTTTCTACTGAAACAGCATTGACAGCGTTAATAATTTCTTGCCATGGTTTACTTTTATCAGTTCTTGTGACTCCGCTGCTGATGCTTCTGAAAACTCTGTTGTTTTTTTCTCATGCACGCAACACTTCAATTTCGGACTCCGCCAAGTTCCTCTTTTCCCTCTGTTCCCCTGGTTTACTTGCACACGACCCTTCAGTCTGCAGCCTTTTACGGTGTTGAACAGCGTTTACCTGCAAACCGGCTTCAACAGGCACGTGCATCCAATTTACGAACGATTGGCATTCATCCAATATACACCTGTTCTACGCACAAATCGAGGTTTGTGAATCCCACGTTGGTAGTTTCTTACGCACATACATACGACAAATTTACGAACAATTTAAGAAATGTTTTGTGAATGAGGCCCACTGTCATACAGAGTCTTAGAGTTGAGACACACGAACAAATCCCCTTTGGGCTCAATTTCAGGGTAACATCAGAAAAAATATATATTCACCTTTTTCAGTCTCTCACAGCAACAAATTAAAATTGACATTTACAGCTTCATACACATAAACACATTGAGTCCAACCGTACACTCCACACACACAAATGTGTTGACATTGCAATAACTGTAGTCAAAAGAATGGAGAATATGTGAGATACACATGAACGCACCCAGTACTGTACACTGTGTCATGTGTCATGTTAGCTTGAGTGTGGGCTGAATATGGCTTTCTCGTCTCGTCTCTTTTGTGTTAGCATGTGAAAGAGAGATTTGCACTTTCAACCCCGTCTTTGCATTGTAAATACAGTAGAGCCCAGTACTGGACAAAGTGTGGCTGTGGGTGGTATGTTTGCCAACTCTATGTAACCAAACATGATGTAGTTGTTGGGTCAAACAGTGAGGGTAAAATGGCTGCATTTATATAGCACTTTACAATCTATGCCTCTCATTCACCCACCGATGGCAGTGAGCTACCATGCAAGGTGCTGGCCTGACCAATGGGAGCAATTTGGGGTTCAGTGACTTGCCCAAGGACACTTGGACATGTGGACAGGAGGAGCCGGGGATCGAACCACCAACCTTGTGATCAGTGGACAACCTGCTCTACCATTGAGCCACAGCCGCCGAAGCTGGTCAACTACGTCAACTACTATGGCCTGTTGACAAAAGGTTATTCTTCTTTTGTCATTTTAGTATATGTTCATAACGACTACAGTGGTAATAACGTATTGATCTTGTACACTTGTTGGTTTATTATACTTTAATCAAATCAACCAACCGACCAACCAACCAATTAATCTATCCCTTTAACAATCACATACCAGAGCTTTATTCCTAAATCTTGCAAAAACCCTTATACAGCTATAGATGAAATAGACTGAGGAGTGGATGCTCCAGGCCTCACAGCAGGGACGTCTGTGGCTACAAGGAAGGATGGAAACTTCACTTGTTTTTTTCAATCTTGCTTTGATTTGGCACTGACTGTTTCACTCATATCTATGTTATCCGCTTCAATTGGAGACGGAAACCATCTTCAAAACCTTTCTCAACGGACCAGACTGTCACTCCCTGTCTGTTTAGGTTTCTCTGCCTTGTGGTGACGGACGTCCCAGAGGAGCATTGAATGAGCTGCTGATTAGATTAATAAGGCAACAGATTGAATGTGGTGATGTGTTTGGTTTACAGGTCATTCCCAGAGCCCCTCTCCCTCTGTGGTCGCCATAGAGGACTGGGCAGTAAAGCCATTTGTTGCCCAGCCGCAGACGTTGATAGTTCCCATGGGAGCCGGTGTGCTTGGCTTACTGCTCCAACGGGCAGGGCGGTTGTGTTGCGATGAGGTTTCCACGCTTTCCTTTTCTCCTCTCCTACAAACATTGCACGCCTTGCTAATGCATCTTATTAAGTCTGCAAAAACAGGCAAAAAAAAAATTTCTGCATGAAACCTTGTGGGACCATACTGAATTTACCACTGACACCAGTTCATTTTTATATTTTACCAGAAGAATTAAAGTGCAAAATCTTTTAACATGGATTTCTAATATCCTGGTGTTGATATTGCCTCGCCGTTATCAAGGTCCACTGTGGCTGTGCAAAATATTACTCTATAAGGAAATACTAGATAATGGAATAACGTCTCACAGTAGCCTCTGTTCCTCCTTTCTTTTCCTGTATAATCACTATGACGAGATATAATATGACAAATGAAAAATATCACTTTTCAAAGCAACCAACACCTCGCATTTGTCACTGGTCAGGAAATACCCACAGGGTTGAAGCCATAGTGCTTACCTGAGACTGTAGCCTATTGATCTCAGCTGGCAACACTAACTGCACTCTATTCATCCTGTTCTGGCTGAGGTCTCGCACAAACAGAGCCGTCAATCAACCACTCAAAGTACCATTTGCCCCACCCTTGACATCAAGCTAACAACATAATTCTCCCTCTCCTAAGTCTACTTTTCTGTAGAATACACGGGGGAATCCTCTTCTTTCGTTTTGCTTCTAAAGATGCAGAATTAAATTTAAAGTTGAATTAAGTCGTAATGAAACTTATGAACCTGCTTAAGCTCTTCGCTTTGCTCACAATAGCCTTTTAAAGGATTCTCTCCCGCATTCTCTTGCGGAGAGCACATTGACTTGCGTTGGCAAAAAGCAGAAAGATACAAACACGGCGCTTCACGTCCGTGGCTACTAATGTGTGTACTGTCGCAACGTAGCGTAGCACATTGCAATTCTGTGTACAGTGTACACACACAGATGCCTGAGCGTTGTGTTGGTGAATGGCACCCATGAATATGTATCGATGCGTGCTGGGTTAAGTATCTGGCTCAAGGTCAGAGCAACAATGTCACGATGTCAGGAATCCTGATCAGCGCTTCTCTCTTTTACCAGAGCGATATCTGCAAATAATATTGACACCTTTAAACAACTGATGAATTTATTGGGAGCTAGGAAAAAAAAAATCCATCTCAAATGATTTCCCCTTCAGTAAAAAAAAAAACGGGAATGTGGGCATTAATAATTCATCTAGATTCTAAGGTAATTGATCCACAGAGATGGTGGAGTCTTGGCAGTTGGGAGGGCCAGGGAATTACTGCGCACGCAAATCTGTCCACAAAAACATGCTCATGCACGTGCACACACACACACATGCATATACACATACAAAGATGCGTCAAAAGCCTGAAATTCTCCGTCTGTTTACGTCGGTCAACAAAACACCTTTATTCTGAAATATGTGGGTTTCCTCAAAGTAGAAAATACAAGATGCCCTAGTATTATTAAAGGCTGAACAATCACCCATTGATGTCAATATAAATTACAACGTTAAACAATTAGGCTTTTTGGAATTTCACAATTCAGAGGTATCAGGTTAGAAATCATATTTCCAACCTAGATTTACCCAGTGATGCCAGTGATGCCCCATTTCTGCAGTAGGTAAATGGCGCCTCACCGTCTCTGTATCCACCAGTTCTTGCTTTGAATTGAGTTTATCCAATTATCTTGCAGGTGTGACATCACTGAAGCCGAAGAAAGCCTACGAGGCAGAGAAAGTGCTGCCAGTTGAACGGGAGATAAGCAAATGAAAAAGATGCAAATGGGGGGGGAAAGTTATTTTGAACATTTCTGAATGTCTAAGCTAATTGGTCGCTAGAGAGAAGATGCTGATGCGGAAGTTTTGCTGCCTGCTGCAAAGCCACCCACTCTAAAAACTCACACACAAAGGCACAAAAGGCGAGCATGTGTGCACAAAACACACGCGTGCACACACACACACACACAAAGATACACATGCACACACACACGTATACACACACACACACAAAAATAGACACGTACACATTGCTTCTGTCACAGCTTCGACATGAACATCCCTACCTCTCTTGCTCAACAATACTCTGTTCTGCCTGAGTTCACTATGAGACACATTAAACGTCATTTTGTTCTTCCCCTCCATTATCAGTTCTCTCTTGCTAGTGGTCCTTTTGTTCTGCGCTGTGTTAAAAGCTGACATTAGCGCATGGGAGTGTCCTGCTTTTGTCCTTTTTCCTGAAGCATTTCAATATCCCACCTGCCATTAGCCAAGATGTTCTGTCCGCCTGAGTCACATTTTACACGGAGATGCGTCAACGGTTCTCTCCGCACCCAATTGGAGGACCAGTGAAGAGACCCGCTATGTCTGGAACTCTCTGTGCAGAATATATGCACACTCATGCACATGCACGCACACACACACACACACACACACACACACACACAATCACAAATGATCCACACAGAGAGCACCATCATTTACTGTTGCAGAGAAGGTGTGCAGTTCCTTCAAAATAGCCGGCATACAGTCGATAAAGATGCATGAAAATAAAACAAAGCAAAAATTAAAACAATTAGGACTCATAATGAGCTGTAAAGGGAGCGGAGGACACCTGTTTGTTTTGCGCAAACAATCTTTCACAAACACTACAGTATGTGGTTAATCACCCGAGGTGCTGCTGGGCTGATGCTTATCTACATTACAACGTGAGGGTCGACCTGCATTAAACACACAGATGCTGTTCCATTTCGGCTTTGGCTTTTTCAGGTTTTAAAGCCTGACATTTCCACAGAGAGAGAGAGAGAGAGAGAGAGAGAGAGGGATGCAGATGTTCTCTGCTCTGCCTACACCTGCAATTTTCACCCCAACTCCTGCCTGCAAACCATAAAAAAAAAACACATAGACGGACCTTACAATGAGCCCCAGTCATAAGTACCTGCTCTAACAAAGACAGGAAAGAAATCAATCAAAAACTATTTCAATCTCGCCTCAATTTGTTCCTCAGCGGTTGTCCGTAAAGTAGTTCACTTCTTTCTGTTTGGAATAAAGAGAATCCCATTACATATTTCTTATTTTACTAGCCGGGTTGGCGGCTGACGGCCTTTCAACAGCCGTGGTTACAACTTTATTTGCTACTTCCATAAAGGTGACTTATAAGCCGTTATCACAAGGCCAGCCAGAAACATCAATATAAGATTAAAAAGGTGTGAGCAGAGAAAGGGACAGACTTCATTAAAGTTCATGTAGAGCCGCAAATACCTGTCGATATGTGAGCGAGACGACCTGGGTAATTGAGAGGTCCGATTGAATTTTGGTCTCTCATTGACACCTATTGACTCCCATTGATTTGTTATATTGATGCGACAAGCTGAAGGGGAAAACTTATTTCCAGACAATGGTGAAGTATCCAAAAGGGTTTAGAGGATAGGTGAAAAAATCTTTCACCAAATGAACCTGAGGAAGATCTATCTAATATGTAGCCTGTATTGTATTGCATTGTATTACCCTCACAATATAGGATATATCTGGTCTATGGCTCAGAGCGCGCCATAAAAATACGGAACAGAAAGCCATCGCTGCTAGCTGCTGTGGCTGATTACCAGCTATCTGCCGTTTCATATCACACCATACAGTTCTGTGCTAGTTTGGCCCTCAGCTTCCAACAACAGAGCGAAAGCTGTAGCAGGTGAAAGAGTTCATTAGAGCTGCAAGCTGGGGGCCCATAACAAGCAGCCTCTTCATATGGAATAGCAGAGCTTAGCCTCCAGCTGTGACCTCTTCCATCCAACATGCAGAGATAATACGGCAGCACAAGATTCAAGGCCAACGGTGTTCATACAGAGACTCACGCTTTAGTCAAGGCGGAGAGTTTAACAACAAGTAGCAGCAGCCTTGCCTTGCAGCATTATGGCCCCAATCCTATCCGCACCCCGACTCCTCCGTAAACTATTTGGGACATTCAAATATTTTTTTCTTTTATCTATGAATATTTACAAAGGTCAATGTTTCAAAAGTTTGGAAATTGTTGGAAGAAGTGTGAAAAGTTAAGGTCAATGTTAGGGGTCCGATCGCGGCGGAAAACAAAACATTAATGCTTGTGCGCTACACTGTGCATGCCGATGCGTTTTTGCCCTCCGCCAACCCTTCAAAACGGGCAGAAATTACTGGATCACTCTTTTACATGGCCACAGGAAATTATGAAATTAAAAGTCTAATAGGGCTCAATAGATTTTTATGATGCTGACATTTATAGGTGTGTGATTAATATCCTCTTTTTTTCTGCAAGCCTAATTTTTATTCTAGCAAGAGAAAATAGGTTTAGGGATATAGGCATATAACATATAGTGGTGCGTAATGACTGTGCGTGACAACACAGAGGACACTGCCAATGCAAGACTAAGGCCAGAACGAGATCGTGCTGATTTTCTGGCCCATGAGGATGACTGGCATTTATGTGCAAACAAGGTTAAATTGGGATTTATTGACATCCATGTTAGTGGCTAATTGTGGGAGTGGGCATTAGGATCATGCACGTGCATACATTTTTTTTTTTTTGATTTACAAAACAGAACTATGTGTGAATACCATGTAAGGAGACAAAATACTGTATATGCATGCATGCACAGTTTTTTCATCTTGAATCTATACAGTTGAACACATCTGGCCCCTGGTCTATACAATCTATGGGAAATTAAACCTAAACTAAAGCAAAATGTATCCTGATATAACCTAGAAACTGCCTCTCTGCTGCCATATGGTCTGTGGGGGGAGAGAAAGAAACTCTTCAAACAACTTAGATCATTTATGCATTGTTTGCTATTTTGGCAATAAACATGAATTGCCTTGCGTATAAACATTATTCTTTAATCTCCTAGAAAGGGTAAATTGTACTCTCTCCAATTGGGTCTCGTATTATGCAGCGGTTTGGAGAACAGCCTCAGACAGGATTTAATCTTTTACCACTGGCAGATGTTCCTTGTGTCGCAAAAAAGCACGCTACATGGTGACTTTTTCTCTCCACTCATGCTAGACCTCTTCTCTGAAAAGGCTAAATTGAACTTGAATCAAAAAGAAAAAGAACATTCTGCCACTTACATTTCATTTTTTAGTAACTTAAAATCTTGAATGAGCCTCTCAATTAGTTTTCTTGGGTGCAGGGTATCCATCGCCTTCATAAGTTTGTAATTTACTGTTAATTTGTGCAGTAATTTCTTTTTAAATGCTCTCATCCCATCTTAATTTTGGACTGTTGAGAAAAGCACTACAATAAATCAACCCTTTTGGAAGACTCCCCGTGGGAGGTTTCCTATGGTATTCCCGTTGTGAATTGGCATCCTTGAAACATGGGATTGTAATGGGGCTCCAATACATTCCATATTGGGTTCTCGTTGGCTTTCCAATTCATTCGTTCTGAATTGGGTGAGATATGAGATATGCTGAAAGAGAAATAAAAATAATATAAAAAATGACAACAGGAATCATTTAGATACACATTGCAATAAAACTATTTTGTAAATCTGGTAGAAGTCGATATCAATATGTAACTAAAGGTTTCCTGCAGGTGCAAAGATGAATAAGGACTCTAAATCAAAAAGTCTCAACCACCCATGGGGGTTCCATGGTGAGGCGTTTGCTGGCTGCGGGAGAGAATCAGGCTGGCAGGCTGGTTCTCCCTGCATCCAACACCGGCTGCAGCCAATTAAGGTTAATGGGACAACTGCAGCCTGGCACTGATTTAGCCAGCATGTTTGTCTTTTCTGGTAGCAGGCGTGCCGCCGAGAGACTGAAAAGCTGAAAAGCTGACCCGGGAAGACCAGATTGATGTCTGAAGTTCTTGTTGTTTTACGCGGTGGTCCGTTTTGTTAAGTGGCTTATAAATAAAACATGGCACCAGCCCGTAAACTCTCTCTCCCTCGTGACCAGTCTCTATCTGGCATGACCCCGGGGCAGCAGGTTTGTGCTACAGCTTTTCTCACAGATTATTTGTTTTTGATGTAAACAAGAGAGCTTTGTTTTAACTAGCTATCAGAGTATACGATTTAGCAAAACACAAAACACAAACACAGACACAACACCTTGCTCTCTATCTCACCTGGCAAGGTCAAATCAAAACAGTTGTGACATAAGTGGTCCAGCGTTCGTCTCCAGCCTCAAGCTTAAAGCAAAAGTGACATTTGAATTCCTCAAGCCGTTTCTCTTAGTTAGCTCCTTGTCATCAATGAAGTCAGTAAACATTTATAGAAAGAAAACTTGCATATGTGGTTATTTAAAAGAATACATTTTAGGAAGAATCTATAGTAAATTGAACTATTACTTAAACTTAATTGAACTACTATTCTTTATTTTCCCACAGCTTACATAGAAACAATTTTACAGTTAAGTTTAATAAATTTAATACATTTCTAGGATAGTATTGCCTTAATTTACTAGAAAGGATACAAACTTTTTGCTTATGTAGACCTTCACCTACCTACAAAATTGCTCCTTCAATTAATGGGTAATAAAGAAGGTGTTTCTAAGAAAGTGTAACCCAACTTCCTGTAGGACTTATGCCATTAAACTCCAGCTGGTACCATCATAAACCTGTGACAATTAAAATTGTTTTTAAGTGATTTTAAAGTATTTACCTACTTCGTTACAGTTGTTATGACTTTTAATTTACTATACCCAGGTGTACTAGGGTGACTTTAAAAGGAAGGCTTATCCAAGAGATTTTAAGACTACCACTTCACTACTATACTACTGCTACTATTAGTAGTAGTAATAACACTAGTGGTAGCAATAGTTATAGTTATAGTAGTACGTCGTAGTACTATGCCACTAATTGCGCTGTTGGTATATGTTTTAACTTGAGTATCAAATGGATGGGGTTTACTGCACCAGGACAACTCAACGCTAAGATGTCAATAACAAGCTTTTCTTTTTTTCTTTGCTTTTCTGTGATCACATGCAAACCCCATAGAGGTCATAGAGGACATAGAGGCCGCTTGAATAAGTCTATCCAACACAATAGTATCTGAGCACATCACAAAGACATAGTGCAAGAGAAGCTATCATCAGTACACACATACATCAGTCTGCCATTAAAGAGAAGAGTGTTTCTATAGGTAGTGTAGTGTAGGCGTACGGCAGCAGTAAAGAAATAATGTCCATGTGATGTTTTGTGTTCTCGCTCCTGCACTCCTCTTTTGATTCAAACAAAGTAGATGTTTGTCCTTTCTGTCCAGCAACGTGAGAAGTGACTTGTCGTGCCTTTTCATCGGAGGCTTGAATACGAGTAGGAAGATCGGACTAACTCTACGGACACACATGGAGATGTTATGCACTAAATGTAATGTCTCTGCCTTGTGACCTCAGAGGTAGACCTCTGAGTTGAGCTTGTTGAAGTTCCAGTGCGGGGGTAGATTTCGATCCAAAATCTTGACTCGTTTGTACTTATGACTCTGTATTTCATGTGTTTTTTGTGTGGGTGTGGAGAAGGCAATGTACTAGAAAAATAAGGAGATGGGAACCACTTCCAATGCAAAATGAAAACTATATATTCAGTCTAACGTCTGCAGAGATAAAAATGTGCACAAAGGTTGTCGAACGGTAAACATGGCTATATGATATGCACACTTTAGGTAACATTCTTTAAGTGGATGAAGAGTATATCCACTCAAAACGCTTAAAGTGCATAAAATGTGCATGCATTGCATTTACGATGTGTTTGTTTTCCAAGCAGCTTGTCTCTCTTTGCCTGTGCTGACGTTACCCTTCACGGCAAGCCTTGCCCACGTCTTGAAATTGTATCCTCGTGCGATGTTAAGACTCCCAGGTTGTCTTTAAAAGCAGTAAAGCTACTGATGTGTTACATTGCCACCGGAACAGTTGTAGGTCTTGCTCAACAACCCCTTCCCTCCATTAAAAGTGAGTTAATTGACAATGAGCCGGATCTCCTTGTGAAGGAGTAATGGACTGGGAGAGAAGGTCAGTTTGGGTGAATCAACGCTATTCTTGACTCGCTTCGATTGATTGTGAGATTAAAGGGGCAGTCCGAAAAAAATAACCATCGGTTTGTATAAAGTAAGAACAATTTCCCCAATGTATGTGTGTACTGTATGTATCATATCTGTTGTAATCAAAAGAATAAAGACTCCAATATTGCCTATACCATAAATGTAATCACTAGATCTTAAAAAAAACATGCTAGTCTGATCTCAGAATCACTTCCCCCCCTTCTCTTTTATCCTGTCTATTGGATTGGTCTTATATAGATGACTGCGTCCCCCCCCCACCCCCCACCCCCACCCCCACCCCCCCAACAGCGAATGTGTTAGCCTATTTAAGTGAACAATTTATCTTCTTCTCCTCTGTCAGCTTCCTCTCTTCTCCTCCACCTGTCCAGTCTGGGCATCTTTCTTCTCATCTCTTATTTTCTGTTTCATGCCATGTCACTCTCCGCGCTTCTGTTCTGCATCTTTCCATTTTTTTTTTTTCCTATCGCTGCTTTATCTCCTCCATCTCTCCAGCTGTCCCTCTTGTTCGTCTCTCCCTGCCCTCCCATCTGCTGATCATGGCCTGATTACTCTGCAGAGAGAGAGAGAGAGAGAGAGAGAGAGAGAGGCTCTTCCTCCCCGGGCTGTCCTTCTCCCCTGATGTCCCCCCACTCTGTCCCCTATCTATCAGACCTTCTTCAAACACAATCACTCCATCTCTCCATCTCCCACTGCTACCCCATACCTCCCTTCATTTGCCCTTCCATCTCGTCTTTCTCTCCCTCCACTGCTCCCTCCCTATCTCCCTATCCTCCACTTCATTCTTCCCTCCCTCCATCCATCCTTCCATCCATATCCTGTCTTCCTATGTTCCTCCTCCAATCAGTGCACACCCTACAGCAGTGGGGATCAGAATGTAGTGGAGATAGAGCGTGAGCCCAGATAAGCTCTCCCCACAGGTCACTGTCTATGTACCATCTGATAGGAATCAACCTGCACCCCGGGATACTGCTCCTTTTGTTGTGTTTTTCCTCTCTTTTACAGGCTGTTATTTTGTTTTCTCTTCTTCTTTTTTTTTTTGTAAATCCCTGCCCCCTGTTTTCTGAAATGGTATCAAAATCCGTTGCAGTGCAACGCCGATAGATCCTTTCTTCCTCCTCAATGTCATTACAGCGTTTGAATTGATTTCCTCTAGGTTCAAATGCGCGTACCACCGGGCGGTCTGGTAAAGTCAGCAGGCAAAGATCCTTGTCGCATGCCAAACCCTCTCTCTCTCTCATCTTTCCAGTCACTCTACACTGTATGCAATGAAACATAAATGCCTCAAGAAAAACAGAATATGCATGCTACTATTGATCAACTGACCACCCATCAAGCAGCTCCTCTTTTTACAATCATTTCTATCAAGTCACCCAGTATGGGGTTAGGTGGTGTTTGACAGCCCCAGCGAGTGGAGCATCCCCCCCCGGTAGAGGAAGGTCGTGGTAGAGGTGGATGGGAGTGGACCACACACACACACACCTCCTGCCACAGAAGAGATTTATCAGGCCAGCTTTGTTCCCCGAAACACATGGTTAATTTAGCAGCCATTACAGGTGACATCTTGATGAATAGAGAGGGCTGTTCACGCATACACAGGCAATAGGCATAAACACACATACGCACATACACAACAGACACGCACTCACGTGCACATACACAGAATAATGGTCATTTTACTGCAGTCTGCAGGAGGACAGGAGATAAAAGTTAGTGTTTGGAGAATGATGTGTCGGGATGGTTTCATTAGCTCGGAGATAGAATACTGCTGTCAGCGTCGTCGGCGATCATTCTACAAGGGGAAAATGATTCTTCCCTGCCATGCTAATACATTAACAAACTATCAATTTACTTACTGGCAATCTGAAATAATTAGGATCCTAAATAATCCTTAGTAATTAGTAATCCTACTAATCAGGATTTAAGGAATTTATCACTAATGGGCAAACCAGAAGAGCTACTGTACCTGTGTGTGGCGCTCCAGAGACATTAGCGTGTATATGCCGCCTACATCAGCCATGAAACGCGAAACCATTGTTCATTAAGGCCCTCCCTCCGATTTATCATCATTTTCAATCCCGTAAAAAAAAAAAAAACGACGTGTATTGATTCGGCGGAGCTGCCCTTCAACTACAGCTTTGAGTAGGAGGTTCCATACACACCGCAGATATTTGATCACTGTCAAAACATGTGTTGGTCGAGGTCTGCGACAAACATACACTGAGCTGTTCCGCGCAGGGCCGTCTATTCAAACCAACAGATGATATAGAGTTGTTCTGCCCACACACACACGCAGGAAACAGTCTGCCTACGGTTGAACGGCAGCCCAGAACCAGCAGCCGGGTAGAGAACGTCCTTTATGAGGGAGCGACTGTTCTCTCTCTCTCGTACTTCTCTCTATCTCTCTCTCTCTGGTGGCTTGGCAGGGAAGAGAACAGACATGTACACAATACACAAGACGTCTGTATGGATATCAGGCTGCGGCTCCACATGGCCCGTCGCTTTCTCCTCCAGTTCCCGCAAGCCCTGCAGGGACAACCGTGACAATTGAATGTACGTTTTGAAAACACGAACAAATTCATTTTTGCCGTGCTTTGTTGAATATTTATTGAAGGGGCAGCTTCAGGTGCAGTGGAAATTACACTGGATAAATGCAATGAGAGGCCCAAAGAATATGTAAAATCATAGCATAACTTTTAATAAAGAAATATCAGGTGGACGATATTTTCTTTCCCTGTGTACGATCTTGGTAACAATCACATCAGCTCCAAACCCGATTTGATTATAGTCTTTCACAAGTATGGGCCTCCCCCCCCACCCCATCTAATCCAGGCATCGGGGAGTGGAGCTGTGTCATTACCTTCGGCACTCAAGATGCATCCTGAAGGTCAGACCTGATAAATTGGAGAGACAGCTCTGTTATAGAGAGCAGCCATTATCCATGATACTGCAAAAGATGATTCACTGTCCTAGAGGAAAGGGAGAGGAGAGGAAGAGGAAGAGAGGAGATGAGACAAGAGGGCAAAGGCAGAGGAGACAAAAGGGGAAAGGAGAAGTATAAAAAGAAAAAGATAGAAGAAGGGGGGAGGAGGGGAAGGCAGAAATTGAGCTTCCTTCCAAGTGAGCTCAAACCTCCACGTGAGAACACCTCGGTGAAGAGGCGCGGTGAAATGCTGATAGCTGATCGGTGACAAAACTCCCCTACCCACTTAAAGTTGACACCTCGGCGCAACTGTTTCTCTCCACAGCAGGCAGTCAGGGATGATATCAGTGTACCTGTGAGAAGCTGGAATACTCCCAGCCCAGTTAGAACTGACACCAGGAAACAGCCTCCCTCCCTCTGCTCCCCCCCCCCCTGTCTCAACTCAACATTTTTTTTTTCCTCAGCGGAGATGTCTTGTGACAGAAAATCTGCACTGAAATCACTCCAACGAGGCTGTTCACTGCAGATATCCCCTTAGGCTGGATTTTAAGGAGGGAAACGCCTGCTGGTTTGAGTCAATTAAAATGAAGTTGATCCATAACCTTATCACGAAGCGATTTGCCAATAATCTTGAAACACGAGGACATCCTACTTTACCCCACCACCCCCCGATGCATATTTGAAACAGAGGGAAAGAACGCTGCTGTTACGGCAGAGCCGAGCCGAGCCAGCCTATGGGATATCCCGTCCTAATAGGGGTCTACTTGAACCCTGAGCCCCCTCTTCCAGTCTGTCTCCAGCTCCTCTCTGCAGGTTGTGCTGTGGTGATGAAGTGCTGTGTGCCTGTAGTAGTCCAGCGGTGTGCCATGCATGATAAAGAGCAAAGAGATTGTGGGGGAAGCCTGGGGAGGGCTGTGCAGTCCAGCTGCTGGTACAAAGCTGCAGGCTAGGAGCCGGGGGGTGAATAAGTGATTTGCATGGCGGTAAAACTCTGATGCAAATAGGGTTGGTGAGGTAAAAAAGGCATGCATAAACAAAGGTGAGGGCCCGCGTTCATGTACAGATGCAAAAGCAATGCTAATGCAAAAACGCACACAGACACACAAAAAAACCCACACAAGCAGCACATACACACAGTCACCCTCGTGATGCTCTACGCCAGAGAACACAGACAACACTTGGATGTTGAGGAAAACATGCACCTTAAGTGACACAGAAACAACCTGTTTTTTTTCTTCTTCTGCAAGGTACATTCATACCTTAACCTCTAATGTAGTACATTCGTTTCCTAGACAGAGAGGTGGAGGTGTATGAAAAAATAAAGTGGAATCCAAATGAGCTCAAAAACAAGGCGAAAATCAATCATAAATTAGATCTGTTGTAAATGTATTCAAAGGAAAATGTATCTTTTGGAATGTCGGGGGGGGGAAAAAAATCAAGACAGGCACCAGAGAGTTCACTTCCTTCAATAAGACCCCCCATAGCTCACTCTGACAGATATCCGCTTCATCTAACACTGCTACTACTGTGAGCATGTACATATGAGTGTGGGTATATACTGTGTGTGTGTGTGTGTGTGTGTCTACCTGCTGAAGGTAGCTTGCAGTTTCAAAGCTCAGAGGAGTAAATTAGAAGCAGAGCGATGTTGTGAAGAGGGGAAGGGTAGTACTTACTAGCGAGTGGGTCGGACGTCCAGGGCCCGGCAGCACTACTGGCCTCATCTCAGCGGTCCAGGGTGGACAGGATGACCTGAGGTCGGGGTTGGGAAGTCCAGACTGAGACAGGCAGATGCCACTTTATAGGTCAACCACACTCAGGGGTAATTCAAAAGTTAGAGGTGTAAAGTTTTTCTGCTGCTGCAGCTTTTACCTCTCGCAACATATTTTATATTGACACAATTTTGGATGCTCTTGTTTTTGTATTGATATTGAAGTAAAGCTTTACATAGAGCTTTATTTATTTAGGGGCATTCTGATGTCTAAATAATGGTGCTAAGTCGCATTTTGCATTTGGGACAGCAGGCAGTATAGCAACCCCGGCTGAATGATGGCCAGCTCTCTCTGACTGATGCTTCATAAAGGTTTAATCTTCATAAATACACCATAAGAGCTATAGAAAAAAAAATTAAAACATTTTAGCCACCTTTTATACGGAATCAGATTTGGGTCAAAATGTATCATGCAAAAGATTGACAATATCAAATTGACAGCAAAAGTAATTTCATTGCATTTCAGAGCAAGACATAAGCTCTAAGACAGAAAAACAGTAGTGATAACAAATTATTTTTAAGCGACTTCATACTGATTGCCAATGATGGATTCACATCAGTATCCTTTGATTACAATTTTAATTTAATTTTTTTTACATCACTGCATGACTTTCTTTGCCTTCGCTGCCTGCCAGCTTTTTTCATTTACAACTCTGGCCAAATCCTCTTGTGTTGGTGGGCTTTAGAGGGATACATGTCCATTGGTCAATACATTCTAGAGTGACAGCTCAAAGCACAAGGGGGTCATTTACAAGCAGAGCTGTAGAGCCTTGCTCTCGTCTTAGCATTGTCTCGGTCCCTATTTTGACACAGACTTTGGTCTCGGCCGCTATGTTGACTCAACTTTTTCCTAACTATCTTCAAAATATCATATCTTCAAAGATATGGTGTTACTCCACCTGGTCCACCTTTGTTTATTTTCTTCCCCAGCACTGCCAGAATGTTGCTGCAGTTCACTGAGAGTTGAATTAATGTTTTCTTGCCAAATAAACAGCTCCGTTTCAAAAACAAAAAGAAATTGGTAATTGCAAGTTGTTTTCATTTTAAAGAGCACAACTGTTCTGCACCTTGTCCTTAATTAACGCCTGATTGTTGGCATCTGCTGGGAAGACTATAAAAGCCCTTCAACAACCTTCACTCTCTCTCACACAGCAGCCGCAGTGCTCTTACCCGCCACAGCCGTTTGCCTTTTCCTCAGTTTGGTTACAATAAACTTTATATGGTTTTGTCCACATAGATTGTGGTTTTCTGACTCCTTTATGTTGCTTCCCTCGAGCCGGGGTCGTAACACAACTTCCTCTTTAAGTTGGTACCATATGGCAAAGAGGTTCATGTATTGTTTGTCTAAATGTGTTTAATTCATCACATTTAAAAACATTAATAAATAAATAATAAATAAATAAAATAAATAAAACAATGACAAATAACACTAAATATCTCTGGAAATTTGTAAATAACTTACATTTAAACCAAGTGGTTTTATCAACTCACTTAAGCAATAACTTCAGCTTGAGTATGTGATCCACAACATTTCTCACTCTCCTTCCTTCAGTGTCAACTTTTGACAGCATGACAACAAAACGTCCCTGTTGTCTTAGCTGGGCTTTACAAGAGAAACAGCCCGTACTTCACATAGACCCATAAAGAAGTCTAATAAGATCAGACAACAACAGTCGTCAAACTTATACGGAGAAAACCGGTCAGTCCTCCCGACGGACTCTTCGATGCATCACCTCCCAGGACACAGTGTCCCTCCCCGGCAGTGACGACTCGGTAGGTGAAGTGAAGTTGATTTCAATCAAAAAAGTGTCATCACTTTCCACAGTACATGGTGTGTCAGCATGTGTTTCACATCATAATACCTTGTGGAAGCTGTAAGATTAAAGGAATGGACGCCATTTTTAGGACTGCGAGTAGAGGAAAATTGAACAACAAAAAACTACAAAAAAGCCAACATCGTGACCAACATTTTCCACTTCCGGTTAGTCGATGACAACTTGAAGTATCTAAAAAAACAAACAGTTCAGAACTCGATTTTCTGTTTTTAATGCCTTTTAAATGATTGGAAAATGTCGGACGCTCTTGGGCGCTACAGTGAAATACAGAAAGGGCGCTCCAGGGCACTATGGGGTCCAGAGGGTTTTAAGCTACTTGACCCTCTACCTGCTCCAGGGGGTGCTGCACTAGCTGGCTCACTCTACGCCCCAACCACAGGATAATTTCCCCCGTAGAGGATTAACAAAATATATCAAATCTAAACCCAAATTCTGTGTGTTAGGTAGTTACATGATTTGCTGCATGTTATATCTCTATCTCCCATCTAATAAAGCAGCCTTAAATGGCCTTTGGGAAAAAAAACTTTTAATTGGGCGACCTGTTGGAGTATGTTTGATCCAGCAAGAACTACAGTGAAGGATAAAAGACAGGCTCTCCGAGCATTTGTTGTATTATAATGTTATTTAGGCAGTTTTAAGCCTTAAGAGAACATCTGCCATCGTAGAGGGAAACTTTGGACAGCTGTTGATAAACTGTGATGTGGCAATCATCTTTACCATTAAATAATTCATAATTCATCCCCCCCCCCATTTCCCCAGAGGAAAGAGCAATTAAATGACTGAGAGAAAGAGCAATTAAATGATAGTGAAAGTTACAGTGGGTTGTATCTTAAATCCATTTTGCTTCCATCACGCCCAAGATGAGGGTTCCAAATAGACTCAGTAGACGAGGTGATTGTCAGGTTCGGTGATTGATTTTCTCGTGGGATGTAACAGTACAACAGAGCAGTGTTTTTTCCCCCCAAATTCTCCTGTTCATGTGAATCTCTAAGCAGTCCCGGGGGGACGCGTCGAGCAGAACAATCACTGTTTTGTTTTGGTAACTCATCCTCAACCATGCAAGCTGACATTAAATCCAAATGTTTCGTGACGTTCAGCAGCTTCCCTATGAATACTTCCAAGTTTCCATCTAGCAAAGGCAATTTGTTCTGAGGGGAATGAAGGTTATCCAGATGGATCCAGAGCGTGGCCTCAGTGTATGATTACATGTTTAGCTCCAGAATCGAGGTAATCCTCAAAGGGTATTACCCTGTAGCAGCCTACCTGTGGATATGCATCACAGGGCTTTAAATCTGCACCCAATCTCCCTCTATCTTTCCCCCTGCGGCTTTTTTCTATCAAACAGTGGCGATTCTGTGTACTTCCTCCTGAAGGGGTGCTCTTCTGTTCTCCAACTACATGGTAGACAGCTGACCCTCAAACCAAGGTGCCTCCTCTAACTGGCCTGGATGTTTTATTCATGGCACCTGTAGGACACGGCAAACTGCTAGACCACAACCAAAACAAAACATCTCAGTCACCTCGGGAGAATCGCTTTCCCTTGTTGAAATAAGACATCTCGCATCTCTGTTGTGGCATTGCTGTAATCCGCACAATATGCAACCACACTGTGACAATCATTTTACAGGACGGTTGTAAATCCTTTATTTAACAAGTCTATGTGACTGAGAACAGATTCTTACTGTGTACACCCGAGGGGAGAGGTTATACGCCGATTCACACCAGCCCAATCTCTTCTAATGCTGGACACTGAGCAATTCCACTGGAGCAATTGGGGGTTAAGTGCCTTGCTTAAAGGTAGTGTATAGTTGTTTAGGAGGAGAGTGTGTCTCATTTACTTCTCCAGCCCCCTAACCTTTTCCAGGCACTGGATTTGAGCCAGCGGCTTACGGTCACAAAATTTCTTCTCCTTCACGGAAAATGTAATTTCCTTTCCTGATCAATAAAAACCAGCCATCGGTGGATTCAAGGCGATCCGACAAGAGAGAGCACAATACACCTAGTGTGCGCAACAGCTGTGTATTGTAGAGATTGATACAACGTCAAATGCTCAGTAATCAGAGAGCTCCCTGTCTCTTCTCCTTGATCATTCAGACTGAGTCAGAGTCAGTCTTTGATCAGTCTCTGGCACCGCAGCCAGGGACAGACCAAAAAAAGAGAGACGGAAGTACAGAGGCGAGGACAGACACAGCCATGTATTTACCCCTGCATTTCAATTCCACTAATGATTATTCACATCCAGTCACTGTATAACAGCTTGGAGGAAGCCGAGCGCTGAGCCAAAGCCTTTATTGTAGCAGATCTGAGTGAACATTATTGCTTTTGCTGCATGAAACAAACGCTTCGAGCAATAACGATGATTATCATTATCTGCCGAGGGACACGCTTGACACAAATTGTCTCTAAAATGTCTGTAATTGAGTGATGTGCCCCCCTTTTTTTTTAGGGGTCGAGCAAAGTTTTTACTGTGCTTTTGAAAATCTAAAGAAAAACCTTAAGTCATACTGTTCAGAATTGTAATATCCAAGGAAACCTGTGGGGGTAATTTGACCCCCTTGTCTCAAAGCATTCTACTTTAAAATGTTATCACCTTTTACCAATTATAAGAAAGAAAGAAAGAGAAAGAAAGAAAGAAAGAAAGAAAGAAAGAAAGAAAGAAAGGGAAATATTAGCACTGATTTGATTGTACCTTAAAAGGTTGACCAATAGAGTGGTGACGTATTTTTGTAGGCCAACCCGGAAGTTAGCATCGCCCTGGTTCCCTCAACAAAAAGCCAATGGGATTTTTCCATTGGATTTTGGATTATTGCAAAAGTTTATGATACTTCTACGTTTTGTTCAGCAAGATAATCTTCACAAATGAACACCACTTTTATGATTTTCGCCAGAAGTAAAAAGCTAACGCTATAAACAAACTACACCGCGGTCACATGACTTCAACGTCACCACTACTAAAAATACTATAAATTAATAAATCTACAAGCTGGAAAGTTTGAGTTAGAATAGTTTGGAAGAGCGCGAGTATAAACACAACTAGAGGCTGTAAAGGCGGACTAGTGAGTAGATGAGTTACCGTGTTCGGCGTGATGCGTTTAATGTCCCCGACAACCTCTGTAGTCTCATTTAGCCACTTGTTAGCAACCGCCTTTTTTAAGACACGTAAAAGCTTCAAAATTCATGAGTGGGGTATTGACTGACGTATTTTATGTCGTAGAACAAAACGTGAAAACCTCTTAAGCTTGTGTTAACCACAGATCTTATTTCAGGCACCTAACCAAAAACCCATTCAAAAAACCCATTGACTTCGAGACAAGTTAGCAAAAATGCTAACTAATTTCCTGGTTTTAGGACTCATTTCTGCACCACTCTATACAAAATACAAATACTGTCCAGGTCAGCATTGAGTTGGTTGTGGATTTTTGCATTGCATTTATTTTTTATACCCAATTCCCAGTGACCAAAGATTGCAGTAATGTGTAACTGTTTAATGTCCTCTCCATATCTGGCCAGGACAGAAAAGCAATGTCTCTATCTGAAAAACCATCCCCAATACCTACAGCCCTCCAGACACAGCATCACCATGACCCAGTCCAGGTGTGACTTTATGTATACATTAAACTGCACATTACTTTTGATTTTTATCACCTTCCACTGCTCTCACTGGGGTGTTGCTATGGTAGAATGGGGTTAGGTAGGACCAAGGGGGGATGGCTACAGTAAAAAGCAATGACAGGAGAGGAAAACTCCAGACGCTACCTTAGATCTTAGAGTATAAACTGTTTACATCTGACATACAATGCTCCGACAATATGATGACTCGGTGCGAGGTGAATTTTAAAAAGCTTTTTCGCTGCTGAAGTTGGAACATGTAGCGAGAGGAGAAAATGGAAATCGAAGCGCCTCTGATTATCCAAACCAAATGAAGGTCACAAATGGAAGCGGGGAACAAGTTCTATTATGCGCTCCTTCTGCCTGCAGGTGAGTATTCTTTATGCTTTTACATGTAAATAGGAGCTGAGTTGTGGACAACACAATAGGACAAAAAAAATAAAAAAGAATTACCCACCAAACACCGCACGGTGGCTGGAGAGAGAGAGAGAGAGAGAGAGAGAGAGAGAGAGAGAGCGAGAGCGGTGAAGGCGAACAGAGAAAGGCGGAGGATTGTGAGATGGATGCGGGGTTAGAGGAGACGGAAGACGGAGCAGAGGAGGGGGGCCGGGGGGGGGGGGCGGCTGTTACTGGGTGAAGGAGGCTGGGGAGGAAAAAGAAAGTGTGAATCTACGGGATATTGGATTTCCTGACCTGGCCAGTGGAGGGCGTGAGGATGGATTGGCCACTACGGACCGACCGAGAGAGAAAGAGGAAGGAGAGAGAGGGAGAGGTGGGGGGGGTGGGGGGAATGGAGGGATGGAGAAAAAGAAGGGAGTAAGGAGAATATCAATGGCCAGCCAGAGACACGTATGGATTTCTCTTCTGTCTCCTCAGACCCTAAGTTTACAGCAGCCCAGCAGCGGATCGAATAGGGAGGGAGAGAAAAAGTGCCTGCTGATCCTCCCCAGAGAAATCAACACTTATGCATGAAAAGCTTCTTTGAGTGTTAACTTTGTTTTCCCGTCCATTGTTCAATCGAATGCGCTTGTTTTTCATGTCCCTTCTGTTTACACGTTGACACAATATGAAAGTAAGAAAGTAAGTAAAGATGGCGACAGAAAATAATGAAAACGACATCAATGATAAAACAAGACGCCCCGTGCCTCAGAGTGAACTAATAATGAAAAAAAAGAAAATGTATGAATAAGTGTGGTTATTACAAAGTGCTGCCTTGTGACCATTTCCATAATTCCAATTATTGCCCGATGACAGAGTTCCTTCCCGACGTGATTTGTGCTGACTGTTAATACCATCAGCACAAACAAAAGAAATATCTCGTTGGTTCTCGAGCTGCCAATGTGTCAGCGCCCCGTATAACATATAACATCAGGAACACAACGGCAAAGACATGCCCGAGCCTTTTGCTCTTCAAAAAGAGAGAATACAGAAGAAAAGGAATAGAATAGAGTAGAATAGAATAGAATAGAATCGTGGCCTTTGAGCCCCTACAGGAGGATTGCCTGTGATGGGAGATAATGAGTAAATCAATAAGGCTGGTTGTAAAACTCCGGCTAAGTCATGCCTGCTCAGTTGGGGGTAAGCTCTGTCTTGCCATCAGCCCTCCAGCATCAGCGGAAACATGGCTGCTGTGTGTTACATTTATGTGTGTGTGTGTATCTTTGTCGGTTTGTGAGAGTGTGTGAGAGGAAAGGGTAAGCGTGAATGCTTCATCTGCCACATCCCTACTTAAGTACATGGCACTATCTGTAACAGGGACAGAGGTGGAGGGAAGGGTGTGAATAAAGCATGTGAATCGGCATACTGTAATAGTCCTGCATGCATAAGGCAACCATCCTCTCCCACTGCGAGTCACTAGTGTGTAGCCAGAGATCGGCCGTGATCCCGACCCCATACAGTATATTTCATAACTAACCCGTGGAAAAAAAATGCATCCCCAAACTTTTTTTTTTTTTTCTCCACCCATTTTATATCAATCAACAAAACGTGAGTGAATTGCACAATCTGCATCCTTGACATGTTATTCCCCATCTCTTCACATCAAAGAGGTGTCCGGTGAGGATACTGCATGGTAGTATTTCACAGTCTTTCCGATTGTACAGCGTGGAGCAGATAGCTACGTTACGGCAGACTACGAGGAAAGGAGGGGAGAGGAGAGGCGAGGAGAAGCAAGGAGGGGAGAGGAGGAAAAGGAGACCTTGCATTGCTTACATATTCAGGTCAGAGCCTCGCTCTAATCCACATACACTCCAGCTCTGTCCCCCATGTGTGCCCTGCCCTTAAGAAGACAAACAATGGATATCCTTCACTCTCCTCTAGATCACCTCTTTCAACGCATTATCCTTCATCTGTCGGCCAAGTGCCACGCTCGCTCTCTCTCTCTCTCTCTTCCTGTCTCTCTCTTTTTCTGTCTCTCTGTTTCTGCTTCCCTCTCTTACACACATGCAGCAGTATATAGTAATGCAATGAGTAGAAACCCGTCAATACAAAAAACAGAATGCATTCTGCAAAAATGCTCACCAAAAAACAGGTTTTAGCCGTAAAACCTCTCTCACTTTGTGTTTGCTTAAGAGGGATTTTTAGTTAAGCCCAACTTAACAGTCAGTGAGTTTAAGCAAAGGTGCTCCACACTTTCTCTCCTGCTGCATAAACACTCAATATATGCTAAGCCTCATTCTCCTGGTGTGCATAATGCAGCCTGGATCTCACCAAGCTCCTGTGGACCCGCACATATGGCCCCACCCTCGTTACTCCTTCTGCCAATAGCTGCCAAGAAAAATCAATATGTCAATACACATCGCAAATGTTGGGTCTTGACTTTGCAAGGTAATGTCTGCTTGTCTCTGCAACTTTGCTCTGCGCGCAAAAAAAACGGAGCCTTCACTCTCCCACGGACTTTTGTCTGATGAAAAACACAAACATGGCGGCCGTTCAGTGTTGTTGGACTTGAATATGACAGGGGCATTCTGTACCCTTGCTCTGTTCATCCTTCACATACCTCTATCTATCTATCTATCTATCTGTCTGTCTGTCTGTCTGTCTGTCTGTAGTAGAACTTTCACCCTCTCTCTGCTTGCAGTAGAGGAGGATTTGGACTGATTTCAAATGGAGACCACAGCCCGGAGACTGTGTTTCTGGGTATCTTCCCAAGGCCCCACTGCATTTATGCATGGTGCTCAGAGGGGTGGGAGGGGAATGCCGAGGAGGAGAGACAGGGCTCAGAACTAAGAGCCCAGAGACTCCTGTCTCTCTAAGAGATCGGTTCTGCTCCGAGAACTCTATCTACCGTTAATCCTCTGTCTCTGAGGGACACACACACACACACACATGTGTATGCGCACAGCCACATAGGCACACATACACATACACATACAAACACCTACACACGTGCAGTTGACATTTACAAACACACACACAGAGGGCACGCAGCACATAATCAAACTAGCTGCAGGGGCACCCTACCCTCCATGGTAGGCATTGTACAGTGTATGAGAAAAAATAAAGAATAATGGTAGCTATTATCAAAATTGTTTCCTCACTCATTGCCATTTTCTAATACTGTGTGCTATTTCCAACATGCACTTTACAGCAACAGTTGGCTTAGGGCCTGATTGCTTGCCCAAAGCACATGTTGACATCCCTGGTGAAGCATATAAACCCTCTCCTTCTGGAAGAGTTCCCACACAGAACACAGGTGTGTCACAGATCAATAAAGCCGAAACATATATTTTATTTTGAAATATCTTATCTTAAGTAAGTAAGTAGGTAAATAAGACTGTCTTGCATTGATATAATAATTCAAATCAGCAAAAGATTCGTTGCATTTCAAATACACACATGCTGCTTCCTCGGTTGTCAGCTATCGACATGTTACGATAAACAGCTCACTGAAACCTTAAAGTGCCATTCATATTTTATTTAGATATAACTTTCTATTATAAAGCACTGGGAGCAGCAAGGCTAGTTCAGTCTGTCAGAGAGGCTTCATGAATAGGGCGACAGAGGAGAGACCATACAACCCTGTCAGACATGTCTGGAACCTCTCAAGGTTGTTTCTCTCCAAGGATCTTAGTCTCAGCAACTCTCAACCTTTTGTTCTATTTTGATACAAGCTCAGCCCTGAACAGCTTTTTGGGTGATCGCTGATGAAAAAGTCTTCAAGTGAGATGAATACGAATAATCCATGGCATTTCAAAGTTATGTTAGAATTAATCATTTGGCTCCATCCATAGCTACACTTAGCCAAGACATATTTATCTATTTTAGGTGAAATTATCATCTTTTTGATATTGATGATGATGACAAAGAGCTGATTGTTGTTGATTTAAGCTGAGTCTCAGCTGCTCCTACTAAATGACTCCATGTAATTTAGTGTAAGGCCAAATTTAATTATATGTTTAACGGGTGCCCGGCGTCACTTTTTCTACAAAAAAAAAAATTGTTCATGCATCGCTTTTACGCCGTCCTAGAATCTTTTTTGTGGCTTTTTGTGGCATCTGTTAAACAGTTAATTAAATTTGCATGGCCTAAACAGTGTTAATAAATTGCAGATATTTGTATGCCAACTATCAAACATTCAGTCTGGGCTATAGACCTCTCTCTTGGGCCAAATAAGCATTTATTACATTAAGAAATATAGTAAAATTAAATTAATATTGGAAAATGTCTTAAATTGAATGCAGTGACTGTGACATAACAAGTCCAAAAGATACAAATAACACTAGACTAGAAGAGCAATGATCATCAGTGGTAAATCAGCACATAGTCAGCACGTCATTATGTTTTGTTAGCCTATAAAACATAGTGGACTATGAAATTAGTGTTGACGTCTGTGTGTGTGTGTGTGTGTGTGTGTGTGTGTGTGTGTGTGTGTGAGAGAGAGAGAGAGAGAGAGAGAGAGAGAGAGAGAGAGAGAGACAGAGACAGAGAGACAGAGAGAGAGAGAGAGAGAGAGAAATTCCTGGAGCCATCTCTTTTTGTTCAAAACTGTCCAGTGCTAAATGTTGAATGACTTTTGATTTTCTCATGTCAAGTCATTTCTATATGACTATTTTTCTTTTCAAGTTTTAAAGCCCCAATGCAAAATTGATTTAGTCATATATTGGTTTCAAAATTTACAAACAATGTAAACAAATCTTTCACAGACTCAAAATTGATACACATTTTTAACTGTCACAATCTGTCACTGCTTTTTTCAAAATCAAACTGAGAATGAATATATGTCTTCAGTCGAGTGAATCAAAACATAAACAAAGCCTGTACTGGGACAACAATATCTCAACAGGGGAACCATACTTGCAATTATATATTGGGGTTTTGGGTGCGACTCTCAAGCCTGGCCCATTGGAATCCACTAATTGTTAGCTAGAAGGTTGGAGAGTCCCTCTAAAACAAACTAGGCAAAGTTCAGTTCCCGTCTTCACCAGGCGGGTTGATTCCAGAATACTCTCTTTAAATCTTCAACTTGTCCTCTTTACTCTATTCCCAACTTGTTTGTTTTTTTAAATGTTTTAAGCTGCCTCTCAGATGAAATCATAGTCAACAGACTTCAAATACAGGCCACTAATCTCCCTTCCTTGGGAAAATACTATAGAAAGTTTTTTACATTTTACATTTTAAAGTTTACATTCAAGGGAAGAATTTCCTGTAAAGGAATTGTATTTTTGAAAATTGTTATTCAGGGTTTCATGCCAACCACAGCATTGATAAAGCACTTGTTGAGGTGGTCATTGACCTAAGAGTCAATGCTTACTCCAGTATGCTCTCCATTCTGGTGCCACTTGATCTGAGTGCGACACTTGATGCGGTTGATTATGACATCCTGACAGACTTGAGCACTGAGTGGGCTTCTGTGTTCTAGCTCCACGGTGGTTCCGGGTTTATCTGACTGGATGTGATTTTTATATTTCCCTAGGTGATTATTCTTCTAGAAAAGTTCACTTTAGCTGCAGTGTCCCACAGGGATCCATTCTTATCCATTTCCTTTTTAATTTTACCTTCTCCCTCTAGGTCATCTTATCAGAAGACACAACATTGACATTCATAACTATGCTGATGACACCCAACTGTATATTTCCTTGTCACCTGGTGAGTTGGATCCCATGAACACTGTGATTAACTGTATTGAAGACATTGATTTGTGGATGTCCCAAACCATTCCAACACAATAGAGATAACATTGAAATTCTAGTTTTTGATCGTTGATCGTCTCGATTGTCCCTTACGTTTATCTCCCAGGTAAAAACCCAGGGGTGATTTTTGATGCAATTTTGTAGCTCATGTCAATATCACCATATCTGTTTTTTTTATATATTGCTTAGGTGTTTGTTTTTTTATTACCAACAGATTTGATTACTGCAATGCTCTGCTTTTCTTTAAGAAATTGCTGGTCCCCTGCAACTTATTCAAAATGCAATAGCACAGGTTTCAACAAGGTTGAGCAAAACAGATCATATTCCACCAATTTTAAAATCCCTACACTGGCTCCCAGTCAGCTCCAGAATCAATTTAAACATTCTTTTATTGTTTTTTAAATCTCCCAACAGCATGGCACCCACATATTTATGTGATATACTTGTTCCATATGAGCAAAATAGATGTCTTAGATCATTTACCTCTGGCCTTTTAACCGTCCTTACTGCAAGAACCAGGATAGAATTTAGCTTCTATGTCCCCTATGAACAGTCTCCTCCTCACAAACACTGAAAGAGAAGATGGCTTTAAGAGAAAATTAAAAGCACACCACTTCACTGTTGCATTTGATTAAGTTCTTTTAACCATACTTTATGTTGGTCTTTCTAATATACTATATTATAGTTTTTTTTTTACACTGTTTCAACTGTTTTCAATTCTTTTTCATCATTGCATCTTTGAATGAATTGTGCTCTATAAATAAATAATACAACGTATTGGGCCAGTTTAACAATGCAGATTACTATAATGTGTGGCATTATTTATAATGCTAGCTGTTTGGTTCTACTTCCTGTAAGGGCTCTTTGGAGGTATCTAGTTGAGATATTTGAATTGAAAGATCCACAACAGGAAAATATTGTTTCAAGAGGTGATATGATTGTATGTGATGTTGATGGGGACAAAACAACATTAAGACAATAATAATAGACAGTGCAAAATGGGAAATACATTAGATTGTGCTCATGTATATCCAATGAAAACATAAAGGGAACAACTGACTGCCCTTCATAGCAATAGACAGTTTACAATGGCCCTGGGGGAACATGACGCACCAGGGGAGAGGAGACACAAGTGTTTTGATTAGTAATACTAATTATCTTCAGACCGTTAGCAAAGAAGAGAGAGCATTAAGTTAAATGGCCTGTTCCAAATTCTCTTTGTTTCAGCAGCATAAATAGCTATCCAGCCAATCAGATTTTCATCTGTCTTATTTTCTCTCCCTATCTATCCCTCTAACCCTCCCCCTTCTCTCTATCTCTCTCTCTCTCTCTCTATCTCTGAGAAGAGTAAAAATGAGCTGAGATCTAGTTCATTACAATGAAATCAGACAACATTAAGCTGTTCTCCTACATCAGCCCTTTGTCAGATGAGGTGTCGTCAATACAAAGCACAGAATGACAACTCAACTCATATACACACTCGGCTCTCCGCAGACCAATGAATGGACTCCACAGCTCTGCTGTCAAACTTTGATGATAATTACAGTAGATATTGTCACAGTGGATGCAGCCCGATAAAACACAAACACACCATATGCAGATTGGCCAGTTTAACAGGCTGAGGATAAATCAACATTTAGTGTGCACCGACACTGGGGAAATATTTATCCTGGAGGACAAACGATGTGTGTGACAAAGCGGCCATGTTGGGAGAAGTAAATAAGGCAGATTAACAGTTCTGGTGCTCTGGTGCTCTTGTGTTCCTAGAGATGCTCTAGCAGGACAGATGGAGGCAGTGAGACATGCAGCCCTCATTGTCATCATCACAGACTGGGCAAAACTGTTGTTTGAATAGATCAAATTGAGAATAAAATCAGCATGAAGAGTGCTTGATTTAGTTTATCTTGCAAATGTTGTGCCCTGCAAATGCCTGGCATGTAAACAGGAGCCAGGACCTGAGGATGATCCATAAATAGGCAGCTTTTTTCAACTTTTTGAGTAATCAGTAAAAACTATTTCAAATTATATATATATATATTAATATATTTTCACTCAGCTCTGCATTGCCATCCCTTTTCGACATCTCAGGCTCAGCATCATCATTCACCTTTACAGATGTTTGTTCTCTCCTCGCCTCAAAAAACTCCTACTGTTCACTTTAGCTCCCCCGTCATACTGTTTCACCGAAATAGGTTGTATCTTTTTTTTCTTTATCAGATGAGACTGCCTGATATTGACGCCGATCACTTGGTAAGTTCAAGCCAGTCGGATGAAAGTCAGCAAACAGACCCAACAGGCCAGGTGTAATCAAAGCCACCCACATCTATACTTTGTGTTGTATTATCACTCCTGAATGAAAAGATGGCAATCTTTTTTCAATCTTTGATCTGACCTAACTGAGAAATGTCATCTCTTTCATTTGGATCTCAACCAGAGTTGAAGCCATTTATGTTTGCAATCTCTTGGAAATTATGGGGGTGATAGCTTTTCTCTAAATGCCCTGGTTGTCCTCTTTCACAGCACCAAGGAGTTCTGCAGTTGAATACTGAAATTGAAAGAGTTGAAAGGGTGACGGAGAAGGACACCCATTTAAATCAATTAGATTTCCTTTTTAAATGACGTGGATAGATTAGCTTTTATAATAAAGCAAAATCATGTGAAAAAAAACACCAAGCTGTTACTAAGTGAATATTCTATATTTCCCAAAATAAATAATATACGTGCAATCTTTTGAAGCTCTAACACATTTCAGTTACCTCCTGGCAAAGATCAGACTGAGACACTGAGAGACAGATCAGTGAAAGACTCCCAAGGGAGAACTCTGTCTCCATTGCACTGTCGGTAACACCAACACACGCATGCTCACAGACTCAAACATGCAGAGATACCACACTCTCTCACACACGACACACACATATTCTCACACTCTCTGTACATGCACACGTACAGGCACACACACACACACACAAACACATTGTCACTGTGAGTTTCTCTGCTTATTTACACTGCATAATAAATGTGAAAGAACTCAGAGACATTGCAATTACAATCATTATTACCATAAAAACAATCCCTGTGTATAGTCACACACCAGAAGGACCCATCTAATTGAATCTATTTCCTTTGCAGATGATGGATTCACCTTCCGTCATGGTGGATGTTGTCTGATTTCCATGCTGGGGAAATAGGGTTTTTATTTCCTGGCTTATCTCGGCTGTCTCTGCCTCATCTGCTGCTGGTTTCGTGAGCCTCTCGCCCCCTCTCTCTCTCTTTCTCTCTCTCTTCCTATTTCTCTCTCTCGCTCGCTCACATCACCTGCAAGAACCAGCAGAGATATGATAATAATTGGCCATTTTGTGCTCGGACAGCTGCTAACATGAAAGTGACAGTAACTTCAGCTTGGAAGGCTGGCTCTAACCTCTACAACAGGTTCCTCCTAATAACCAGGATAGCCTCCTCTCCCTCCACATACGCCATACGCACTTTTACCACAGTAATAAATGCACCTAGGCAATAGGCATGAACACACACATACACACACATACACGAGCGTGACCACTGTCTCCACTGATCTGACCTATTCTTGATCTGAATCTGAGAGCTGGAACAGACGTATGTCTCCCATATACAGATTAAAAAGCCTCTTATCTTGCCTCTCAAAGGCTTTAAGCAAGGACGCTTTGCTCCACTGAATAATGAATGAGAAAGTTCCACTTGACTTGTAGCTTTTAATTTAAACCAAGCCATTACCTAACTTATTTCAATTAGGCATCCTCCAACCGTATGGAGCTGGCCGGCAAAAGTGTGGGATCATGCTTTTTTTTTTTTGACTGAGCCTCTCCGTAAATGCATAAAGCAAATGAAATCATTTCATAGTGTTACAGTGGAAAATCATGAAATTGAATGGAGTGATTCCGCTATTCTGCAGGACAACCTGCGGCTTGTGTCCCGTGTATCACAGATCCAATCGATGCCTCTAAAGCTTTAATCACATCTAACTTTAATGCTAGCCACATCTCCTAGGTCTAATTCTTTACTTTCACACCAAATTACTTTTTGGCCCAGGGTACATTTTCTCGAAAATGTATCTGTGGTCACAGCTTTAGTGGTCTGGCCGTGATCCATTGATTGACACACAGCTAAAGGCTGAATCTCAGTGGATAGGGTTCCAGGTAACAAATATGGCTGTATCTGTGGAATTACTGCACATGCAACTACACCTACAATACGGAAAGCTGAGATTGAAGCTTAAGCCCTGGGGTAACCACTATGGTTGGCCATGTATTTGGCTGCAGAGAGACAGAGAGACAGTCATAACACCTTTACCAAGTCTGGGACCAATTCGAGATCCAGTCAGGTAGTGAACTAAAATTCTGAATTGTAGTAGTTAATGAAAATGCTCACAGCAAATCTGTTCAATTTCATCGTTTGAGATCCATTTCACCAGTTTCACTCTATCAAAAATGATTCCCCTCAAACTGGGATTTGCCCGTGTGCTATTATGACTACTGAAACAGAAAATATTCTCAAATGTATGCCCTATCTGATCTTTAATAATAAAAGACTGTCTTGTAATTCTGTATTTCTTTGGAAAGTAGCATGTTTGTCCCTTTGAAAGAGTCAGAGTGCCATCATGTGGTAATGCCTCTTAACTGCAGCCCGGTGTGTAAAAGTACATTACATTTAGATTGAAAGCACGTTCACTCGGATGCAGCTGTACATCAAGTATGTAAACATGCTCTTTATTTAGTGATTCCTCTGTGTCATTATTGACATCCATCAATGCTTCGGCACCTAAACAAATAGGCATTCACATTCGGTTGGTAAATGCTTGAAGAGAACAATTTCTGTTGGTTCCTGTAGGTGTCTCTCCTCACCCAAGAGTACTTCTCTTTTTTTGGATCTTTGGCAAATCCAATAACCTAGGGTAAATGTAGTTACATCACCATAGCAGAGGAGATACTGAGACCAGTGTGTGTGTGTGTGTGTGTGTGTGTGTGTGTGTGTGGTAGGGCGGTAGTTGTAGATTGGGGATGGGGTGGGGTGTGCTGTGCTGTGCTGTGGTGTGGTGTGATGTGGTGGGGGGGCATGTCTCTGCCGGCCGGCCAATCTGTCTATGATTGTCCACGGGCTGTATCTGTGCATGTGTGAGCTGCATGTGCTGTTTGTACACGTGCAAGTTTACATCATCTGTATCAGCTATAGAAGAGGTTTGAGGAGAAACTGGGGGGCTGTTTAAACCCAATCACACAAGCTCGTGTCGACATTTCGGAGTGATTCAGACATACACGTGTGATGGCACTATCAGCATCATCTAATACTGGGATGAGCGTCAACCTGTTGGATGCTGACAGTGCCTTCTGTTTGATTATCCACAAAATCGAATGTCTGCTGTGGCTGGTCCTCAAATGAAATGGCTTGGTAATTGGATTACTTGCTAACTTGTTTAACCTATACGATAATTGACACGATATTGAAGCAGAAAACCTACAGAATCACAGCCTCTCTACTCTCTCTCTTTCATTGATAAGACTGAGGAAGGGAAAGAAGCCACACTCACCAAGCATATCCCTCCTCCTCTAACTGGGGCATGGATAGAGGAAGGGTAGAGAGGACAAAGAGAGAAGGAGGGAGGGAGGGAGGGAGGGAGCATGCCCTAACTATGTGCTTAATTGATAGGCCTAATAATTTGCTCACTCCTCCCTCCGCACTAATAAAGAGCCTGATTTTTTTTTTACAGCTAAACTAGGACAGAGGACACTGACCAGAGACAATGACATGGTCAGGGGTCAACATTCATCAGGGAGATAAAACAGACATCTCTAACAGAGCTTTCTCAATGAGGTATCACTAAGATAAAAGTCAGTTAACCCCCATTTGCGTACTATCTCGCTTGAGGTCACCGCCCCCCTCACAGGTTACTCTACCCCCGAGAATATTGACCCATGATGTCGAGAGGATCTGTAATAATGTATCTCCTTTTGTTCTTCTCGGTTAAATATCCATTCCAATGCTGACTCCAATCGCTCCCTCCCCTTCCATCCTTCTTTTCCCTGGGTGTTCCCAGTCAGAAACGTTGCTCACTGAAGACGCGGAAACACACCGCTGAACAAAAATAGTGCTTTGTGCGCCAGGCCGCCTGTTCCTCACTGCTGCTGACACACAAACACAGCCAAGTCCAGCTCAGCCCAAGGCCCCCGTAGAGCTAGATACAGAGCCAGATAAACACTCCCGGATAACTGCAATACAGCACTAGGATAAACATCTGCCTGCTCCTCTAAAACACACACCGATCACACTTCTGTCCATGTCAGCAGTGCCTGCATGCGCACATGTACACACAAACATACCACAAAGCTAAAAATAATAAATAAATGCTAAAATAAAACCGCACATTTATAAGTTAAACTTAAACACACAATTCGTAAAAATGACAGCTAACAAATGACCGACAAATGTTCGTCATTTTATTGGCAAAAGAATATTATAAAGCACATTGAAGATGTTCTTCTTTCCAGAGAGTTGATTCTGATTTGAATTCCTAAAAACTCTGCTGTTTCCTCCCCAGCACTGAAACAGGAAGTGGAACTCTCCGCTCCTCTTGTTTATTGGAACCCGCCTTCCTGTTTTCAGATACATCCAGATAATGGCTGAAAGTCCCCTCTCCCTCTTTCATTTCTCTCTCTCCCTCTTTCTCTCTCTCTCTCTCTCTCTCTCTCTCTCTCTCAAATGGCTGGTAGAACAGTAGTTTAGTGAGACCAGCCCCCCCTCCCCTCCTCCCACCATCCCAACATTCATAACCCTGGTCTCTCTTGCAAAAGAGATTTTTAATCTCACTGGGACTTGCTGGTTAAATAAAGGTTAAATAAATAAAGTGCAATAAAAACAGTGCAATTCTGCTCAAACTCGTCATATATTGTCCTAAACTGATTGCAGTGTCTGTAAACTGGTAGGATGAGTGCGTGTGTGTGTGTGTGTGTGTGTGTGTGTGTGTGTGTGTGTGTGTGTGTGTTGCAGGGATGGTGCCATGGGCAGCCAGGCCAGGGAAGAATGCAGATCAGTGCAGAGGGAATGTCAGGAATGTCAGTGTAATTTTATCTAACTCTCCTCAACCACTTGCAACTACTACCTGAACATATTTCATACCCAGAGTGGGCAAGAACGAGTGTGTGTCAGAGTGTGTCAGAGGGTTTATAAAAGTAAGTGTATGTATTTGTGGCAAGGAACAGTATCTACAAAAAAAGCACACTCACAGCATCTCCTCAGCATCTGCCCCCCCCCCCCCAGGCCCTTAAACACAGCAAGCCATAAGCCTTCCCATCTATGGGCATGCAGAAACACACTTTGCCAGACAGTATTTCAACCACAATGTCCACATACACTTTATAAACACTGAACGCCTCGTACGAGCTACACCTCCCGAATCCCAGTTCCCAGGCTTTAGTAAGCCATTCATTTGATATCACAACATATCTGCCCCCTCTCCCTCCCCGTCTGGCTGGCTTTTTCACGGCAGCCTCTGTTTTCACTCACAGGCTTTGACAAAGACTGGTGAAATAATTACAGCTGGGCCTAAACGCGGAGGGTGTTTGTCTCCAGTAATCTCCACCAAGCCCACCAGTGGGGACCGTGTCACAGGAAGAGGAGGAAGAAGGCGATTGTTCTGAAAATGAGAAGTCAATGACATCATTTCAAAGAGCGCTGTTCAGAGTGTTCAACACTCGGGGTAAATAGGCAACGCAGTAAACGAACTGTATATTTGTGCACTTGCCAAACATCATATGAGAAAGCTGTAATTTTAAACAGGTCTGGTTGGTAGACAGACTCCTAATCTCTCTGTCTCTCTCTCTCTCTCTCTCTCTCTCTCACCCAGACTGTTAATCTCACTCCCCCTTCATCTCTCTCGCTCTTTCTCACTCTCTCACACACACACGTGCACACCCAAAACACTGTCTGAAAGAATTTATTTTCTAAAGCTTGACAGTTACCAGGTCAGTATTATGTCTGCACGGGTCAGATCTGAGCTGAGCTGTTTGGGCTGTTTTGCCCAGGATGTCTTTTGTGACAGGGGAGGGGACAGCAGGAAGACTGCCTGGGTCCTGAGGAAGTGACTGAGTGGACGAGGGGAGGAGGGAAGAAGGGAGGGAGTGGAGGAGAAATAAGACAGAAACTGAGACTCAGTCGTGACAAAACCATGAGCATAAAAGCTGCCGTACAGATATAATAAGACAGGAAATAAATTTCAAAAACATCCCATGAAGACAATCCAATATGAGGCCACGTTCCTCCGTCGTATCAAAGATGCTCCATTAGAGACGAGGTCGTCTGAAGAAGATGAGGTTGCTGTGATTCACAGGTGACAGTTGTGGGTGGGTTATGGGGGAAGTGTAGCATGTATATCACCGTGTTACTACTACTACTACTACTACTACTACTATGCTGTCAAGTACTTCAGGCCGCTCCAGGGAGAGAGACAGGGAGCGGAGAGTGGCTCCACGGGGCAGCAAGGGAAGCATGGACACACAGAGATATTTACATACAGTCAGACAGACTTCCTGGCATTGTCAGCCTGAGAGCGTTGATGTCAGATCCACTCCTTCCTGTGCAGAAGGGAGAACGCCATGCGATGACAATGGGTCCAAAACAGGACAAAGAGGAAATGTTTAAATTTAGGCCCCTTCTCCACCATCTCCTCTTTCACAGCTATGGTACTCTGGAGCTGTTTAGTTTTTGTGAATTCCTTCAGTTTCCCTCCCCTGTGCTCCCTCTCCCCATTGTGTCTTTTCAATAGAAGGATTTTCACATTCAACGCAAATCCCAAAGGAGGTTCAGCAAGTGAGACCAGAGTTCAGTCAATCACTTGTTTTCAAATTCCTTTGGAAATGATGAGTGTCACCTTATATCTATCCAACAAATGGGCCAGACTTCTTAGAAGAAGCATGGTGGTAATTGTGTGTCCTTTATAAAAATGAAAAAACAACAACTATATAAGTTGTAATTTTAACAAATTCAAGATGCTATACAAACATCACAGCAAAACAGCATAAATGTCCCTGGAGAAATATGATTCGAATATTATAGTGATATAGCATAGGGGATCAAAAAGTACGATACAGTACAGTAATGTCGCTATAAACTCACTATAAAACCCAAAGAATATTGCAGTGATTTTTCGTTAGGCGTGTGTGTGTGTGTGTGTGTGTGTGTGTGTGTGTGTGTGTGAATGTGTGTGCGTGCGTGCGTGCGTGCGCATGCGCGCGAGCGCGCGGTTGCTCTGTCTGCGTGAGAGCTTTTATCACAAATCGTGTCGGCGTCTGCTGGAGCTTACAGGGCAAGAGTTCATCGGTCTGTCGCTAAACTTTGGGAGTTTCTCTCAGTTTGATGATAGCTGACGAAGTTTAGAGGCAAAACCAAACACATGTGATCCACAAAGGAGTCTCTCTCCGCAACATAACTTCAGCCTTACTCATGGATATAAAAAAGTTTAACCAATGCAAAAGGCGGCGTTTTTATAGACTTAGAGCGCTGTGACGGCGATGCCCTTTTAAAAAGGGGGAAGTGTCTGGGTAAGTGAACCGTTTTCACAGCTAAATGTTGTTAAATAGGTAGAAACGTTATGGCGGGTAAAACTTGCTAGGTTATCACCAATTTCTGAAATTGTTGAATAGACAGCAGAACAGAAAACGGTAGCGGTCGGCAGGCTATTCAGTTTGAAGAAAGTAACTTACTCACCAACTTCAGGAATTAAAAGTTAGGAAATTGAATTAGGCTACCTGCTGTAAGGTCAACTTAATAACGCTATATTTACAAGGTGCATATTTCATTTTAATATCCTGTTACGTTACGACACGCTGAACCGGCACTATTAGGTGGAAACCTACATTTTGTTGACAAAGTGAAAGTACTGTCGTTATGATTTTGTGCATTTTTAGTAGCCTATACCTCTTATATTAAATATTATACAGGTATTAAGAACATTAAAAACAAATGATATAGAACGTATTTATATATGAATAACTGAGTTTGTCGTGTAAGGAAAAGGACATTATCACATTATTAATAAGATTCAAAATTGTATCAGACTTAGAATACACAGATAATACATAGGATATGTGATTGGAGATATCCTTATAACCCACATTTCTTACATGTTTTGCAGTTATTGAGTATTTACCCTAAAGTAAATAACAGACAACTCGGTTGCTTCATCACTTAAACTGTAATATTCTATTTGGGAAAGGTGAAACCTAGAGCTTTATTGAGACACATCTCTAGTGATGACCCTCATATAATAAGAAAGAAGAATGATTGATGACAAAGGCCTGAATTATATTCCATGCGGTCATACATTAAGGGATATCATTATAAAATGGGGACAATTAACATGCAGTAGTGTAACACTTTCCTAGCATCCTCTTCCTCAGAAGAAGCTTGTCTGAGCTATGATGATGTCACAGTTGGAGCAGGCCTAAAATAACCAGACATCTCTGTAGTGAGTGTTTCCATGACAACACAGGCTCCCGGGTTTAAATGGTGGACGGGGGATTGTGTCTCAATAATTACTTTGGATAATATGGACCAAATGTGCGGGAGGGGTTTGGTCGGTGTTTGTGACTGCTGACTCATGGTGAAAGGACCTCCGTAGAACCACTGCGCAAAACAAGACCTCTAATCATTTTCCTGTGTTGAGTGGCGCCCAATATCCATTCTTCTCCATCGTCTGACTGCCTGCATAGATATACACCGATCAGCCACAACAGCCCCTGTCCACCGCTGAATGGTTTTAATGTTTAACGCTGAACAGTATTTAATGGCATTTATATATATAGTATCATATATGACTTTCTGAGCAAGTTAAGACAGAATAAGAAAAGGACAGGGCGGTCACTTTAATGTCAAGCTCTCCTGAATAATGTGTTTTTCTTCCTTCAGGTGTGAGTGAGAGAGAGACATGATGGCCATTGGATCTGATAGCTGACACTGTAGAATGAGAGAGGATGGAACAGACAGACAACCCCGCCCCTGAGACCAACAACCCTAATGGGTTTGTCAACCGAGTGTTTAATGTTTCTCTGGATGTAGAGAATGAGACCAGCAGTGTGTATATTCAAGAGACTGGGCCTGGGTCTACAGGGGGGCAGGGAGAGATGCAGGTTGCTCCTCCTCAGACCCCTGTCAACCGGAGGCCCCGTGCCACAGGGGGCATCTGGAAGATCTTGACCCGGAAGAGAGCAGCCTCGGAGCTAGAGCGGAGACCCCACTCCATGATCCTCCCCGGGGAAGCTTCCATCCCCAAACTCTCCTTTGCTGACAAAGTTCGCTCCTTCAAGAAGCTTAAATCCCCCGCCGTGTTTAAAGGGAAGACAGGGAAATTGTCTAATGCCAAGTTCAGCAGTTTCTTGGTGGATGAGGAGTCTTTCTGCCACGACTTTGGCTCTCCTCAGCAGTCCAGCAGGGGCACGCTCAGACACCGTAGCAAAAGGCACTCGTATGCTGGCCACACAGCTGAGTTTGACTGCTCGTTCGAAGACATTGATCTCTCAGCTCCCATGGACAGCCACCAGCCCGCCTTAATGGGAGAGGCTGTGAACCAGAATGGCTGTAAACCATCAGAGAGAGTTTGCTACACTAAAAGAGGCCACAGCAACTCAAACAGCTGTAATAATTCAGCTGCAGGCTGTGAAGAGCCTAGCGTTAAGGGTAGCCCCAGGACCCACTTGGGGGGAGGGAGGAGATACAAGGGACCA